>VZRL01003729.1:0-115933 GCA_013397895.1 Origma solitaria | reverse complement strand
AAAGTAGGTTGATTTTAGTTATGACTGCTAAGCTGTGAGCCAGTCTTTTATTCCCTGTGCTGTAGCTGAATGATAATGTTTTTTATGTGTTGCTGGAAAGGAGCCTAAAGTGGAATGTTCAAGGCCTAAGAGATGAAATGCAGCTAGAGAAAATTACCAGTGAGGATAGCAGGAGATGTGACTTCCATTAACTGAAGACCTCAACATCTCTGTGTATGAGTGCTTAGGGCTGACTTCTAAGGCTGTAGGAAGCCTTGGTACCACACCAGGCACTTTGGTGTGCATGTGTGAGGAAAATTTCCATAATCTCTCCTGCTGGTTTGCTAGGGATGCTGGAGAGAGCAGCTTCTGGTAATGTAGACATTTGCAGGTCTGGATTGAACCCAAATTTGTTTAAGATTCATCTAAAATTCTAGCTGACTTATTCAAATGCCACTTATGGTGATACCTACAGGAAACAGCTGAAGCTGTGTTTGGTGTGAAGTTGTTGGAAGAGCAGGCAAGGGTGGAATGAAGCAAGTAATAATGTGTGGATGTCCGCAACCCGTGAAGAACAGACCCCTCTTGTCTCAAGAACAGGGATACAGAAACTGATGAATCCAACTCTGAGGCCATTCTGATATCTTTATATCTGGTGTCAAGCTATAGAAGGGAATTTGTGCTTCCCTGGGGGAGGGATGGCCTCTGTGAGAGCAAGCACAGGTGACTAATGTGCTCCAGAGCTAGTCTATTTTGACTGAGAAAGGCTGTATTTCCTGCTAATAACCACCATCATGTCAATTCAAACCAGGCTGAACTGTGACTTGCCTGTTTTGTAGTCACTGGAGACAGATTTCAAAATCAAAACCACCTGAATTACTGTTGATTTTCATAGGCATTTAGAGTTCTCAGCACAGCTAAAAACCTTGCTGTCTGAGCACACCATGATGGGATATGTGGATGAAAGGATTAGACAATTGTAAATGCTTTTTGATAATAGGTTCTTTTTCTTTAGAAACATCTTGAAACCCTTAGGTATGCAATGAATAATTAGGTTTGGTTACCATTCACCAAAATAGATTTGAAATGTCAATAGGGAGCCAATTTTTTTAATTAATTAGGTTCTTTTAATGGGAGGGAGTTCAAAAACAGTTTAAAAATTCTGTTTTCATCCAGCTCTGCTAATCTGTAAGACTTGATACTTGGTGAATGGATTTTACAACCAGAAACTAATCCCCTGGGATACCCACTCCTCTTGTGCTCAATTAAGGGATGAATGAGATTGCTGCACTTTGTCATTCTGAAAGAATTGGCTGCAGTTGATTAAAGCTGCTGGGGAGGCTCTGGTTACGTGTCCCTCCCTTGCAGTGCCTGACTGGGGAACCTGCAGCCTGGTTCAAGTGCTGAGGTGTTCTAATCTGACATACAGAGTTCGCAAAATCCATGGAAACTTTTTACCTTAGTGTCACTGTGCATTTGTAAGATGGTGATAAGTAAACCTACAGGGAGCTGGAAAGAGACATGAATCACTGTGAAATTCTGGAACTGCAGTGAGTAGTGCCATAGTAACGCCATTGCAGAGGGAGCTGGGTAAGAACAGCAGGCAGCAGACTCAGTGTGGAGCTGTGTGGTGAACCACGAGGGGAAAAAAGCACTGATAATTTGCTGTGTCATCAGCAGCAAGGGGTTTGCATGATCCATAGAGCAGGTACAGGGAACTGTTTGTGTGGGATAAGTAACTTCCCTTAATATGATTAAAGATTTGACATTTGACACATAATTACAGGAGAGATTAAAGCTGTGCACATCTTCATTTTGGTATCACTTGACTTTTGAGTGCCTGACTTTTCAGCTCTCATACTGTTTTTAAACCATGTTTCTATGTGTTCCAAAGAATCATAGAATCTTTAAGGTTGAAAAATACCTCCAAGATCATTGACTCCAACTATTAGCCTAGCACCACTGTGTTCGCCCCTAAACCATATCCCCAGGTGACACATCCACACATCTTTTGAACACTTTCAGGGATGGTGATTTTATCACTTCCCTGGGAAGCCTATCCTAATGCTTGACCACCCTTTCAGTGAAGAAATTGATCCTAATATCCAATCTAAACCTTGCCTGGCACAGCTTGAGGTCATTCCTCTTGTCTTGAAACATACAAGGGAGGATCTGGTTTCACAAAGCAGAAAGATTCTTGCGGTTTCCAGCCCCTTGCTATGCGGGTGAGAGGAAGTGTGGGACAGCAAACTGTCAAGGGGCTACATGTGCTCCTCTCCATTATTTTCTCCAGCATCTCTCTCTCACTTTGGCTGCCTGTTGCTGAAGACAATCTGCTTTGGGGGTAAGCTCACCCTCTATGTTCTATCCAGGAAACGTTGTCCTGCTTACTGCACAACACAGAAGCAAACCTGGTGGTTGCCCAGAGGTCAGAATACTTGCTATAGCTGTTGTGTGACTATAAACTTGGAGCATCCTTGAGGATATTTTCATCCTGGTACACTGGGAGGAAGTCTAGAATTGAACAATATTCAATTGTTGCATTCTCAAATAGCAACTGAGAATGGAACAACAGCAACTGAACTCAGATCCTTTTCACTGCAGTCTTTTAACTTAATGCTTATTGACATGAGTTATTTGGAATATCAAACAATAAATAAAAAATAAATTAAGCACATATTTTCCAGTATAAAAAATTAGAAAGTCTTGCTCAAGGCATTCTGATACCTCAGAGTACAAGACTGCTTGGGCCATTGCCTATTATGTGTTTCTTTTAAAAGAAGGTCACTTTATGAGGGTATGCTGTGATCAGAAAAAAAAAAGATAGGGAAAGTTCATGGTAATGACAGCTGGGGAGAGGAACATTGTTTGGACTACACTGAAATTACATTATGTGTCTCTGCAAGTACCAGATTATGTTGAGAACAGTCATAGGTTTTTGGAGAAACTATTAAGTTTGATAATAGAAGAGACAATGCTCTTTTTCTGTTCTGAATCACTACTTTAGAAGCCTTCGTGCTGCTCTCTGTTGTAGTTTAGAGTGTTTCACTGAAGCATCAAAAGCCAAACAAAAACACCTACTTTACTTCTCAAGGGAATCTCCCTCCTAGGCTGGCATTTCCCTTGAACTTTCCTGCTCTGTATAATAGACCTTCTACTGTATATGACAAAGAGGCGCACAGAGAGACGAACAAGGTTCTTGCTCTGAGGTATGTGATGGATAATATTCTATCATTTCATCTCCTGTATTGCCAATGAAAAAAGGAGTATCATGGTAAAGAAGTGGTTAAGGCACAAAATTCTACTGGCAAGAATCACGTTAAACACAACTAGAAAAAACACTAAGACAAAAATAAACTTGTAACTGGCATTTTCTTTCATTAGCAGTTGAATAAAATTAGAGATAGAAGAGCTGTCCTAAACTGGAACTGCAACAGGAAGGTTGAGAGCCAAAAGGATGAAGATGGTCTTCACAATAGGTTTGTGGAAACAGAATTCTTTGCTTCCCTCTCACTATAATTAAAAAAAAAAAANTTTGTGTCCCCCCCACAAAAAAAAAAAAAAAAAAAAAAAAAAAGAAGCAAACAAACCAACAACAAAAAAAGCAAAACAAAAAACCCAAAAAAACCCAACCAAACAAAAAACCAACCAAACAAAAAAAAATAAACAAACAAACAAAAAAACCTGTTTCCATATGTATTTTTTCCATTAAGTCAATTTATTTCCAGAGTCTAAAGCATCACACCTGTTTAGATGTGCTGCTAATTGCCCAGGAGAGTCTCTCATCAGATAGCACCGAGTGCTTTCTAATATTAGATCACACTGAAACAGGCCTGCTTTTAAGCATTCAATCAATGCATCATGATCCACTGATAAATTAAAAACTGTAGGCTAGGTTCCCTGATCTCTATGTGCTACTCAGGCAGTTTAAGGCTCTGTGATCTCAACTGGGAAGATAAGAATCCCTCAGAGGCTGGCTGACCTGTGATGGATGGCTTAGGAGCCAAAGTTTGCTGTCAATTCCAGTGTAGATCAAATCAGGGAACCAAGAGGCTGTAATGAGATCCCTTGATCTCTTTCTTGCATCAAACAGTTCTCAATTTCATTGCAGATGGACTGGTTTTACATTCTTTTTGAGCCCTAGCATAACCTTAATTTTTAAAATTTTGGCAATAGGAGACACCTACAAAAGGAAAAAAAATCTGATCTCGAAGTGGTAAATCCACCTTTAACTTCTCTCATTTAAAAATCAGTTTCTTGGGACATAGAGGGTACCATGCAGTGTCCATTTCAGACATTTTTGCTACTGTCCTTGAGTTTGATTATAGGTTATTGTAGTCATGGCACATTTTCCAGCAGTGCTTGTACACAAGGCAAACTCATCTGCTGTGCCCAGTGACCAGCTCAGGAATTGATAGAAACAGCCTTCACTCGCAAACAAGTGTTTTACACATTGTGAGGGAAAAAAACTGTCCTGCAGACCAAGAGAGCAGTCCGTGAGAGGGAATCTGGGGACAGAAGATGAGGAAAAGTAACTATTTTTGTCAAGAAGGATGATCCCTTTTAATAAAGACCCACTTTTAAATACAGGAAAAGCCTTAGAACTTCTCTGCGCAGAACTGAGAAAATACAGAGAGTAAAAGCCTTATCTTTATCCTGTGTATTAGTAGTGTCCAACCATAGAGGATGACGTAAGAAAGGACACAGATTTTGGCTGTGTGATGAGTAAAATCAGCCTATCCAGTTAAAGGAGCTTCTCCTTCAATGCAGAACAGTAATACTGCCCTTAAATAGCCAGAACTAGAGCAGGAAGTAGAGTTACCTTGGGTTTTGTTTTGATTTTGTTTTGTTTCTATGTACTGTCCTAGAGTGGTCTAATTGAATTTGTAGGCTACTTGAATTTATTGGTAAATTTGAACTTAAAGGTAAAATACAGATGCTGTATTTTACCTTTAGATGCTGTTGTGAGAAAATAAAGTTGCAAACACCTATCTTTAATAACCATGGCAAGATTTCAGAAAGGTCTGTGCACGAAGCCTGAATTTCTCGCTACAAAGCTGGTGCTCAGGTACCATTTTAGGCAGTACATAAGTAAGGATGGCTGCAGTAGGAATAAAAGAAAAAGAAAGCCAAATCAATATGCTTTATTCAGATGAAAGCTGAGCTAACACAAACAGTTTAAGTGTTTAATAATTACCCCAAAAGGCAGGAAGCAGATGCCATCGCACATTGCAAAGAACTCCAAAGGAGGCTGGGCTGGCTCTATCCTCTGTGTCCTTTGATGTGGGCATGTATCCACACAGAATTCACATACCTTCCCAGAAAGAACTGCTAAAATGTACCTGCTTAAAATGTAAGGCTTTACAGCAGAGCATCTGCTACTGCAGCATAATAAAAACTTATTAACCCAAGACAAGGATTTATTGTAGGTATAGTAAGATGGGTAAGGAACCAATGGAACGGAAGAGAGAACTAGATTAGACTGAAAAGTAATTGCTAATGATGTTTTGGAACAGCATCTTATTTAATATTTTCATTAATGACAGCACAAAAAATAAGCATAAACTAATGAAGTTTGACCATATATTTGAAACTGGGACAAGTTGACAGAGTATAAAACAAAATATTAGAATTTTACATAGGAAGTATCTAGTAAAGTGAAATCTTATGTAATGTAAGCACCATGAGATAAATAATTGTCAAGTCACGTGTTTGAGAATCAAGTTATTTTGCTAAGAACAAGGTGGTTCTCTGGTTAAAAAGAATGACACAAGAGAATAGGGCTGGTAACAGCTTATACTTCCTAGAGTCATGAGCAGTAAGAAAATAATAGTAACAGAACTCCTACTGCCACACAGTTTTCAAAAGATGCTGACAGATACAACAGAGAGTGGATTTCCACTGCTATAGTTTCCTCAGTGCTACAGCATATAATTTCTGCCACTTTGCTAGAACCATGATGTGGAACTTGGAGAGAGACAAAGGACTCTGACTAGAGAAGACGGAGAACACATCTATACTGAACACCCTAACCCAGTGAAAAACCCCCAAGGACTGCTGAGTAAATGAAAGCTGAAACTACACCGTTTGCAGCCTGGGGCTGCACCTCAGGTCATGCTCAGACAAGCAGCCAAAGAGCCCAGGACCAAGAATTCTTACTTGAAGCAGACTAGGCAAAATCTCTGCCTGTGTGCAAGGGCTTAATGAACCTGAAGAACTGCTGGCTACCCATGGAAAGGGCTGCAGCTGTTCCTGAAAGCTGCCCTTGGCCAGCTGCTTGTCAAGGTGCCAGCACTAAGCCATGCTCTTCTCTCAGAAATGGGCAGCTGCCACGCCAGGGGCTCCGGGCACAGGCACAGCTAGACACAGTGCAATGGTCTTGGTTCACAAGACACTGGAGATCAACAAAGAATATGGAAAGGTTGCTGCTGTGTGTTGTGGTTTCACATCCGAGTTATCATCAGAAGTGTCCTTCACTACGCATCTTTCAAGTGAGGTGAAAGATTTTGTCAAAATTAGTCTGATTTCCTTCTGAAAGTCAGAAGACCTCAAAGCACTTGAGCGCAGCAGCAGCACATGGGAGTTTAAATGTAAAGTGAGTTGCAGCTCTCATGGAGTAAACAACAGGTGCAAAGTGGATTTTTTAAATTTTCTTGGCAAATCTGGAGGTTTGTATGCTTGGATCCATATCTGAAGACATTTATTTGCTAAGGAAGAAGCTTGAGAGTTTCTCCTGGTTTTTCCTCAGCTCACAAGTTGAAGCTATGATAGGTGGCAGATGCTGGGCTTTGTTTCCCATCCAGAACATAAAGCAAATGAACATGGTCATCACAAAAAGGGCCCAAGTCCACACAAACAATGTTGATCACTGAAAATAGTTTATAGTTAATGCTTTCTTCCATATTACTAATCCTGAATGTGTATGCACACAGGGAAGAGCTCCAGACCTGCCACTCACAGGTACAACTGTGACCAGAACATTTATTCTACAGGCAGCTCTTCATCACCAGCATGTGCCAGTGCCAGTTGCCCAAAGGAGTATCATAGACTGCTTGTTTTCTTGCTCATTTTTCAAGCAATTTTATTAATCAAAGTTAGGTTCAACTTCTTGAAAAAGCTGAACAGATCTCAAAGTATCTGTCTTAAGATTATTGTAAGTTTCCAAACATACCCAAAGAACAACACCTCTTCCCCAACAGCACTTTTGATTAATAAGATGAAAGAAATCTGTTTTACAGGTTTACAAAAGATAACACCTTAAGAAACAACCTATTTATTTGTATCTTCAAAACAGAAGGAAAATGTAGATTTAAAATTTTGCAAAACTAAAGTTTGTAATGTCACCAGCAAGTAAAACATAGAACTCCTCCGGTATTCTTGTGGAATTTGCCACAAAGACCTCAGGAGAAAGCCCTGACAGACCTCGGCTCAAGGAATCCCAACATCCCCATTATTTGTGTTGCAGAAAGTCAATGTTTTTTCATGACACAGCAGTTTAGTAGAGCTGGACTAGAAATTGAGCTGAAATATGTTCACCAGCTGCAGGACTAACAGAAAATTGTTTCGACACCCTTGAGAACCACTTGAGTAAAAGCCGCCAGAACAAAAGTTTTTATCTTTAAATTTTTTACCCTTCCTACCAGTTATCACCTCTGAGTTTTTCAGAAGAAAGCGGCATATTTCTGATGTTGATGGAATGACCTTTATTTCTTTCAGGTGCAGGGATATTGCATCTGTACATGAATTCCATGAAAACTGAAAAAAGCAAAATTATACACTGAGGAAAAACAAGGCTGTAAATTTGAATTATTTTCTAATCTAATGATATAAGCAAATACTGAGAGACTCAGCAGCAGAAAAAAAGGAAACTTATTTACATATTCATTGAGTAATTTGTATAATCAGAAGATTTAAAAGGTCATTACCGGAACACCTGCCTGTTGACAGATGTACAAGAATGAAGGCCAAAGAACAGTTTTTATAAAGATGTTGATAGATAAACAGTTGGCAGATCTGCAGCTACCTGCTGGGGCAGCATTACTTCTTTTGGTCAGGCCACTGTTGTGGCTGAGGTAAATCTGGAACTCATGAATCCATGCACATTCTGGTTATCATGTTGCAAAACTTGCCAGTTGTTTATGAAGAACTGCATTGCTTTTAAACATCAACATTCCAGCTAAAGCAGCTTTTACCAGGAGGGAAGTTTTATGGACCAAGATCAAGTATGGGTCTGATGTTTGCACTGACACAGGAGATACTTGGAAAAAATCTTAGTCTCTTACCACAGAAAGAAAACCAGCACAGTAGATGCTGATTTAGACAGATGGGAGGTACAGCTTTGCACAAATCTTAATCAAGAATGGAGAGTCTGTGTTAATTTGGCCAGATTGGTTAACTTCTGTGTCAGTGCCACTCAGTAACACTGGAGACTCAATGGCCATTTGCACAAGCCCACCCTGAGAACCACTTCACTTAATTGCAGATTACCAAGTGCTACATGTCCAGGCTCCAGGTCTAAACTGGAGGATGCAACTTTGGCCTTTGTCTGAATCATTTTCTGGAGATTCCTATTCAATCTCCTAAACCAGACAAAACTGGTCTGGAGCTGTATTTTGGATTTGTGTTGCAGACAGAGCTGTTAGCACAGGGATGTTTTAGCTATTTCTGAGTAGGGTTTACACAGCATCATGGCCTCTCTGCTTCTCAGCCCACCCCTAAGGAGGTTGGGATAGCACCAGGAGTAGAGAGGGGACAGGGGACCCCAAGTGACCAAAGGGATGTCTCACACCATATGACACCATGCTCAGGAATAAACTGGGGGGAAGGTTGCAGGGAGCACTGCTCAGGGACTGACTGGGTGGTTTTATTTCCCTCTTTTTTCCTCTTTTCCTTAAAATTTAAAAAAGTGCTATTATTTTTTCTTAATTATTAAACTGTTTCTTTTTGACTTACCCTTCCAGCCCTGCTCCCATGTCGGAAGGGGTGGAGGCAGTGAGGGAGCAGCTGGGTGATGCCTGGCTGCTGGCTGGGCCTGAACCACACCATGAGCTCAGACAGGTGAGTTACAGGTATCTGCATTAAGGCAAAATAACATTGTGCAATCAGCATTCTGTTAGTCTTAGGAGAGCATCTGGTTGCATGAAGAAAATTAAGTAAGTGGCTTAGATGCCTGCATTACCTGCATCATTAATATTAACTTATAAAAACAGTTATAATTTTTAAAAATAGCAAAATAGAAAACAATTTATCTATTAATCAAGTCTATAGTTAATAGTTAAGCCATATCCCCCCAGTGTACTGGGTACTGAATCACCTGAATATTCAAGTCAGGAGGAAGCTCAGGGGAGAATCTGATCCAATCCCCAGCTCAGCAGGGCTAACTCCAAAGCTGTGACACAATGGATGGTCAGAGCCCTCCTTGTCCGCCAAGTTCTGCACACCTCCAAGGATGGGTATTCCACAGTCTTTCTGAGCACCCTGTTCCTGTTCCATCTCCAGTTTCAATTCACTCTCATAATGATTGTTTTTCATGTCCAACAAGAAATTCTCTTGTTGCAAGTTGTTTCTGTTGCCTCATATTCTCCTCATGTGCACCTCTGGGGAAAGTCTTTACCTTCCTGCAGGCAGGTGCAGGCAGCAGGAAGCTGTCCTTGTGCAGTTGCCTGCATGGCTGCTGCAGGATTTGTGCATCAGGAGCAGCTCTTTGCTGAACATCAGGAGATGTCCCTTGGTGTCAGCCATGGCTCCCAGCTGCTGTCACCTGCCATCAGTCCAGGGCTGCCACTCACCTTGTCACCAACCAGCACTGCCCTCAACAATGCCACACTCACAGCTGCCAATCTCAGATGATTCTTCCAGTCTGATGCTCCAGCCAGTTTCCCACTCACCTTCCAAGTCTACCCCATCCATCGCATCTCTCTCCGGTTTAGCTGTAAGGATACTGTGTAAGGCTGTGTAAAAGTCTTTGTCAAGGACAGAAAACAGGACATTCTCTGCTCTCTCTTCTACAAAAGGGAGGGAAATTGGGCTGGTTAGGCAGTTTGCCCCTGCTAAAGCCATGGTGGCTATTTGCAATCACGATTTTGTCCCTCGCATGTCTCAAAATAAAATTAATTTCCACAACCCCTAGGAATATGCTCTAGGCTTCCCAGGGACTAAGGTTACTTGTGACATCATTCTCAGAACATCAACAATAAGATTATTATTTGTTTTACAAAAACAAAGATACAAAAATACTGATTTTACACTCCTCCTGAAGAAGATATTTTTAAACAGAATAACCCCTTTACAGCTGTTGAAAAATCTTTACTATTACATAATTTTTATACACACTTTTATACATTATGCCTGCTTTAAATGTACAGAATAACAGAAAACAATCTTAAACAATTCACAAGTTTACAAGGTATGTTTTTTAAAAAGCAATACATCTTCAATTTTCATGACAAAAGCTTCTGCATGGTCAAGGATTCAAAAACTCATCCAAAATTTTCAGAGATGATTCATACAGGAATCTGAATGGCATAAAACAATGCAAAACAGAATTAGAAATGCTAAATGCCAAATCAATCCTCAACTATTTGATTCTCAGAGTATAGCTACTACATGATTTCTTCGACCAGTTAGTCCATATTACTTTAAGTATTAAAAATGACTTTACAAATTACTTTTGAAATAGCTGGATTCTTTTTCTTTCAACTTTTCCGTTTTTCTGCTGATCATCTCTGTCTATAGAATAACCAACAGTAAGCCAGTTAAAATTACTATGTCAATTCACGCACATTTTCTAATATTTCATCATCTAGTTAAAGAACCCACTTGTTTTCTGCACAGCTTTGTTACTCTTTTGTTCAAGCACAGTGAAATCCTTTACAGATAATTCATTCTAAAACCACATTTCATTCTTTTACTTTCTTCATTTTTCCCCTCACTCTTCAGTCTTATAATTTTTCCCCTCACCTGTACCAACCTTTTTCCAAGCCTGAGCTTTCTATCTTACCCTTATTAGCAGCTGCCCTCATACTCCTTTTAGTCCAGTTCTGACTCTCATCTCTAATCTCTCTCTGGCTCTCATCTCTCTCTGTAGTGCTACAGCCTTTA
This sequence comes from Origma solitaria, assembly GCA_013397895.1. Classification (NCBI taxonomy): domain Eukaryota; kingdom Metazoa; phylum Chordata; class Aves; order Passeriformes; family Acanthizidae; genus Origma; species Origma solitaria. The sequence continues at coordinate 104,854 of VZRL01003729.1, read as the reverse complement.
AGCCAGGATGAAAATCCAGTGTCAAAGTAAGGCAGCATTAAAAGGTTCTATAGAATAAGGATAATTAGTTAAGTTCTGTGGGTTTAGGCACAATGCTGCTTTGTATAAATTTTATTTTGTTTCAGTTTAAGGCTAATAAAACAATAGATTTGTAATGTGGGACCACTGGCACAATGGACAAAAGCCATGATTTGGGATAACTGTGCTCCTCCCAAACAGACAAGTTTAAGTCAGTTTTACCAAGTACCTTTCTAGGGAACTTAGGGATGGGTGGCAGAGAAATCATACCCAGTTCTATACCAAAACAATTCAAGAGCCTTTATTTACAGATGCAATGAGAGTGCAATTAAGAATCTGGGAGCTAGCTTAAATGATAATACTAAAGAAATATCTTTCAGCACAGCCATTAGCTAAATTTAAATTCTAATACTCATATATCAAAACGCTAATTAAAGTAAATACACAGGATTAAGTAAAAGTTATTATCCTATAGCACATTAGGTTTACAGAGCATGGGACTTTTTTCTCTAGCCTCTAAATGACTGCACTGGCAGCTTTATCTGCATTTTTTGTTAGGCATAAATATTTGTATTTTATAAACTAAACTAATGTGTGTGCCATTACTCTTGAGGAAATTCTCTCAATATACAGAATGTTGTCCACAATTTTTAAATGCACTGAACAGCATTTTTAAAATAGCAGACCCACAGGACCATCTGAAACCACTAATTCAGCTGAAGAGGGAAAACTAAATTACAGTGAAAAGTTTTGCTTCCAAATGAGTGCAATTCTTTGTATAAGGGCAGCACTTTAATTATCACACCAAACAGCTTTTTTACTTTTTTCCTTCATTGCTAATATGTAATAGATTACTCCTAAGTCTGAAGTTAAGATGCTGGCACACAATGCCAAGTCTCTTGGGAAATTAAAGAATGTCACCATTTCCTGGTATACCTGAGTATTAAATAAAATAATCCCTCAAGGAGTTATTAGGAGATAATGCATTCAGAAGCAAAAAATAATAATATTATTAAGCATGAGTTAAAACCCAATAATGTATTTTAGCAGGCAGCAGCACAGCACTGTGTGTTAGAGGACTGTCTTCAAATTAATGACCAGAGATCTAGCTTGCAGCATGCCATAACTAAAATTTGGTGTTTGCTAAGTGGAGTAGGATGATAAAATAGTTTACAAACAACAGGGCACATTTCAGACTATGTATAATCACATTTTAGCTGTACATTAGCACACAAGTAGCAGAGTACTACAAATGGCACATCAGAAGCCACCAGAGGCCCAGCCTATCTGACATTCTGTCTTAGCTGTGAGGCTGCAAACAGCCTCAAATTCATCATGCAAAACCTAATCACTGCAGAACTTCCTCCAAACCTCTTTCCAGCATCACTTATTTTGCTCTTCTTGAGAGAAGAAATCCCCAACATAACTGTACAAATGCGAATCCTCCCAAATTCTGGAAAGCTGTGTGATAGCTTCTGAACTTTGTTATCACATTGCAATCCCGATTCTTATAAAAAATCTTCCCATTATCATGTTCATATTCCTAACCCTTGATTTTGTCTGCAGCTGTCTCCTGAGTTGGTATTATACAAAGGTTGCCACTCATACATCACAAAATTAAAACACTGTGTAGCATCTTATGCTCTTCATCTGCCCCAACATGTAGGTTGATTTGTCCCAGTTCACTGGGCAGAGACAATCATATAGATTCATAAAGCAATTATCTGTGTTCTCACTGAAATTTATAGTCAGTAGTGCTCTCAAGTGGCAGCAATTATTCACTTTAATGTGCCTATTTATTTAATCATGTTAAGCTTCACTTTAATTTCACAGCATTTTCTACTGTCTTGATTAAAAGAAGTGCAAACTGAAACACAATACCCTGCTGCTCTCCTTTCTTTTCCAGATTATTATTATTATTATTATTATTGTTAAAAATATTCTAGTAGGACACTTGGCAACCCAATGTTAAGTGATTTCATGGAGAAAAGAGTGGGGTTTTGTTTATTTGTGTTTGATTTCGTCTCTAAGCTAGGTCCCAACCAAGGGACATTTTGTTCACAGCCAGGCAACTCTCCAGCTTTCTTGTTGGCCTCTTGCAGGGGGTGGAAGGGATCCAGAGCACCGTCCTCTGGATGGAGTCACAGCTCAGCCACCAAATGTCTATGACAGGTCACTACAATGCCAAACAACAACATGCCTCAGGCCAGGGATCCACCAGAAGAGCACACCAGGGAAGTGTGTTCAGGTTGGGAGAGCTGTGCAAAAAACTGTTGAATAAATGAAGCTGCGAATTTTGCCTTTTTTGGGAGTTTTTTGGTTGTGTTCTTTTTTATTTTAAAGTCTGTCTACTCTACATCCATTGTTTGACTGAATAGTAAGGATCATCAATTTGAAGAATGAAAGACTGCAAGGGCCTCTGCATATTCAGGCCACTGTGGTGCATTATGAACTTCATCAGTAATTTTGGATTAATGTTCATAACCATAGTCTGCTTTCTTCACATTTTGTATTTGTGCTTATAATGTCTCCTTTGCACACTTTTTGATTCCAGGGATGGTTCAATAACTAGGCAGAAATCAGATGCTCACAAATTTTAAGACTTAAGCAAGTTTGATAGGCTAAAGCATTCATCATGATTCTCTATCTTAGACAGGCCTGAGATAAATGATGGCAAATACAATGCAGCCAATCACTTTCAAAAAATTTATCACAAAAGATGTACCAGATATGACACTTGAAATCCCCCCCAACAAAAAGAGCAAAATAAAATCAGCTGTGGAAAGGTCTCAAAGTCATTGTTATATTCAGTTAAATTTTTACTGTCTGCATTGGTTTGCATTCATATGCCTAATGCCAAAACATGGGAGAAAAATCTTCTAGTAATAAGAAATAGTAACTGGACCATTTGCTTTGTTCTACCCCTGCTGCAACAGACCTGGATTTCAGAATTGAATCCTGCAATTTACAGGATCAAGTGATAACTCATTCAAATTAAATGAAAAAAACCCCAAGCTAAATATGTAAAGATTGCAATCACAGCAGATATAAGGGCAGGAAATTTAATACTGTGCTGGGCTCAATACCTCACCCTTCCCCCCCAGGTATTTTAAACCTTACAATCAATCACTCAGAACACTCTAACACTATTATGTAAGTACAGAACAGAGCCAATTATTGCAGAGAGGGGTTAGGAGAGCTTAGTGCTCATTTCCCACAGCACACTCACCTTTCAGGGCTGCTGGATTCTCCTGTGGCAGCATCCTTGCATGTTATCAGTTTCTTTTGAATGGCAGGTGCAATATCCTTTAGGAGTGAAATTTTGTGCTTACCTATTTGAAAGAAGATGAGTTGAAATGTTGGACAAAAGTAATAATAATTTATCAAAAAAACAATCCCACCTCTCCATATTTTAATAGAATAACTTCAAACATAAAAGATTGCTTATTGGAAAATTAGATATTAAATTGGATTTTCACTGTCCTGGATTAACTACTGTATATTTCAATGTAGTACATAAGAAGAAAGATGGAAAAAGGACAAAAATGTTTTGACTGACCTTTAATTATAACCACAATGCAGACAGTAGCTGTTAGACTAAAAATCCCTTCAATTTCTTCAGAGAGAATGCACTCCATTAATTCATTTAAAATTGACCTAAGGAAAAAATAAAGCAAAAATATATTATAAACCATAATAGAAGTGAACAGAACAAGTTTGTAATTATGCTCCCCTGCCACCATAGCTTCAAAGATACCATGCAGGACAAAGCAGTGTCTCTGGAACTGAGAATATCAAAGTTAGCAGAATGATAAATTACTTAGGAAGAAAATAAAAAGGTCTGCAAACAGAAAAAGTGACTGTTAAGAGAAATAAAGAGCTTGTGGTATATTTTAGGAAAGTCAATCCATGAAGAAACTACTGGTTCCACTGGAATTTAACTCACAGAATTTGTATTGAAATTTCTAACTTCAATTTCTACTGAAGTTTGAAAAAATATGTCCTATGACTCCATTGGTTTACTAGTACCTACTCATGCTTAATTAACATTTTCACCCTTAATATTTTTTTAAATTATTATATAAATAAATATTAAAATAGATAATTTTCCAAATGCAACCCAGTGAAGATAATTTTTAACTAAACATGCCCTGAAACACTTCCAAACACCACTTTAGTTACTAAAACTATGGACAGAATAACAGAACCCTGACAGCAGCTCATTGTAAAATACTAAATCAATATGTATCTTAAGAGATTTCGTCACTCTTAGCAAGAGATGAAAGTATTACCAGCAAACTCTAGTGGTGTTTTGGGATGTATGTCAAGTTAAGAAAAATGAAACAAGAGTCGTAGACAGAGTCTAGCAAACAAACTAAACTGCAACAGGGAGCAAGTCAATACTACAGAATGAAAATAGTAACTAGTCGTTAGTGTTTGTGGCAAAACCCCCACATTTAACTCAGAAGCAATTCTCAAAACCAGAGAAAAATAAAAGAACAAGAGGGACAAAACAGGAGATGGAAGAGATCCATAATCCTGATACTCCTCAGAGCACAAAGCTAAATGCTCTGTGAAGAACTAAAGGGGAAACTGAGAGCAACAATGTTACAATAACTTTCCCTAAAATATTTCAAAATACCTTTGGCAATATTATTATCTGTTATGAAAACTGAACATCATACGTAGCCAGTTCTGACTTCAATTGTTCTTCAGGCTTTTATTGTGCTATCACAATGAAATATGCAGTTAAGAACCAATTCAGTAAAAACGCTTTGTGCGGAAATTCAAATATTGCTTCTAAGAGCTGAGAAAGATGAAAAATCTTTAGCTTCAGAAATAAGCATTATGAAGTTGCTCATGTATTGCATCAGTTTTATTGTATCATTGTGGACTAATGTGACCAAGCATTGATTCCATTTCACATTGCTCTTAAATTGCTAACGGATAGTACTCGGATCAGAGTCCTGACTTCATTGTTATCATTCTTTGGGTCACTAAGCACACTCTTAACCTCCGCGAAGGAACAATGGAATTTCATTAACCTGTAACAAGACTCACTGCAGCTGCCTTTCCCCACCTCCCCCTGAAAAAGGGTCACACGAGCCTGCAGGCAAAGATAAAACAGGACAGAACAATAAGCTATTTAAAAATACATATAAGGTTCAGAGGTAAGTAATTGGCTCCTATACAGATAGTTCCCTACTGAAGTAAAGGATGCTCACACAATTGGACAGATATTGCCAAGCCTCCCAGTATTATATACTGCTATGGGGACCAAAATTCAGTGCCAGAGACTGACTGGTTGGTACTGAAAATAAAACAGATGCGCAGAACTCAGAGCAAGATGACTGTGAGCTCACAGAATAGAAGCTCACATCAGATTTTGTAACGTCGAAGGCTTTCACGTTGACATAAAGATTTCTGAGATACTGAATGATTTACTACTGGACTTTGATTATGGCCTATCAATAACAGATTTATAAAAGAAAATAGCCTGAAAAGTAGTCTCAGTTCTGAGGCACTAGTAGAACCAGACGGAAATTACCTCCTAGATCTTTGCCTCAAAAAGATAAATACTAGAAGACAGACACATTTTTTCCCAAGTACTCAGAAACAATTTGGCCCGAACTTGCAGTTTTCTCCATCAAGAATGGACAAGATTCACCTTGATCACTACAAGAAAAAGTTTCAGAAGAATTAATTGTTTTTCTGCATCTCTTTTGAAAAGAGGCATGTAAAATAATTGTTTCACTAAAAGAGAACACCTTGACTGCTGCCTCACAGAAGAATAAGATTTGGGTTAGTTAGACTATTGTTGGACTCTCTTTTGTTTTGCAAGTGCAACTAGAATTAGAGAAGATTGAGAAGAAAAAAAACACCTCATAACAGCAGAGAGGGATATTCAGTGCCTGCCAGATGAGGACGTTAAGAACAGGAATTAGTTGTGGTAAGTCAGGGAGAATGACAGGACTTCTAAACCCCTTTATCATTTAAAACAAGTCCAGTGTGTACAGTCATGTAAAGAAAAGTTGAATATGAACAAAGTAAGCAAAATAAAATTCAGTTGTGACAATTTTAGAGAATATTCAGGGCCCCCACTAAATACAGCAAATAAACACCCCACAGTTTAAGTCTTAAAAAGTAAATAACATAAGCTCACTTCTGGAGGCTTTTAGCACTCAGATACTTTATATTTTAAATGTTGTGACTTCAATACAGCCATAGGTACATGTCACCTGATTACAGATGCTCAACTAAAGAATTATTTCTATTTCTGGCAAATATTTTATCTCATCTTAATATCTCTGTATTGAGAGGACTCATCTTTCTAAGTATCTTATGAAAGAAGTAAGCCATGGTGTATGATTAAAAAACTGATCATGATTAACAGTCCTGTAAATAAGAAGCACTCTTTGTTTAAAAAGGGATTCAACCTCAGCAATCAATACCTACAGGCAATATGTCAAGAAAAAGGGATTATGAAATAGTTCAGATAAATTTAGAAAGCAACTAGTTCTTCAAAATTTATTTTAATTTAGAAATTAAAATTTTATTGACAACATATAAACTGTTCTATATTAGCAACAACCTTGGACAAATTAATATAGAAACATTTACCTGACAACATTAACCGACTTCATAATTACAGCCATTAAAGTGCTTGAAAGAGGGGGAAGGTCTGAAACAGTCTTTGGTATAGTCAAGTCTTTTTCACTGGAAGCCTAAAAAAGAAAAAAAGTCAACAGCTGTTAAAGCTCAAGAAAGATATGTATGCAGAACATTGTATTTCAATGATCACACCAACCAGGACACACCCTTAAACAATTTCAACATTTACAGGTATTCTTTGAATAGCTTTAATCCAACTGTGTTGTGTCCAAATAAACAAAACTAATTTAAATTAGAAAGACTGAAACTAAACCCCATAAACAGTATTTGTACCAAGGCAAATATTCCCTGCAGTTGTTCCCCACAGAAGTTACATTTAACTACACTGGTGGTCACTCTTTATAAAGGCACCGCCTATTAAACCTTAATAAATCCCCTCTGTGGCTCCAAGCTGATGTGTGCATACATGATCTCTAAATATAACTTCAGTGACGGTGATTTTCTGAATACCTGCTCTTTTTGTTATAAAGTTCTGAATAGCATGACAAATATTCAGTTAGAACTGAATTTTGATTTACAATAACCTGGGGGCAGGAAAAACCCCAGCTCAGATGAGTGACTGGAATGAACACTCATGATCTATGAGAATGAATCTCCAGTATATTCAAGCTCATAAACGTTTACTCTGCATCATATGTAAAGAGCACCTGTCACCCCGCAGGCTCTCAGCTGATACATTCATACCTGCAGGTAAACATCTGGGACTGTTCCCAGCACCTCCTGTAACAGAACCTCAGCAACAGCGCTGTGCTACTTCCTGGCAACTGTTTCCTGCTCTGTCTCTGACACATCCAGCACCCACAGCAAAAGTACAGCCTCTGCTAAAGAGCCTCTGCTCTACCTTGTTAAGTTCTCAAAGCTTCCAATCTTACTAATCATATTTGCTTCTGACACTACCTGCATTAGAAAAATGTAGTGGGAATGTTACCCTTCTCCTTCAAGGACAGTAATGGTTCCTTGGACTTTCAGAACATAAAATAACCTCTATCTGAATATTCTTTTCAGTATTAGTGGTTCTTTTATTACTTTCCAAAGCAACTCAGATCAGATATTTGGAAATCCTCAGCACAAAAACCAAAGGGAAAAAAAAAAAAGGATGCAGCATGTGAAATGTGTCTGTATTGAGGCAGAGGATGCACAAGTGATCAGTGCCAAGGAGGGCACCAGCCTGCTTTGAAACAGGAACACAGACCCTTATGGGACCATTCCAAGAACAGAGAACGGGAACCTGTCAGACATCAGTGGTTCACTTCCTTAGTTCCCTAATGCTGGGTGAGAGGAAGTGAGGTAGGTTTAGAACAAGCCCCTGTCCTCCTTTCCCTGAGCTCTTATTGCTGAACACAACATGGTATGGTGTGGAATAAGCCTTTGATCAGTTTGGATCCACGGCCTTGGCTGTGTCCCCTCTCAGCCACTTCCCCAACCACAGCCTTACTTTTCTTTAGAATGACAATGAAGGGAACAGGGAAACCTTGAAACTACGCAAGCACTGCTCAGCAATGGCCAAAATGAACTGGTGTGTCCTCAGCAGTGTTTTGGCCACAAATGCCAACCACAGCACCACAGGGACTGCGGGGAGGAAAGCTGACTCCTTCCCAGCCAGACTAAGTACAAAAGCACATGAACGAAATATCCCAGAACTCATGTTGTTAATCTCCAACGCTGCCTAATCTCTAAGTTCTTCTGTCAGAGGCAGATACTGAAAAGGGTAACCAGACAAGTCTGTTCCTACACAGCTGTAGTCAGAAATCTGAGAGTTGAACCGTAATATGAAATTAGAGCAAATAAAATTTCCTGCTTGCTCCATGCCAACACGCACTGAATCTTCATCACAAAGACCAATTTTCTGAATAAAGTGCTGTCACTCCAACATAACATTTAAAAAGCAGAAAGTGTTAAACAGAAAAATGAAAATCGGGATTAACTTTACCTTCTGTAGTACACAATTTATCTCTGCTACTAGTGCAGCCAAGAGAGTGGAGAGTACACCGTGGTGAACTGCTGGGAACAAGGACTGCCAGCACTGCAATGCATGGATGAATTCTCCAAGAGGCGTCTGAATAGAGCCAATCAACTAAAACAAAAAAGAAAAACCCATCTTTTTTTTCAGATTGCTTGAATATAACTGAAATGTATCAGTAAGCCTCTCTGTGAAGAAGTGCAGACCACACCTTGAAAGCTTTTGAGGTATTCTGGTCACTTAGGATCAGAGCGGGAATCAGCACTGTTTCAGAAGTCTACTCATAAATTTGAGCCAAATGAACAAAGCAATGGTTATTACAAAAAAGAACTCGGTGTTTTTCAGAAGTCCTGAAAAGCAGCTCATCAAATTTCCCACAGTGACCCACCCATTTCACTGCTATTTAGTATCTGCTTTAAAATACAAGAAGTCAACTTTTCTGGGAAGATGTGAGATTTTCAAGAATTTTAGAACACCATACATATTTTGGAGTTGGTATCATTCAGGCTAAAAGAAATAAATAATAATGGTAATTTCTCCTCCCTCCCAAGATCATAATATATATAAACAAATCCTTTGCTCTGGATTCAGAAAGTTCATCTAATTGCAGATAAGATGAACAACCTAGAAGTACTAACATAGTCCAGGATCATTGGCAACAGAATGCGTTTTTCTGCAATTTACTGGTTCTTCCATCATGAGACCAAAATGGACAAAAAAAAATTGGTAACAAGAAAACTTAAAAAATTTAACTGAGAATTTAATCACACGTCTACTCAAAGAGTAGGTAATAGATAACAACTTCAGAGAGTCTAACATTTGCATAAAAATGATAGATTCACCTACACATTACATAGCAATTTGAACTGTAATATGATACCTGAATCCCTTCTTCCTGTTGTTTCTTAAGTCTACGTGCCACACATTCTAAAGTTTTCTGAAAGACGTTCTGTAGAGTGTGGAAAAGATTTGTCACTTCATCTGTCTCAGTACTCTGAGTTAAAGAAGCTTCAATAATTTCTTTTAGAGTACACAGTAACACTGGAGCACAAAAGCCACCTCTCTCTAGAAAAAGAGATAAATATCACAATATAAAAGTTGTAGTGTTCATCAGGTACAAGCTTAGAATGAAATTCAGTTAGATACAACAGTAATACACAAGTGTAGAAAATATATTTACTTTCTGAGCACCCTTCATACAGTTCAATTAATTAGTATTTTAAGTATGAACCCAGTGTTTCCTCCAACCCCTGAGAGTTAGGGATTAAGATTGCTAATACAAGAAAAGTCAGCTAAGTATAAATGAAGATGTTGCTATTAGTACAAAATGAGGTACCTGTCTGCGTAATCAGAAGAGCCATATCTAAAAGGTGTGCTTGAAACGTGAGATTTCCCAGCCCCACCATTATGACATCTTTACATACTGTCAGGTAGGCCTACAAGAGAGGTGCAAAACTGTGTGAAATGCAAACTTTATGCAAAGTAACCATGCAGTAAAACTTAGAAATAATAAAACCATGAACTCTTAGCCAAGGAGCCCTGAAAGCTGGTGTATCTAATTGGAGTTACTCAGTTCACCCTGTTGAAAAGCACAAATTCCAACCAGTCCTCCAAATGCTTCCATTGCCCTTTCAGACAGTAAACAGTTTCTCAAAAGGCACTGAATTTTCTCTTTTTTACTCAGGCTCAGATCAAAGGCATTGATACTTAACATTTAGTGAGGCAAAATATGATACCTCTACCTGCCTTGAATAGCAAAATTAAAACCAGCACACAAAAAGAGCTTTTCCCTACAGGGACACACAGATGTTACATACTAAACAGATTATGGACAGAAGAAAAGACAAAGTAGAGAACTTTGAATCAGCCTGTGTATATATGAGCTGGGTTGTTCAAGGACACTGGCTGTGACTAAAATTAGCAAAATCCTTCCTATCACCAAAATCTGGTGAAAGCGCAGTGCTAAAATCCACCTTGGGTTAAATGATTTGTTGGTGGAATGCAACAGAAAACAATACAAAACTAGCTGAAACTCCACCCACATTATATCAACAAACGCCTTCTTTGAAGGGCAAGGGACACTGTGAGTGATGACACAAATGCCAGTGCAGTTTGTCTGCATATAAATTGCTACACATACAGCTTTTCAGATTGAAAAGCTGTATGTGTAGCATACAGCTTGATTTATAAGAATCCTCTAACCTGGATAATTGATTCAGAAACATCACTGTATTTTGAAATACCATCCTCTTGATCACTTGCTAGTATAAAAGGTAAAACTTGACTTTCTATCCAAGCACCTGTCTCCTTCAAAAGTGAGAGGTAATCTTCTCCTTCTTCAGAAAACTGAAAGAAAAAAAAAACCAAAGGGAAGTTTACCAATTGTCTTTCCAGTTGTTTTGGAATTTCCTTATACTGCCAACTGTAACTCCAGCTTATTTTGGAAAACTATAACCATACCTTGTGCTGAAGATGAATACTCAACCTGCAAAAGAGGCTGAAGGCTCTTAGGCTGGTTGCTTGACTCCAGCTACCAGAATCTGCTTCTGTTCCTTTCAGAATTGAGCCAAGAACCTTCTGAAATATCAAGGTTTACATTTATATTTTTCATAAAATCCTCTCAAATGTTTCTTTCCTCAACAGCTTTAATAAAAGATTACAAAAAAACCCCCCAAACCCATGGAAACAGCAAAGCACCAACCCCCAAAAAGCAACAAGCATACTTTAATTGCTTCCATTTTCCAATGCCATAACTGATTTTCAGACTATTCCTTATTTGTACATTCTGAAAGTCAGGTCCCTTAAAAACACTGAACACTAGATCACAAAAATTTTGAGACATTTAAAACTGAGACGCTGGTTAAACTCCGCTACCTAGAAACAATTCTGAACTACTATACTTCTAGTTTAGAGTATTTGAAGTATAAATCAAAAGGAAAACCTTTTTACAAAGGGAGAAGGCATCATGAAACTCATTTATTTGTTCTTATAGGCCTTTAGTTTGATTCAGGTAATATATGATGTTAAGGACTTATTTTATAAGCACTGTTTGGTGATAAGGACAAAAACTACCTTTGCAGCACCGAGGATTTTCAAAAGATTCTTCAGTTTCTTTTTAGGAACAGAAAGGAGGCAACCACGATTGACAGGATGAGTCAATAAATACTCAATGTAATTGACTGCTAAGCCTGGCTTTGATTCATGTGTTACGTGGATACGCACTCGACGCCCAGATCTTTTAATATTCTAAATAAGGAAGCACAAAACCAGTACAATACCGTTAGTGTCTGACTTTAGAACTAATTTCCTTGCCAAATAATATGGCATTAAAAAGTCTTATTCGATTTTAAAAAAAAAAAAAAGCACAATGCCTTAATGCAAACTGGCAATTCCTTAATTCCCTGCCATATGCATATGCACACCTTGGTTGGGGTTAGTGTGTCAGACAGCCAATCACAGGCTAATTCCATAATGTGCCCCACTTGACCCCAGCGACACAGGCAGTCGATCAGGGTAGAATATTTGCTTTGGTCAGCTCCACTGTCAATATTTCTGAGTTTGGAAATCACACCACAGCTTAAAAGAAAACAAAAAGACAAAGAGATGCATTAACTTTACACACATAAGTTCAGAAAAATCCAAAGAAAAGTAATTAGCATAATAAAAACAGCATTCACCAATGTCTTAGACTTCAACATCACAAATTTTACTAAATTATCACCATTTTTAGTGGTTTAATTTATCCAAATGGACATTTAATACATCAAATTGTGAAAAAAGAGCACAAAACACTACCTGAATGCAGGAATAGAAGCAGGGGGCATAAAGGATGCCAGAATAATCAATGGAGTCATGCAACGCTCATCCTAGGATAGAAGAATTGCACTATCACACAAACGTACAGGTACACACATGCAAGCAAAACTAAAGAGCACACTGACAAAGTATGATTAAATTTTCTCAGATTAAGGATTTACCTTTTTCACTACAAATGGAACTGAAAGAAGCTCAAAACAATATGTGGCCTGCAACCTGAAATGTCCGATTCCTATTTTTGGAGGACAATTATCAACGATCGTATCCTTCAGCTTTCTGACAAACTGCACAATTACCATGAATAGTTATGGCTCCAATAGATTAATAATCATTGCAAGAGAAATAGCAGCTCTACCTTTATTTTTTTTTCTAGCAGTGCCTAATGTTTAATCGCACAACCATGACACCATCTAACTCCTCTCACATAACCAGTGCCTTAAACAAATATTCATTCACATCACAAACTTATGAAAAAGACTCCAGAGAAAAGCTTCTTATACAGCAATGGTGGTGTTTAATGCACTATTGGCCATTACAACGTGTCATAATACATGGTCTAGGCCACAACATGATCTCACACAGGTTATATAGAAACCAACCTATGTCAAGAACTCTTCAAAAATGGTTTATCTCTATGTCCAAGCTTCACAAAAACAGCCAAATGGAATTATCACCTACTTAGTAATTCCAAGATCTAAAACCTTTTTTAAAGCCCATATTTTTAAAAGAACTTCTAAAATATATTTGTAGCTTTTTCAGGCTGCTTCAGTCTGTAGCCTTTTAGGAACTAAGCCTCTGATGACAGGTCCTTTTAGATCCAAGCTGCTTACTCACTGTAAGAATATCAAAGTCAAAGAGGTTGCTTGCTAAAGCTAGATATCTTGTCTGTTCACCAGACTCTTTCAGAAGGCATGCTACATCCTCTACCAAAAAAGATTTGAAATGTTTTTTGCAACTTCCAAAGGCTTTCAGGGTAGAGAGATTTGGGTGTATCTGTGCTGCAGAATATTATGTAGCAATAAACTTCTTTTCACTCCCTGATTATCTAAAGCAAAGTTGCAGTGGAACAGCACCATAATTCAGCATACTTCAGCATAAAAGCCATCAGCTAAACAAAAGACATCCAGTGGATAATCCTTCCAAATGCACTACAGGTGCAGCAGCCACTATTGGCTACTCTCATGATGGCATCCTCCTCGAGAATAACACTGAAACAAATTGGTTGATGTCAATTTGAAATACCTCAAGGAGACTGAAAATTTGAAAACGACTGATTTTAATTAATTGCCTATATCAAACCAAAGCAATAAATAAGTGCCTCAACAGATCATCAGCGAGTAGATTCAAATTAACAGAAACCTCAGAATCACAGAATGGTTTGGGGTTGGAAGGGACCACAGAGATCATATTGTTCCAACTTCCCTGCCATGGGCAGAGACACCTCCCACTAGACCAGGCTATTCCAAGCCCCATCCAACCTGGCCTTGAACACTGCCAGGGAATGGGGCATCCACAACTTTTCTGGACAACCTGGGCCAGTGTCTCACAGCCCTCACAATAAAGAATTTCTTCCTAATATTTAATCTAAACCTGCTCTCTTTTAGTTTGAATCCATTCCTTCTTGTCCTGTCACTACATTCCTTTGTAAAAAGTCCCTCTCTGTCTTTCCTGCAGGCTCCTTTCAGGCACTAGAAGGCTGCAGTTAGTTAACCCTGAAGCCTTCTCTTTTCTAGGCTGAACAATCCCAATTCTTTTAGCCTTTCCCTTTAGGAGAGGTGCTCCATCCCTCTGATCATCTTGGTGGCCATCCTTTGGACTCACTCCTGCAGGTCAGCAGGACACGTTTGGCTTTCTGGGCTGCAAGTGCACCTTGCCAGCTCATATTCAGGGAAAAAGGAGCCTCAGCTGCTCCAGTTGCAGCCGAATCGTAAGAAGCGGTGATGGAAGAGTTTGAGGGACAGTGGGTAGAAAAACACGTGGACTCTCATGTACACTGAGTATTTCTTCTGCAACGGCACATTTGCATTTAATGTTTTCCAAAAGTTCTAAAACATTCAAAAGAATAAAACGCAATCATAACCTTACAAGGAGAGCTATTTATTGCATAAGAATTTCTGAGCTGACTATTTAGATAATGGTTCATCAGTCAGACACTGCACCTGGAGAATAGTTTCTACCCATTTGTGGGATTCCAAGAAATTTGCTGTTGTGGTTTATAGCAACAATGAAAAAGAATACTTAATGCCATAGAAGTAGATAAAAGACATGAAACATGAAAGCATCAGAAGAAAATACTAAGAAAATACAGGAAAATCTAGGCTTTCTTTACCTGAAATACTTTAAAATATTCAGGAAGTACAGAAGCAAACTTCCTGATAGCATAATCTTTGGCATCTACATTGTGATCCAGTGCTTTGTCGATACTTCTCCATAGTATTACGGTGATCTCCAACAAACCGGCCATGGTGGCCACATCATTTACTGACAACACATTATCCAACACCTGAAATACAAACACTTAGATGATATTACCTATTATATTTCCAGATAGAAATTTAAGTTAAAATAAGGCTTTAAAAAAAACACTGAAAAACCTTCTATTCACTTTAAAAGGCATTGTGGTTGCTGTAGAACATGATGTCCACAATTCAGACTTACTCTCTCTCTCTCTGTACCTTCACATATCTTGCAATGGTAATTTTTTAAATAATTTAACTGCAAAACCAAATCAATTCATAATTAGTACTGGAATTAGGCAACTATTAATTTAAAATAGGCTTCATACTCCTTCTATCTTATTCAAACTACTTGACCAAATTTCTGCTGTCGCAGAACATGAAAACCCAATAGCAGCAGTTCTCCCCTTCCAATTCCACAGATGCCCAAGTCCTTTAGACTTCTGTCATATCATTAACTGCCTATGTCTCAAATTAAGCACCACTGAAAAAAAGTTATCAGAATTTATAAAAAAGGGGACTTTCTTACACTTGTGTTCTCCTTTTCACTTCCGTCATCATCATCATCATCCTTATCCCCAGTATCTGGAAGACTCTCTTTCATTGCTTTCTGGATGCAGGCATTCAAGCAGCGCCGAATAGTGAGCATCAATTTAGCTGCATTTAAATAGAGTAAGAATAAATTAGACATTTACTATTTGCTAAGAATGTTGCCAATAAATGCTTCTAATTATAAAGCTGGAAAGCCAGTATGAAAAAGTAGGCAGCAGAACCAGAAACAGCTAGGAAAAAACGGAGAAAAATTCCTTATAAAGGAAATGGAAAAAATGTGAACATGCTTTATATCCTCAAGTATGAAGAAGAAATGGCAACATTATCATAACATTCTGTAATTCTACTGTTAAATAGTATACTAAAAAAGAAAACAAAAAACAACCACCACCTTATCAAATCAGAATCAGAGGAAGCTCCCACAACTCTTAAGTCTCATCTGGCATAGCTGTTAACTTAATGACCCATGTTCAAGAACACATTCCCTCCGATGTCAATTCCCAGTCTTTGGAAAAGATGTCATAGCCCAACCACTGCACTCTTGAACAAGGAGCTCGGGTCTCGAGAAAGGGCTATGCCCACTCTGGTGGAAGAACAAGCTGATTTTATAACAGTGATTCCATAACTATCTTATCAAGGTAATCAGTTGAGAGGCAATAGTTTGGGCATTTCACTCAAGTCACTCCACACTGACTACTTGGGTTTTACCAGAACTCCTCTGAAACAAAATTTTCCTGATTTTACTTGGTTGAATAGCACTTTTCTGAAAAGCAGCAACATTCTGTGCAGTACATGCCCTTTTCACTGAAGCTTTCTGAAGCAGTACTTAGATTTTATCTGAGCAATTTGAAAATACTGATCCATGAATCCCAGATAACAGATCATCAGACATAAATATTCTTTCAGCTTCTACAGAATCTTTCACATGAAGATCTCAAATCACTTAAGGCACCAGCGAATTTTGCTACCCTATTTCTACATGAGAAATAGGTATCAACTGAGATAACTTTAAGGTACATGTGAGGAGAAATGGGAACAGAGAAACCAGGTACCACCATGGGCTAGAGTACACAGTACAGCATCTAAGAGCAGAAATTAAAAGCTTTGATCTCCTCATTGTTGAAAAAGCTGATGACTTTGCCAGCAGTGCTTATTGCTGGTGTCAAAAATTTCAAAAATTACAAACTAGTATTATACTAAACCCAAAAAATCTAACAACAATGTACAACTGTAACAGACAAAAAACCATGCATTTACATGGTGTGATATCAGTCATTCCAAAAGCTCACAAGGCTTTGTACTTTACCTATATTGGTGGGGGCAGTAAATTCATAAGCATATTGATAGAACTTCCTGGCTGCTGCGGGATTCATCTGGATCAGTGCAACACAGCGCTCACACCACACATCCTCAGGCTGGTTAGTGGGGAAGAAGGAGTTCAACAGGAGGTTCACAATGCGCCGGGACACGGGCCGAGAATCAGCTTCAAGGCGAGACAGAAGGTGGTCCACAGGACAGATATTCCAGAACTTTTTTAAGTGAGAAAAAGATATTCAAAGGAGTTAAAAAAATAGAGGAAAAAACAATCACCTTCATTAAGTGATTTCCATGTCAATAGTCTAAACAAGCATAAGGAACATTAACCAGGAAAACCATGAGTGTTTTTTATTTTTACCAAACACCGATATGTACTGGAGGTCAAATTCTGCTGCAACAATGTTATTTTGCTGTTCTGATGCATCTCTAAATCTCCTGATAACTCTGACTCACTGGTAAAATTGCGGTTCAAGCAAATCCAGTTCAATGCACCTGCAATACTAATGCAATTCCATAGATATGGGGAAGGGCTATTACTCTACAAGGATATTACCATAAAATACAATTATTTGTCATTATGTGCCATGTTTCATATTCTCCTTACAGGACCAAGTAGGAGTAAGCTACTTAAAAGTACTGTATACACCCTAAAAACCTATATAGATTAACACCCTTTCCAAAACCACCCCAAACCTTACATTACTAAATACTGAAAGCATCCCATTCTTAGCAGAGCTTTAGTTTATTTGTAACACAGAAATCAAAGGCTATGAAATTTAGAAGCACTGCACAGCTGTTACGCCAGCAGTAACACTACATTTGTAATTTCTGTGAGAAGATTCTGAATTAATTATGCTGTACAATTGCAGATTAAAACAAAAAAAAACCAACAAAAAAAGATTTCTTAGCCTTGAAAATTTTACTATTTTATTCCTGAGTAGATATATTTGCAGCAGCTAAGCACCCTGTAAATTCAAACTATGGACATCCTATTAGAATTGTCATAAAAAGAAGGTCCTTGTAGTAAGTTTAAAATGATCCCAGGACTTACCAGACATACATATTACAGTTTTTAAATCAATAGGAAGTTACTAAAAAACATCTAACACTTATTAGGATTTTTTTTTCTTTATGTAAACTTGCTCTTTCCTTCCCACCAAAAATCCCTAACATTGAGAATTTTCTTTTTCCTCTGTCTTTAATAGCAGCAAACTCAGAATAATTCACAAACCAAGTGACCTCAGCCACTCCTTGTATGGCTTCCCCTCTAGACCTTTCACCATCTTCATAGCCCTCCTCTGGATGCTTTCTAATAGCTTTATGTCTTTATTATACTTAGCAAGAGACAAAAACATGATTAAATTAAAATATAAAATTGGAATTAAGAAACTATTAACAGCAGAGAGTGGAGTAAGAGCTCAAAGATGCCTATGATTGGATGGTATCGCCCGAAATAAGAGCCCACAGCAGAACACAAAATGCATTCAAAATCACTATGAAAATACACCGAAATCCCGAAGGATGAGTCCACAAAATACAAACAGGCATTATAAAAATAGGAGATTCAAAGTGAAAACGCTACTGGGTAAAGGTGTTAAGTACTTAAAATGTAAGACACTCCTGCCCTGAGCTGGGCAGCTGATGGAAGCATGGCTGTAACCCACTGCTCTCCCCTGAACACCCACAGAGAGAACAAGAGCCCACAGAGCACTCAGGATACCACAAATAGGAAGAGTATTACTACAACAAAGCAGGCATCTCTTTCCTTTTAGAAATACCGGAGTAGTCTCAAATGTACTACTTTTTTATTTTTTTTTCCTTTTTTTTTTTTTATTTAAATAAATGCCTCGATTTTGCCATCTTGCTACTTATCAACCATAATTATCCCACCTTAGCAGCCTTGGTAGCCTTCACTTTCAGCAGCATCTCCACAAAAGCCACTCGCACTTTCTCGGAATTGTCATGAAGACTGTGTTTGGTTGAAGGCAGGAGCTGCTCCAGTAGCGGGTGACTTAGTTTGTTGTCCAAAATTATTGGTAGACACTAAAAAAAAAAAACAAATCCAGAAAGAGTAGAGCTGAAAAATATGTAGCTAAAAATTATTGAAGAGGACCATGACACTTCTCAGGTTAAACAAAGCAGGGACAGACACTGTGCATACTTATTTTTCTTGCAATATTCTTTGGTAAAAACTGCTTTGATTATTTCAAATTTACAGTGAATTGAGTTCAGTGAACTCATTTCAGATGAATCAGCTTCAGATCTACACTGAGACCATGGTCTTGCCTTCTACCTGAGGGCACACTGTACAATACCAGCTTCTCTAAAATATGCTGATTTCAGATTAAACATACATCTATTTTTTCCAGTGCATTTTTAAATCAGCACTTTGTGCTTATCCAGTATAGCTCCCCCGTGAAGTAGTAGTGGCGCAAGTGAGGATTATCAGGACGACAGCTTCAATTTAAGGCTGAACTGACACAGACACAAAATCGTCAAGTGAAAATGCTGCTTAGGGAGTTCATTTTTCTGTCCAAGCTATCAGTTATTTCTCACATGTCGAAAGATGTTGATGAATTAATTCTAACATACTGAGCAATGCACGGGAGGAGGCACCACCAGACAAACACTGTGGAATTATATCCATCCAAACGTCAGGCATACAGACTGGGCTACAAAATCCTAATTGTGCATGTCTTGGGATGCATTAAAGCCAGTGGCATAGCAACATCCTGGAACCTGCCTACATACACTTTCAAGTCAAAGCATCATTTCTAATAGCTAAAGTAACTAAATTATCACGTCCAAACAGTGTATGTACAACTGTAAATGCAAAGTGGTGAGACTTAGAAAGCCAATCAGTGTGTACTCCAAACACATGGCTTTTATGAAATGTGCAAAACCTCCATGTATTAGGAATTTTATTGCCCAAGACATTTTGTAGAACAGTAGTTTCCTTGACTTAAAGTGGCCCATACTACAAACCTATACATCAACTAAAACACAAAAATGACAATCATGATTTTAAATTTAGAAAATCATTTACTTTAAAAACAGAGCAACGAACATCAGCAGATGTTATATCACATGCCAGTTCTCCAGTTATTTTTTTTAAAAGATCAGCAAGAATTGTTGCAGGAATCATCTCCCAGTATTTGGATGTTATCTGAGTAACTCCAAGTATCCCTGCAGAGCGGACAACTGGATGAGGATCTTCTAAGAGGCTCTAAAACACACAGAAGAATAATACTGTGAGTATGTGAATTATTGTAATTCTACTACTTTTTGACATGAACTTATCACAAGGAAAAAGCATTCCATTACCTTTTAATCATTATGAAAATTGTCATACAATAAAAGAACTGTAACATTAATAGTCCCTCAAGGCATTTTACTATGAAGAAAACATGGAAATTTAAATCAGAAGCAAAATTAAGATAACTATCAGACAACTTTTTAAAATGGACTTTTGAATTTATTTTTTTTAATAAATCAAGTCTTGCATTTGTGATGTAATTAAGAATATTTAGACTTCTATTTATATGAGTCTACACTGATCACTATTCCTATGGAACAACATAAAAACTGAAATTCATTCAATTATCTGATGTTTACTCAGGATTCCCCAAACATTTTCTTAATGAAAACACTATGCCCATTCTCACTTACCTAGACTGGTAAGGAGATTTTTAGGTTATCTCCATTTTACTTAATTTCAGAAGTACTTAGTAATTCAGTACTGAATTTTCATTGAATACTTCCATAGTAACTGTGAAGCTCTCCTCCCCAATCCTAGGTTAAGTAAGGATCAGAATCCATTACTCATGCATTTAATCTTTCAAAAGCATCTCTTATTCACAGATTCATGAATAACAAGCAAAAATATTTCCTTTTTAGTGTTTAAAATGGTGTGGAGCATCTGCAGAAAACATACTATAGAAATTAAAAATATTAGTTTACTTTTGTATTTTCTGCACCACAGATTTATTTCCAGAAGTTCCATAAATTTTAATTGCATAAACAAATTATTTTTTGAGCTAGCTTTGACAGAATTTTCATTTTTAACACTTTAATTTCATTAAAACTTACAAAAAGTTCTTCAAACTGTTTCTGAATTTCATTGTCCATCTCTTCAGCATTAAAACTGGGATCACGAACAGGGAAAGCATCAACAAACAGAAATGCTGCATTTGCTCGAACTTCTGAATTTCTGGCCTGTTACAATGGAGGAAAATATATTTTTTCCATAAGGACAAACTGTTAATAGCCAAAGGCGTATCCAGTCAAATACTGTTCTCCAAACATTTTTAGCAAGTTAATGTTTTTAATTAAGTAGATGGAAAAGATGAATTTATAAGTGGATGGAAGAACTTAAAGTCATACGAATTTTAATGTTTTACCTTACATTTCTGCCCATTCAGTACAACCTGAGTTATTGTTACAATCAGCTTTCAAAGCATATCGACTTCAATGGCCCTGAGGAGTCACAGACAGAGCCCTTCTGCTTTCTGTAATGCTGAATAAATTAAAAGCAGTTGGAATTTCTCTTGGTGGCCTTAAAGCTCCTCTTCAGGACAGAAGAATCTTGAATTCAATCAGACTGAATTAATTCATTTGCTTGTCAAAAGAGAGGTGATTTACTTGAAAAGCTGAAGCCTATTTCTTCAAGAAAATAATATTTAGTATCTAAGTACCAGAAAGCCTGGAGAGGAACTTACCCAGCAAAAACACACCCAGTTCTGCATCTCTGCACATAAGTAATAGGCCATGTTCTGAGCTCCAGGCAGCTCATCAAAAATCTATGGGAAGCCTCAGAACATTTTACAATATTCAACAGTTTTCAGTGTACTCCACTATATATTGTACTGGTTGTAGAGCCCCAAATACAAAAAAATAAAATAAAAAAAAAACCAAACCAAACAAACAAAAAAAAAGAAAAGAAAAAGAAAAGGTGGATATTTAGACATTCATTCAGTGAAAGACAGCTGACCCTGTGGAATCTTAAAGGAGAGAAAAGAGAGCAGGCAATGAAACAATGATGAAATTCAAGGCATCTCAAGGAGAAAGCTGAAATCTAACCATCAAGCTGCATTTTAGTTATCAAAGCAATGCAGTGATTAATAGCCTTTGCTGACTTCTCTTGGAAAGAAGAGACGGAAGAATTTTGCCCAGATTTTGGGTCCAAATTAAAACAAAGAAATATACACATATATATTTCAATATAACAAGCAAAACAGGCTCAATTTCAGCAGCAAGACACAAGACAGTTCAGGAAACCTCTTGACTATTTTAATAATCTAATTTTCTTCTCCCCTTGTCATATAGCACATGGAGATCAAAGGAAGGGAAAAGAAACATGGCAATAACCATGTAATATTTAGACTTAAATAAACTAATGACAAATAAAACCAGAAAAACACAAAAGAAATGAGTAACAATTACTTAATTCATTATCTGTTTTGGCTTTCTCCTCCTGAGCAATCCTGATATGGTGGAGTAGAACTGTAACACTCTAAATTCTTCAAGTCAACAAAATCAATAGCAATTCTAAATTGAATACTACAACAGCAAATAAAGCACAGACATACATTCTTTAGTTAGGGACTTGTGTTTTCCTTTATTTATCATGGATGACGCAAACAGTTTAAAGATGAAAAGATCGTAACTCTTACTTCTACCCTATAAAGCTGTAGAAAATCCTTGAACTTTGAGCTTGTCTATATTTAACACATAACAAGATAATATGTGAATTCAGGGTGAAATAACTCTTCTGCACTAACATTGCATGTGAAAATTAATTCAAATGTGTTTTTGTGCAATAACCTAGACCTTGTCTGCCATGGCCACTCCAGAAAGTAAATTTCCATAAACTTTCTAAGTGTATTACACTGAATTCCATTAAGCTCACTTTTAAGTCTGAACTGAGTACCCACAGTTCAAATTCCTGCCTTTAATTAATTGGAATTTATCCCAAATGTATTTGCATATTCAGGCTCATACAATGTCTTCACAGAGGTAGAACTGAAGACTTTAAATTCATATCCTGTTTTAATCCACATTGACTTTTCCATGCCAGAGCCTGCAGTTATTTAAATTACTAATACTTCTTTTACCTTTATCCTTGTACTATTCTGAGGAAGTTTCAGAACCTTTTAAAACAATATTTTAATTTTTTCTTCAGTTAATTTCTTTCTTTTAAATTTTATCTGGTCTTACAGGTTCTGAAATTCACTTCCAATTATTTAGAACACTGCTTCCCCAGGACATGTTAGTTTAAATGTGTGGGATGTTAAAAAAAAATTTTAGAAAGAAAACCAAACACACCACTTTAAAAGAGTCACTTCCTTCAACAGCTTGAATTCCTGAAGGAGTGGTTCTTGACTTTTTCAGCTTGATAAAAAATAGCTTAATCACTACTTACCTCACACTAAATACCCATATTTTTATATCGATAGATCCTCTTACACTAACAACCAATCACTGCACATCTCTTCTATGTTTGCATGACACTTGCTTTTCATAAGAACATGAAAAAAGATGAAGTTACATATGGGCTTATAAAAACTTAAAGTTCCATAAATGCTTATTAAATATGTGTTGGTGAAAGCCCCAACAGAAGCTTGTGCAATCTATGTATTTACAAAACAAGCAACTTAAGACAAAACAGAGAACTGTGCATTATAAATGTGCATTCTTAGTTTAAAGATTTCAGAGATGAAATCAAGTAGTTCCAATATGAACAGTTCTGGAATTTGTTGTATTCTTACAACTGAAGTATTTTTGCTATCTGCAAGAAGGAGGAGTCAACAGGCCTTGTATGTCCTTTCTATTTCATAATCAGTGTTCTAGAACACAATTTGTTCTTCACGACATTAAATTAGGGATTTGGCTAAAATAGGAGCATCAAACTGGTTATCTAAAATTAAACTGACATTTCAAGCTTTGGAGTAGAATCCCTAACAGTAAGGACAGTTATAAGTTTCCCTTCTTAGCTCTGTATCTGAATCTACTGGTGATTCTGAGTCACAGCAACAGTTCAAAATGCCAAATACTTCATGCAGTACTACAAGATTCGTTCTAGCAATGGAACCATTAGTGATGTGAAAATTATGAATAGCAGCTGTTAAAAATTTCAGCCACTTCTGGAATCAGGAATTCTCCCACTCTCTTGCTGAACAATCAGTCATTAACCCTTTTTCCTCACAAGACACACCTTCTGTTAAATTTCTCCAAATGTATGCAGATTCCATAAGGTTTGACAGAATCTTCCTCCCAAGTACTCTAGTCTTACATTTGAGTCCTGGGCTTTGGAAAGTGACTACAACCCTCCACTGACAGATAGCAACTCCCTTAAGAATGCAACACTGTATTTTGCTAACCTATCAAAAATCAATTAAAACCCCGATTCTTTTTAGAGACAGAAATATAGAAATTAAAGGGAGCCATGCTTTAGAGCTATTATTCTCTTGCACTAAGAGATACATGTTTCATCCAGAAGGTTCCTTGTTTACATTAGTTCTAAAGGGATGGGATCCAACACTTATGTAAGGCCAAACAAGATACTGAGCTAGCAATGACTCTGTTCATCTTCCCACTTCTATCACATGGTTCTATTGAAACCAAGCAGCTCTCAACTCCTTCCCATAACTCATAAAATCCATTGTAAACAACTTTTAAAGTTAATATTAAGTACTTTCAACTTTGAGAATTTCAAATACTTTTCTCAAGGCTAGAGAAGATGCTGTATGACCAATCAGTACATGAAACTGTAAATGTTTAGCAGCACTTAATGTGGCTGCATGTGTATGCTCTCACAAACAGAGATTTCACAATCTCAGACAAAATAAAAGCTAATACCAAAGAAAGAACCTTGGCTCATCTTAATCACAGAGTGTAACTGAATAGACAAACTGCAGTAGGTCCACTTTAGTGTGTATGGAATCCACAGGAAGACATACACACACTTATCATAAAAGAAGTAGAAGCAATTTCATTCCAAGTGCACAGCCATACCATGAATGTCTGTATCTACAATCCAACCAGAATAGAAATTTTTCTGAAGTAATACTCTAATAAATTCATTGAGCTGTATTCTAAGGTTGGCAATTAATTGGAATGTGAGACTAAACCACCTTCTGAACATTTCTGGCTTTGATCAATAAAACACTGATAATTCCCTAAAGATTTCCAAATTGAGAAGATAAGAATACCAACTGCAATCCTGGAAAGCACTGTAGGTACCTGTAAATAAAACTGAATTATACATGCAAATTATATTAACAAATTAGAATATTATTGTGCATGCTATGCCTAATAACAACTTGCAAAGTTACTCAGCTACATCTGTGATATTAAACAACTAATTTTGGTGTTTGCAGCCATTTCATTTTAAAAGCAAAAATAGAAGCAGAAGATATGGAAGGGACCCAAAATTTAATAGCTGGAGAAAGGCAGTCCTATTTTCTGAAAAGGATAATTACCTTCAGTGCTCTCCAGAGGATGGGCTGATACAATCTATAGAGCATTTCTTCAACTCCTTGTCGAACTTTACTTTGTTTATGAAAATAACTCAGCATCTAAGAAAAAACAAAGAAATCAGGCCCAAAAGCCATTTTGACAGTATTTTATGTAAGACCAGAGTCTTTATACTATGGAAATGATACAACTAAACATATTGATGGACCTTATATTTTATTAGAAAGTCTCAAAAATAGTAAAATTAAGTAGATCTAATAAACATAATATTTTATAATTGTATAAAGTCAAGAAGCTTATAGAAAGATCTACAACTAAGAAACAAACATGGCTAGAGAATTTCACAGCAACAACCCATTTTTTGTTACTGTAAAAAACTATTTTTAAAGTAACTGGCAGGAATACTTTGAAACCATGAAATTATCAACTACAGAAAAATAAGCCTTTTCTCTTTTAAGAAGAAAGGAACTTTATGTTGGTAAGTGAAGTAATCTAAATACAAATCCACAAACACAACACATTTTTTATGTATTAATGAAAAGCAAGTATCAGCATTCTTTGGGACTTGAAACTGTGCTTAATTAGATAAAAATACTGTTATTTTTGCATCTGAATTATGCAGAAAAGAATGCAAAAGTGGAAGACCAGAGCAGAATATGAGAAAGGACATCATGTAACTTGATATGAAGAATTCCTCCACTTGAAACACTGGTCAGTTTGAGCTGTGTTCTAAGGTTGGTAATTAATGAGAAAGGGAGACAAGATCATCCTCTGAACATTTCTGGCCTTGATCAATAAAGCACTGATAATTCTCTAAAGATCTTGGAAAACAGAATACAAGATTACAAAAAATTTGAAAAGAAGCTGACCCTCTAGTGGTCAGTTCAAATTTGTTCCAAGACCCATTCCACTTGCAGCCCAAAGACATATTTATTCACCATCCTCTTTCAAGACCATAAGCTTCTGAGTCTGGAAAACATGAAATGCCCTATCAAAAGCCTATTCCATCGATCAGGACTCACAGAACAAGGGTATCCTACAGCTGTGAGAAAATAAAACAGAACAAACCCCCTAAAAAACCAACCCTCAAAAACCCAAACCAAAACAAACAAACCAACCAATATGGTATTGTACACTGCTATGTTGAGCTATGTATTGCACACATTATGCACTCTAGAGTCTGTGTATTTGGGAGAAAGCATGGGAAATGAAGGGGCATTGACCAAATACAAATGTCTTAAAAAGCTTTGTGCACTTCTCATTCTGCTTCAAATGCTCTGCTCATGAGTAATAGCCACAGACAACTAGAATTAAGGCTTGGCCCTATAAAGATATATAAATCCACTATATATAATAAAAATTAAAAAGCCAAGTTTCATTTCAGACTCATCTACTAAGTTTGCATCAAGAAGGTTATGACTTTTTGTCTCCATGATCATCTATGGAAAGGTCAATTCTGTAGGTAAAGAAAGCTTAGAAAACACAGCAAAAACTATTTCTGGCACTCTGAAAAATCCCCTTCTATTTCTGCTTTTGAGCAGCAAAGACAAATCTGGTGCAACACTACAAGCAGGGTCCTCCTAAAATTTCTTCTAACATTGTTTCTCAGAATAGGCTATTTTTAAAGTACTTGTGGTGGCTTGGCCTTAGTCACCAGCTAAGCACCCACAGCCATTCACACTCCCTGCCCAGTGGGAAGGGAAGAGAATTGGAAGAGAAAAGCAAGTTCATGGGTCAAGATAAAGGCAGTTTAATAAATGAAGCAAAGAGGACCAAAAAACCCACAAAACAAATGATGCAAATGTAATCACTCACCACCTGCCACAAGTAGGCCAATACTCAGTCTCCAAGCAATGGCTACCTCCCCAAAATCCCCTTCCCCCCAGTTTGCCGACGGAGTGATGGTTATATGGCACGTAATATCCTTCTGATCGATTTGGGTCAGCTGTCTGACCCTCCCAACTTCTTGCTCCATCCCCAACCTAGGGAGTAGGGAAAACATGGGGCAAGGGAAAGCCTTGAGACCACACAAGCACTGCTCAGCAGCAGCCACAACATTGCTGTGCCGTCAGAGCATCCCAAACGCAGCACCATATAGGCTGCTGAAAGACATGGTATAGCATTGTAGTATGAAATGAACATTTTCCGCTTTATAGCAACTGATCTCATTTTGACGCTACTAGTTCATGTCATGCTTTCCAGGAACTTACCTCTCTAACTTTAGAATGAACAGCAGAACTTTTGGGAAGATGAATTCCATGATGCATGAAATCCTGAATGCAGTTATATTCAAGCTCCTACAGTAAAAACACATACATGCTCCTGTTAATACAATAAACCAATAATAACTACTGTAGGTGGGCAGCAAGTATAGTTTTCTCTAAAACAAGGAACTGAAAACAGTACCTGGTATTATATCTGACTTGGCTTGTCCTTGGCCCAAATTTTTCTATGCTGGGAGTCTCAGTTTACTTCACTTGATTTTCAGAATTTCAGAATATACAATTAATCGAATTGTCAGAAGCTAAAAGCAGGGTAAATAAGAATTTTTGGTACCTGAAATTTTGCTCTAGCATTGTTTTGATGCTGTAATTATGCCTTTGATCATCTCCATGGAAATCCACAAAACTAGATAAATGCTTCAGCTATCAACTACATAGACTTGTACATCCTGAATAAAAGCTTCAATAACTCAGGTAACTGGTGTGTTTATGAAAAACATTGTCTATATTCATAGTTGTATGAACCAGTATTTCAGCAGTGGAATTAAAGGTGTTTAAGCCAAGCTGATCTCAGAGGGAAAACATTCAAAGCATGACATACTGTTACTCCTTGACAATGCTGAAGAGGCCCTTTTCTTAAGGAAATAATTCTTTTAAGACTTGTTTAGAAACCTCTCTGAGGTTGAAAAGTCATGTGTCTTTCCCACCTTGAAATTGAAAATTATCCAAATGAAATTTCAAGCCTAGTGTTACCTCTATGAATTCTCCTGACACCTTCTTCCAGGCCCTGAAGTAAACTTCTGAAATGTATTCCATCAAGGACCTGTATTAACATAACGGAAAAACTTTGAAGCAAACATACTAACATATGTACAATTCATAAAAGTGAAATGAGAAGTTTTTTAGAAGTACCAATATAGTTCTTAATTCTGTGCATCATGATTTTTAGAAGACGAAATTCTCCTTTTCAAGTCTACACGCATAACTACAAAGTTAACTCTTAATTAATGAAGCTGAGCACTATTACATGATACTTGAAATACCCCTTATGGTGGAAAAGTCAAAGCATTCACAGAGATACTTTATCATTTATGTAACAACGAATGCCTTAAATCCTTTATAGGGATGTACAGGTATACGTTATTCTAACTGAAAGCATTAGAAAGCCTCTGATTTTAATACAAAGAATTACTTCTCCAACATTTCACTGAATAATCAAAAAAAAAAAAAAAATCCATGTTTTTCATCCATCAGCCAAGTTCTCAAGCTAAGATTGATCCTGCAAGTCACTTCTTATTAGAATGTCTTTATATAGAATCCTACCAAATTAAATTAGAGGTTGCTCATAGGAAAAAATAGAAACACCCTACAAAAGAAGAAATGGACCTGCAATCCTCACACAAGCACTGCAAGTAATGCAGTCCAATTTCTATCAAAGTCATTTGCTTTAGCTAATGTCAAATAAACATTTACTACTCCTATAATTGTACACCCAGGCACGTCAAAGCTCCTTTTAAATAAATTTGCTGAAACAATATAGGAGTTACATTCAGAAGATTTGAGGGCTTCTGGATCCTGATATATTTTTTCAATACACTAGGTATTTCTAGAGAGTAAGACAGACAAGATTTTAGACAAGCTCTTACTAATTATGTACACTAACAGGGATGCATACCTTGGAAAGAACTGTAATTGGTTTTTAACAGTTCCATGTATCATTTTAATGAAATTTACATTCCAGCTGAACAAAAAACTCAGGAATCTTCTTCCCTGTAGGAAGCGGAAAAGAGGAAAAAACAAAGGGAAGTCAAAGCTCAAAAGAATACCCAATTTAAGAGCTACCTCAAAAATCAGTAAATACAAAGGAAATTACATCTTCAATTTTAAAAAGCGTAGGTGAAATGGAAAAAGTTATTTAAGATTCTCAATTATTAAACAGAATTCAAGCATTACTTTTATTTATACTGTAGAAATAACACAGAACAAATGAACACGTGGATCAAATATCTGCCTTCACTCTTTCAATGTCCATTCTGTTTTGGTGTGACCTCAAGCAGCATTCCATAATGATACTCAGCACTCTCATCAAGGCCGGATCAGCATGCTCTGCCAAGTGCAATATCATTCCAGGGTGACAGTGGAATATGGTGAAGGTATACATAAAATACCACGACAACTCTACCAGCGCTGGACACAGAAACATTTTTTAACAAAGACAAGGAGAACAGCTGGGCCACTGAGGAAAATAAATGCTCTGATGAGCAAGGACAATTCCTTTCCTCTTCCCACATGAAAGGTAATACCGCAAACCTCCTGGTGCTGCTTTCATTCACGAAAATGGAAACACTATTTTATTAGTTTTCTTCCATTTTAGCAAGTCAGGAACAATGATGACAAATCTGATGAGCAATTGAATTTTGCAAGAAAAGGCAGTGGAAGGCTATGGATGAAGGAAATAAGCCATTGCTCTTCCAGAATCAGCAAGATCTGCCCAAGGACTTGGAGCCTTATACAGTATCTGTACAGGCAGCCTCACTCTGACTTAGCTTACAGATAAAGTGAAGGCATCCAGCTTCTAAGATTTCAAAATGTTTGATCATATTGTGTCACCTAGTTGTTAGGGTCCTTTGTATGTGTCAGCTTTTTAACCAAAAATAAATTAGGAAAATTAATAAAGGAAGTGCAATAGTAAAGAGCACATTGGAAGTGCAAAAGGGTCACTGAACAATTAGCAGAAGTTCAGAGGCACTTCCATTGAGAGCTGGACCAAGAGCTGTGCTCACACCTCAAACAGAACGGAGAAAACAGAATGCCAGTCACACTTGGAGCTGGAATGTCACAGAGAAGGGGGAGAGAGAAGGAAGCACATGGTGGGAAACTGCCCTGTAGTGCAATTGACAGCTTAAATGCCTTTGGGTGAAGAAATAATTCAGAATATCACGAAAAACAAGACCTAAAGGCTAAGTACAATGTCAAGATTCTTGTCTACAGGTCCGATGGAACCCTTCCTCCTGTCAACGAGAGTTGCCTTGGTCTCCAACTTTGGTGGCCTAATGTAAATATGGAGGAGTCCCACTTGGCATGTCACACATCAACATCCCTGACAAAACAAAAGGTCCAGGGAGTCCTGACCTACAGCTCCTTCCTCAACAAGGCAAAGATGAGGACAAACTCAAACTCACCTCATCTTCTACAACACCAGCAGCAAGACAGATGATAAAAAACAACAAAATAGCTTTCAACCAATTCATTTTAGGTTTCAAAAGATTGAGCCTGCTCCTGAAAATTATCATAAGTGCCTCTAATTTAATCTGCTGCTTGTGATTAACGGATATGAAATGATTACTGGTATTAACATTCTCATTATCATGAGAGGTAAACTGGTGATAGGCAAATAAGACAATGAACTCGTCACCTTCGGGATTAATGCAGTATCAGAGTGTTGGGTGTCTGGTATAGCTGTGTTTGTGGACATAGTGCATGTGACTTTGTTGCATACCCACAGAAGGCCAGGTGAGGAAAGGGAGTACAACAGACCTATCTCTAAAACACAGTAATGTGCTCTGCAGGCTCTGCAGCTGTTTGACTGGAAACCCCATCTGAACAAGAATGTTTTCATAAATCACAGAGATATAAATTCAGGGGATCACTCCACTAATACAGCCTGATAATAAGCCTCTGAGAAATATTACTCTGTGTTGAATAGCACAGCCTGGGAAGGCAGAAACGCTGAACTCCCTGATTTTGCAATGAGGTATAAATGTGCAATTCTCTATCAGATTAATCTGATTTAGAATGATATACTGCATTCCTGACCCTTCCCTTCAGCATTGCATATGATGAACCATTCTAGACAGTTAATCTGTCTGAAAAATAATCTTACTAGGAAAAAACAGCTACCTCCTTCAATCAACCCATGACACTGCTGCTTGAACACTCATATTGTGGAAAGAAAAAGAGGAATGCCAGCCCATAGCAACACAGGATCATTGCAATCTGGAGTTTCATCAGCTTAAGCTGCTATGGTGCTATACTCTGGGATATGTACTCTAAAAAAACTAGGAATACTTTTATTAGGCACTGTAGGACAAGTCTGCAGGCACTAAAGGGAGTATTAGGCCTGATATAGAGAAGCTCAGTTTCATCTCAAAGTGATTCATGCATCATGCTGATATCTGGTATTCCTACAAGCGTTTTAGAAGCAACACAGGATGCAAGAAAAAGGTCCAGCAGAGATACTGGGAGAGCATTGGCTGGTTTCTTGTTGCTACAAGAAATCTACCATTAGTGAAATGAGCCAGGCAGGGAAACTAAAAAACACACATGAGGTGGGTTATCACTGCAACTGAACTCCCACAGCATGCCACAGAATCCCAAACAAAAGGACTTGCAGCGTAAGTGCAATAGCTTCAGAGCAATGGGAAAATGCTTTGAACACTTTGAATCTCCTGTCTGCAGAGGTAGTAAAATCCAAGCTGGTTAACATTCTGGATATGTACTGGAAGTTCATATACTGAAGTTGGATTTCTGATCACAGATAGGCATGTGAATTTGGATGTTTAAGACCCTAAAATATTAATTGTCTGAAGAGTGATTCATGTGATCAGCTGTTTAATTACTGTTTTATGGAGCTGAATTGTTGTTGACTCTGCTTACTAGGGTTAGTATGGCACACCCTAAACATAGAGCAATTTTACAAGCTCAGATGGTTTTTTAGAAGGCAGAGATTTATGACAGTGTTTTACATGCCAGCCCCACATGGATGTCTGAGACAACTTAGGTCATTTGAAGTAGCATGGGTCATTCCCTTTTACTTAATCAATCAAATCGTTCCCAGGACCTAAACTGATTATGCTCCTCCACAGATGTCTACATTAATTTCAGACACTTAATTTAACTGAACCCTGTCCTGGGATCTTTCCAGAATGGGTTATGGGTCTCCTTTTACTTTAAAGTGTTACCCTCAAGGATGTAAAGTGACTTGTGTATTGGGCTGGCCTGGCAAGGTTTTGGTAGTGGAGGCCTACAGAGGTGGCTTCTGTGAGAAGCTGCCAGACACTTCCCAGTGTCCAATAGAGCCGATGCCAGCGGGCTCCAAGGCAGACTCACCACTGGGGCAAGGCCGAGCCCTTAGGCAACAGCTGGGAGCTGCTTCTTGCAGCCAACCCTTCCAGCCAGAAGGCTAAGAATCCAGAATGAAGGACTTAAACCACTAATGGTCAGAAGACAGACCAGAGAGTGCAGTAAGGCGCACACTATGTCTACCTAGAAAGAGACAGGCTTATGAAAATGCAAATGTGACAAAATGTTAAGAACCAGAAATCACCGGGAGAGCGAAAAATCTTGGGCAGAGAAGTAAATGTGCAAAGCATGGCTAAATCTGCATGTTCTTGTGGCGCAAAGGGGATGAGTTTTGATATGCCAGGAAAAATATTCATTACCGACTCTGAGTACCATTGCTTTTTTCCCCACATATTTAAAAAAAAAAAACAAAACACAAAAAACCCACGACTTTTATACTGAAGGTTGTTTCACTCAAAGATTAAAGGTGCAAACTTCCTTTAGACTAGCTGTGTAGTAGTTAAGACATTATACTACAAGTCTTACATGACATGGAAGAAAAAAATAACTACAAGAATTTGCTTCTGAAACCTAGATAGCAGTTGTATTTGACCTATATAGTTACCAATTATTTACTATGCCTATATGAATATGAAATATTAAAATTATGCAGTGGATTCAAATATAACAGAAGAAAAAAACATTCAGAATTAAATATAGCTAATGCATTTTAAGTACTGTGACAAAGAACACACACAAGTACACACTTTTTCCAGAGGACAAAAAAATGACCTAAAATTAAATACACCAAGGACACAAAACTAATTGCAAACTCTGTCAAAGTCTTACCTGTCTTTCCTCTTTCCACCCACATTTTCTCTCTTTCCATTCCCAACTCTCACATTGCCTTAGTACATCCCAATTTTAGTCAAAACTAAAATATCTTAAAATACGACATGTAATAAAAACCACACTAACTTTGTGGCAGGTATACAAACCCTGCCCTATCAAACATTTCACCTAATTCCTTTGCTATCTTCATTTTTAAAACACCATATCCTCATACTGCCACAATCATGCAGCAATCTCAGAGCTCATTTTATGACAGAAGTTCATATAGTCCATAGGAAAAGGAATGTATCTATTTTAAACATGCAGGGAGGAGTTTGAACTTCAGAGATGTTAGGTGGTCTGGTCACCTAACCAGAGAAAAGCTTGGACACCACTATGCTGGTGCACAGGCACAATCTGAAAACTACAAAATAGCAATTGTTCACTGAGAGAAACATATGTAGTTAAATAACATAATTCTCATTTTTCTGTAAAGTTGGGTTCTTTTTATGCTACTTTTAAAACAGAATATGGCAATGCAATCTTCTAAATGGAGTCATTTAGAAGGAAAATTATTTTGCTACAGTTACTTGTCTTCAATAAAAAAACTGCTATGAAAGAAGAGAATTACACCAAGGAATGCTTTTAAGTATCAAGTGGAAATGCACTGGAAGCAAAGCACTCGATTCTTACTGCCTTAGGATACAAGAACTGGACTGAAGATTTAGACATACACTTTCACACTTTGGTCTGGAATAGAAACAAGTTTTTCCAAATGAAACAGAGAATCAACCATTTATAGCTTGGAGTCAGAGCTGATTTTTCTCATGTTGCTACCTACTGTACTGGAAAAAAAAGATGCACTGCAAAACTATTAAAAGCAACCAAAGCTCACTGGCACAAAATCACAATAGGATAAAAGCTGGCTTACCTCTTCCTTCTTAATGTGTTTTACACTCATAAAACACTGAAGCAACAAGTCCTTGACTTCATTACTTTCCACTGAATCATAATCAAAACAAAGTAATGTCTGATGTAGATTCCATACACGAACTATGTCTGCACCCTGAGAGGAAAAAAGCAGCCCACATTATAGTGAAGTAGGCATGGCTTTAATGCAAAGAGGTATTTAAAGGATTTTAAATAATGAATTTGAAATGTATTGTTCCAGACAGATTTTTAGATTGTGAAATTATTGTGAAATTATGAACATTAATTTCATCACATTACTGGGAAAAAATATGTGTAACTGCAGAAATTCTGACTTCCACCAAATAAAGACATGGTCAACCAGAAAAAAAAGTGGCCATTCAATGCCAGACAATGCCACATTTTTAACAAAATACGTATCATTCCACTTTTTAGACTTCACACAATACACATAGTTAACAGGGAGAAACAGAAGAAAGAAATAAGTATACGTCTATTGGGTTAGTGCAAAAGATGTGTACCACAATACTCCAAGTAACTCTCACATTTTGAAAAAAGAATTTCAGACCAATAGAAAAGACAAATTGTTAGTAGAAAGATAAAGAGCAAGAGAAGGTGAAGCTTGCCACAAAAGCTGTCTCTATGCAAAGCCAAACATAGTCCTTAAAATCTGAATTGACAAAAAAGACTTAACTGCTACAAAAACTTTGGTCATTGGACTGGACAAAGGAATGAAAAGATGAAAAGGAATGCAAAAAAAAAAAATCCAGTTCACTTGTGAAACTGATGCCAAAAATGTTTAAAATTTGTTCTAGAGAAGGCAGTGCTTTATTGGGGGGATTATCTTCCTGGAAATATTCAGTTGTAACCTGAAAGTCAATATGGCCTCAGCATACCGTAGCAGCTTTATCCAGGCTTTTTCTCAGCAGAATGACAAACAGAGTCTTCCCTAGCTGCTCCTTCCCTTCCAGTCCCTTCTCCCACCACATTTCACAGACACGTTGGATAGCATCCTGTAGGATTTTCTCAGATGCAGTTAATGCAGGAAGGATACCTACAAGAGTAATAAAATAATTATTTACTGCAATGAACCAAGTCATTCCTGTAAAACAGTAGTCTTTTAATACATTACCTCACAGTGTCAGCTAGCCCTTGCCACATTTACACACCTTTCATGGCTTATGCTCACTGCAGTATTTAGGCAACTCTAAGGTTTTGCCCAAGTTTTTGGATCAGTAACAACGGAATATTGAGTTTCCCTTGAAAGTAATGTAAGTTACAGGATAATCAAAGTTACCTTCCATTGGGTGAACAGTTGCGAGAAAGAAAACTATTAACATTCCAACTTCTAAACTGTGCAGCTGATAATTTAAAGTAAACACTTGCTTAATTTTGCCTTATAAATATGAACTCAAACCAGTACCAGCTTTTTTCCTGTGAATTCCGTTTCATAGGCCAGCTGGATTTCAGTCAGATCAAACAAACAGTGTCTGTAAAACACTGCATTCTGTTCAGAGAAGTACTCACCGTTCAGTATAAAAACGCATTCTACAAGAGCTTTGTAGTTTACATTTTCATCCGCTGCAGGTATGGAAGCCGTAACGACAGCTGCCACTCCTTGGATCACTGCTACAGTTTGTTTCTGAAAGAAAGCAATGTTGAGGAAACACTTCTGCAGTTTGTTTTGGACTCAGAAGATAATTCCAACAAGAAATAAACCTTAGCAACAGAGAGCAAAGCTGAATTGTTGTTATGCTTCCATTTTGAAGACGGAGTGTACTGGCACACAAAATCTATCAAGTGAGAGGCAAAATAATAGATTTTTAAAGTACAGCTTTTCAAAAAGTTTGAAAAGGGTTTTCAGCTCCACCTAGTAGATAACTCTATGACTATACATGTGCATCCATTCCTGCACTAAAATCCTCATCTGCAACAAACCCTCTCAAACACATCCATTCCAGCTGAAAAGCCCCTAACTAGCAGGGTCTTGTGCAACTCAGAAATGTGTACATCTGGTGACTTTCCATCCAACTACATGATTCTACAGGCCTCTGAACAGATGACTGGTTTTACTACTAGTCTCAAGGTCCCTCTAATGATTTCCCCACTGCCTTTCTTTTCATCCTCCAAAATTAAGTAACCTACCTTTTCCCCCTATATTCTCAAGACCACATAGAATACAGCACAGAAGGCAGTATATAAGGGTCTGAGTCAGAAAAATTCTATATATTCTAAATTTGTGGAAGGCATTCAAATCTAGATTTCATGATCTTCATTCAATAAAAAGACATCACAAATCAGGTAGTGAATTTCTCATACTATATGCCAGATACTTAACATCTGCAATATTAACATTCATTTACTGAAATAACACATACAAAAAGCCCATTCAACTCTACTGAGAAAACTAAGTCACATCTTTTATAATTAAAATGATCAGCAGATCTAGTCTTTCATAGTACAGATCAAGCATAAGTTCAGCTTAACCCAAACATAAATTAAGTCATTTAAAAAATGGTCAGGAAGGTGATATTTGGAACTGATCTTATTTGATAAACCTTGCATGTTTTCAGATGTTACGGAAATATTCCAGTTTATTTCCCAAAAATGATGAAGCACTCATCATATTTTCATTTTGCAAGGTTCTTACTGTTTCTGGAACCATATCAACTTCCATGTCATCATCACGTTTATCATCTCCAGTCCTGTGCCATGTTTCCACAGGGTTCTCCATCAGGCTCTCTGTCAATAGCTGTGTCAGTTTCTGCCATAGCACTTCTTTTTGCTTTCTTGACAATTCTTGAAGTAGCTCGTTCAAGTCAAAATGTTCGAATGTATTTTTCTATAAATGATCAGAAGATACCGCACAATTCCACATCAGTGAAGTGGCTTCTATTTCATCATCATATTTTCTGCAGTTAATGTGGGTTTTTGCATTAGTGACTAACTTATGTTACTCTGCAGTTACTGAGATAGAGTACCTTCTAGAAGTTATATTGTTTTGAAAAGCACAAGAATTTCCTCCTACTGAACTCTTTATCATGAAGCAAAAGTGCTGCTTTTAAGACAGAAGTCTTTAGCCCTTGATAGCAATGGAGACAATTCCATTCCCTTAGCTAAGAAGCTCAAAACTGTACAGAATTTAAGTCCCTGATTATATCTTTGCTATCTTAAATACACATTGATGATGGCTGTTGAAAGAAAATCCTTAGACAAGGACTGGAAATGTAGCAGTCAGTACAAATTTGGGATATGATCTGCACACATCAGTGCTCTGTACACTGCACTGTTTTAAAGTCCCCCATCAAACCCAGCTCGTGAGCACGTTAACCTCACACTTCCTGCTGAAGCCCTGTTGGAAAGAGAGCCCCCATCACCCTCCAGTAGACACTACACCATGAGACTGATCTGAACTCTTTCCTCAGAACTTTCCCAGAAGAATTTACCTCAGAGACACAAGAAGTCAGTCAGCATCAAAGGGTACGCAACCTGATAGGAGAGGGAATATGCAGAGAAAAGATGAGAAGAAAAGGCAAGCACAGCCAGGAGGAAGTACAGATAATTTTTGAGATGTAATCTGGAATACTGAAGTGAAGGTTTACTGGATCAAAAACACTTCAGAGGAAAGACAGACAATGTTCATGATCTTGAAATAAATATATTTTTAGTTTGCAGATACACTGCAAGGAATCAAAAAGTCAAAGGTAAAGTCAGGAAAGAACAAAAGAAGCAGTAGTAAGTATTAGAAAGTTCCCAGAAGGGTATGAGAAGAAAGATCCTGTTACATATTTATAAGAGAATTTCTATTCTATTCTACAGCTGAAAACAAATACAATAAACCAAAGGCCTCACAGGGAGTTCTGCAGCCCTCTGCTTCAAACAAACCCAAAACACAGGATATTAGGACTGTACTGTTTTGAACAGAAAAAATGAATTCATAATAAGACCAGAGCTTTTGGATCCTTCTTTAGGATGATATGAGATAGAATTATTCCAAAATCTATGAGGGAAAAGGATGAACTGAATAATAATCATACTTGTGATTCCTATTTTTCTGTCTTATGAAATTATGTATTTTCTTGAACTGGAATGGGATTTAATGGAAAAAATTAACAGCACCTGTTGAAGATCTCAATGAACAATATAACATTTTAAAAAGATTACAAAGAAAGAATTATTCCAAAATCTATGAGGGAAAAGGATGAACTGAATAATAATCATACTTGTGATTCCTATTTTTCTGTCTTATGAAATTATGTATTTTCTTGAACTGGAATGGGATTTAATGGAAAAAATTAACAGCACCTGTTGAAGATCTCAATGAACAATATAACATTTTAAAAAGATTACAAAGAAAGAAAAATGAAAAGCCCACGAGAAACCGTGAAGGAAAATTAGCAAACCCCTGGAATTTCAGAAGACATGGATGAAACTAAACATTGAAAGGAAGGAAAAGAAAAATTTAATGGCAGAAGTAAGGGGGTGGGCATGTGTAGAAATCAGAAACTGAAAGAAGCAGTGATGCTAAAACCAGAACTTTCAAAAAAGTTTAAAAGGCTAATCCTAAGACTAGGGCACCAAATAAGAGAAAATATAATACAGGAACTAAGGAAAGCAGTGAGGCTTTAATGATGATTTATTAGACCACAGACTCCTCCAGAAAAGCAGTCAAGAATTTTTCAAGGGAGATCCTAAAAGGAGGATCCTCATACTAAGCCAAGATATGGTCACACGTCCTCCATCGCTGAAGGTTTCAAAAGGAAATTAATAAAATAACTAAAGTCTGTCAGTCAAAAAGTTATCTTGATATTCATGTTCCATTATGCTACAAAGGCATGAAGACAATTTTAATCAACATAATCATTGTAGCTGCTGACATAAAGTTTCCAGAGATATTGGCAACAGCTGAAAACTGTTGCAAAAGAACTCCTGTGAATCGCTAATGAAAAATAATAGGATTAAAAAACCCAACCATTTTAATCCAAAGAGCATATAACATGTTAAAGTAAATTACTGAATGCAGATGGCAAAATCAACACAACCAAATCAATTGAAAAAGAAACACTGCAACTGAAAACAAAAGTGAATAGTTTTTTGTTAAAGCGTTTAGATTTAGGTAAAAATGGGAAGGAGACTTTAAGCAAAGGCAAATTGGTAATAAAGCTGTCATCTATAACTACATACAGGCACACAAATGAAAGAAGCAGCCAATTTCTCAGGGAAAGATTCAGTGACATTTGGGAGACAACCTTTTGTAAACTTATTATACAGAACATGATTGTGGGTTTAATACATTTGCTACATTAGTAGATCAGTTCATGCCTCTGTGCACATAGAAGTCAACTGATCCACTTTCTTTGTCTTGATCCAGGTAATACTAGGAAAATACCCATTAAAAAGCTTAAGAAACTAACTTGACAATACCATTTATAACAGCAAGCAAAAGATGTTTAGAAGAACTCAGGTATATCTTAACACCAGACAGATTGAAGCTGAGTGGAAACACCAAGATGCAAATTAATCTTTCTCATTATTATGTGAAATTATATATATATATTATATATTTTTATATCATATAATACAATATTAGATATTATATATGATATGATAAGATATACAATGTGAGAATGAGCTTTTTATAGTAGATTCCAGGGGATGTTTCCTTGATCGTCCCTCTTCTCTCCACACTTCATTTAAAGAAAGCAATCTACCCTTTCTCTAAAGCATTAAATGATAGAACAATTCAAGTAAAATCAAACATGGACCAAAGAACAAGTGGACAGCCCAAACTATCAAATGAACAAACACTAGTGAAACATGACTCTGCTATATTTGTATGTTAACTCATATTCATTATATACCAATAAACTCATAGGCTGAAATTTAAAATATAGTACTTCAGCAACATCAAATTAGTATTTTTTAGTATTACCACAGTACTAATAATTCATTTTTTAAAAACATAAACAGCTGGTGGAACAACCAAATGTCAAAAAATTAGTTGGTTTATAAATATTAATATTTTAGATTCCACAACTTTTTCAGCCTATATTCCTTCAAGTGCTATTTGAACTTATTTTCTACAGCAATTATGCCCACACACCTGCAAGTACCAGACGAATAGTTTCTGTCCCTTTGTCATACAATTTCTGTAACTGTAACAGACTTACGACTCCGTAAGTGATACATGCATCATTGGCTCACTTACAGGATTCTGAGTATAACACAGGAAGTCTTCAATTGACTCTTTAGATACAACTTGCAAAAATGCTTCGCGTTTCATTGTGGAATTGTTTTTCCCCGCTGTATCAACAAAACAAAACAAAACATGAGAGAAGGTACTGCATATCAAAACACAGGAGTTATATATATAGTAGTTATACACATATTTATATGTTATATATTACAGTAGTTATACATGTGCTATATCGTTAAAGAAGTTTTCCCTTCCAAAATATTTTACAGTTTTCTGAATCAGCATTTAGATTCAGAACATCACTCGGTTGTAGGGCTTGCAAGCTTTCTTTTTAATTAATTAAAAATAATTAGCTTTAATTAATTAGTTCTTTTAAATTAATTTAATCTTAAAGCAGAACAAAATTTTAATGGACACTTTGATATTTAAAAAGCACAGTGCATTCTCCAGCACACACCCACTATTTAAGCTGGCCGTCATTCCCGACAACAGTATTTGTACGAGAAGCATACTGATGTAACTTAATAAAATGGTCTCTCCTTTACTGTCAAGGCAAAATTATGGCAAACAGGCAAGGCCACCAAGAGCTTTATTTGCTCATGTAAACACTCCCTCCTTCGCAGGTGTCTCCGACGGGCTTTTCCAACTGGGAGAGTGCCTTACACAGCCTTTCGTGTGAGTGAAGCCACATCACGGAACGGGGCGGGGGCCGTTCCTGGGCCCGTCCCGAGTCCCCCGGGGTCTCCCGCCAGGCCCCCGGGCAGCAGGAACACGGATGGGCCGCTTACCTCGGGCTCCCTCAGGGCGGCGGAACACTCATGGATCCGCGCGATGCGCTTCCAATACCGCGGCGCCGCCTCAGCGGAGCGGAACGAAGCCGGCGGACTCGCGCGTAGGAAAAGAGCCCGCGCCGCACAGCAGCACCGCCGGAGGAGACACCAGCCCCGGGAGCCGCTCGGAGGGGACACCGGTGGGCACCCCGGGACAGCTTTTGACACCCCGGGACAGCTTTTGACACCCCGGCCCACCCTCGCCCCCAGTCCCGCCTCGCCCGCCACTTTTCGAATCCTCCCGCGGCCGACGTTCAGCGCGCGCCGCGGAACTCTCGTCTCATCTCGCGAGAGCTCTGCCACCGCCCCCGCCCTTTCCCGCGCGCGGCGCCGCTGAGGGAGGGGCGGGGGAAAGGCGGAGCGGGAACCCTCCAGGGCACGGGACGGTGTTCAAAACTGGCCGAGCCATAGAATCAATTAAGTTGGAAAACCTCGGAGATCATCGCGTCCAACCTATGACTGAACACCACCAGGTCAACTAGAGCGTGGCACTGAGTGCCAAGTCCAGTCTTTCCTAAACACCTTCAGGGAGGGTGTCTCCACCACCTCCCTGGGCAGCCCGTTCCCGTCACCCTTTCTGTGAAGAAATTCCTCCTAATGTTCGCCCTGTACCTCCTCTGGCGCAGCTTGAGGCTATGTCCTGTTGTCCTGTCGCTGGCTACCTGGGAGAAGAGGCCGAGCCCCACCTGGCTCCAGCCTCCTGGCGGGGAGTTGCAGAGAGCGATAAGGTCCCTCCTTCCTGAGCCTCCGCCGGGCTGAGCCCTCAGCTCCCTCAGCCGCTGCCTGTAGCATTTCTGCCCCAGCCCCACCGCCGGGCAGCGCCTGAGCCCGGCCCCGGCAGCTTCGGCCACGCTGGAAGGCTCTCCTCCGCTGCTTTCTAACACAGGCTGCCTGGAGGACACGACTTGTC
The DNA here is from genome assembly GCA_013397895.1 of Origma solitaria. Classification (NCBI taxonomy): domain Eukaryota; kingdom Metazoa; phylum Chordata; class Aves; order Passeriformes; family Acanthizidae; genus Origma; species Origma solitaria. The sequence continues at coordinate 62,608 of VZRL01003729.1, read as the reverse complement.
CTTCAGGAGTATCCCATCAGTTATCCAGAGGCAGCTGCCAGGGTTCAAACACACCGCCCCGGTCACTGTAACCTTTCTGTACCTGCCTCGAAAGTGTCAGTGCTTCCAAACGGGGGGTAAGACACGCTCAGTTAAATTCATGTTCATGCTTAAGAAACAGAATTCCTTCTTCCACGGATTTCTGATAACGTGGACGTACTGCTTTTACAAAAACATCGCCAATTTGATTACACTGGTGGCTTCTTTGTCCAATAAGGCTATTATTGCTATTACTGATAACTATGCCTTTACTCACAGTCCTGGTGAACAACATGAGTATCTTGCACTCTTCATGCAAAGCAATAAACAGTTAAACAGTCAACATGCCAGAATATATAGACTATGTAAGCCAGATAATATTTAGACTTTGATAACTAAGGATTTTTTGTATGTATATCAGGAAATTATGTCTTCAATTTCTTTTTTGCTGTGTTTGGAAATAGTTGGACCAAGATCTTGAATTCTGTAATATTCCCCATTCCATTTTTTTGAGCTCTTCTGGAAACCAAAATCAGTCAAAGTGTCTTTTTAGGGGCTTAATTTATATCTTTCCATTTGGCATTTTCAGTGGCATAATAGTTCTTAGTGTTGTTGGCTGTTCAAAAAAGAGGTTCTGAAGACAGAAATAATTTACTTTCCGTTTGTAGAAGCAGTACAACATGTGCTGCTTTACTGTGCAAACAAACAGAAAACCAACTATATTTTCCATAAAAGTTCTCACATCTGATTGGACTTTTCAGGATGGTAATTTAAAAAAATATTATGTGATTCAGGTTTTATTTAGTACTATCTGTAAAAATTCGCTTCCTTTAAAAGTAGCATTTATGTCTTCTGCTATTTTAGTTTTTAACATAGAATCTTCTTTAATTATCTTGCCTTTCACAGTGTTAGTTTGTATTTAAAATAAAGACTTTTCACATTTTCTGCCGCATTTATTTGATAGAAGAATCCGGCTTGTTTCAGATCCTGTGGACCTGAATTTACTTCCCAAGTTAGGTACTCAGCTAAGTGCAAGGAGCCTGTGAAATAAACACTTTGCTTGAAATAAGTTGCATGAGCAATCAGCATACCTGTAGAATTGTAAAAGCAAATTAAAAAGTGTAACACCTGACATTTATACATCGTGCTACTGTCTGCCTATATTAAAAAAATTCTGCGTATGTTAAAAATCCTTGCCATTTTAGATCCAAACTGATGGATTTATTTATCATGACTCATGTAGACTGAATATTTCATTAATACCTTGGTTAATCTTTTAATTAGATGCTACATTAGTCACCTGGTTACTGTTTATTTAGTCGGGCACATATCCATTTAGCAAACAAACTAAAACATATTTTAGCTTTTAATTTCTGTTGCATAGCAACCACAGAATGATTTTTTTCATAGTATTGAAACTAGAAGTTGACACAGATAACAACAGGCTGAATAACACCAAATGATTCATTTTAAAGGACCACACAGAGAAACCAGAGAGGCAGAATAATGTTTTCTAGGTTTTTTCAAGAGCTGTGCATGAACTGCAAGCCAGTAATAAACCTACAACTCTATTTTCAGTTTCTCTAATATTCTCCCTTTCAAGAGTACCAAATTACATGCCTCTCTTTGACATATCTGTTCATCTATTCAAAATAATCTATACCCTGTGATAATAATCTCATATTTATTATCATTTTCCTGTCAAGTTAAGTTAAGGGAAAAATGAAAAATGGGCCTTTCGCACATGGTTGCTGAGCAACAGCAAATAAAGATTTGCTTTTGTGCTACTGCTTCATGAACCAGTCTTTATTCTTGTTGGTGGCCTGCATTAGAGATCTCGGTTACAAATGGCTCACACCAGAATATCATTGTTTGGGCTAGAGCAAGCATTCCATTTTAACCTCTAAGAGGCAACAATATAAATAAAAAATAAACAAGTAGTTCCCTGAACGTCAGACGCTTTCTTGACAATATTTTCTTATATTTACAACATTATTTTCTAGATAATAGTTTCTTATGAGATTATTGTACGCATTATCTACTACCATGTTAGAGTTGTAACTCCTATTTCTTTTTCTTTGAATATGTAATAAAATTTGTTATAGTTAATACAGTATGAACAAAATCTGCTCATCCTCTGAGGCAGACTGTTAATAATTTACATGCATGCATTTCCCTTGATTTTTTTTTGATCTTCACATACTTTGATAAATAATCCGAACAGCATGGGAGAGAGATGAAGTTTCACACTATTCCACTTCTCCACATCTCCCCTTGCCTGAAGGTAATCCTGCCAATCATGCCATCCTTTATTCAGAGGCAACTGTCACTTCTCAATGCTGGTGTGATTAGACCGTGAAAAGGCTTATTTCCCTTAAATTATTAATATTAACATGAATCAATTTTAGAGTTTAAGAGATTAAGTAGAAAAAAAATCACCACAGGAGAAAAAAAATTATCCTTGCTAACTCGCACAAAAATAAGGAAATAAAATGCGCAGAGGGAATGCAAAAGCTGTTCGGGAGAGCCACTCCCTGGAGTCGCTGCCGACCGTACCGAAGTCCTGTGCTGCCGCCCCGCGGGAGCTCCCCGGTACTGCCGGGGTCTGCAGGGATCCACACCCTGCTGAATTTAGGCTGTGAAAACAGAGCAACTCTATTTGCTTTGCTTTGTTATGATGCTTTATGACAAAATATTTATTATATCGTGACGTCAGTCACATGCTGGAGCACCTCTCCCGTGAAGACAGGCTGAGAGAGCTGGGGGTGTTCAGCCTGGAGAACAGAAGGCTCTGGAGAAACTTGAGAGCACCTTTCAGTGCCTAAACGGGCTACAGACGAGGAGAGGGAAATTTTCTAAGAGGATGGAGTGGGGGGAATGTCATTAAACTGGCAGAGGGCAGGTTTTGATTAAATATTGGGAAGAAATTCTATATGATGTGTGGTGGTGAGGCACTGGCATACGCTGTCCAGAGAAGCTGTGGATGCCCCATTCCTGGCAGAGTTGAAGGGCAGGTTGGAGGGAGCTTTGAGCAACATGGTCTAGTGGAAGGTGTTCCTGCCCATGGCAGGAGTGTTGGAAATTGATGACGTTTAGGGTCCCTTCCGACCCAAACCATTCTATGGTCCTGTAATTACTATTTGCTGTATTACTATGCTTACTGTTATCACTCATTCCTTATAAGCAATGTTACAAATCACTGTCATTTTTCTCTGCTCACTATTAGTACCATGAAAACATAAAGATTTCTGAAATGTTATGAAATGCTCAAAAAAGAAATTACGATAACAGTATTTGCATAGCTGAATCCATCCCACTGTAAAAAGAGGGAGTGTAATTTTTCATTATAACTACAGCAAACATTTTCTAGTATAAAGTCATTGTCATCTTTCAGAATATTATGTATCATTGAGTAAATTTATAATACTAGTTTGTCAGTTAATTTGTTTCAGATGTAAAACACTCCATTTACAAATGCCATGTCTTTATTACTTTAACCCTATTAAATTGCATTCTGATAGAGATTTACTGCTCTTGTAAGTGTCCTGTCTCCTTGCAGCTCTCATTCTATTTTAGTCTTTAAGAGACAAATTGCTTCTAAAGTACAAAAATGCTGTTATTATTAATTTTACAAGTACTCTTAGAGGTTTCATTGTGATAGACATGCATCATTTAGATATGACATCATCTCTGTTCCATCTGTCTAGTACAAAACATGAAAATACTGTATAAATATCCGAACGAGGATGATTTGCTTATCCATATTAGTTTACACATATATAAACACACACAAACACGTGACAAACTGCTTTACAATGTTTGGACATCATACCAGCATTTACTTGTCTCTCAAATCAGCGTTGGCTTTGTCAGCAAGGGTGTTCCCATGTCCTTGATCCAGACCAGGACTCCAGCCAAAGCCCACTGGGGGTTTTTACAGGATGCATGTGCTGCTTCCTGCATGCAAAACTGACAGAAGAGTAGTGCTTGCTCAGTGCAGTATCAGGCTGGGGGTGATATTTGGAGTCAGGCACCTGTGAGGGCTTCCATATTCATTAAGTTTAGACATACTTGTCATTTATTCCTGTTCTGGGCATCAAAGTTTTATTATCACAAGACCTGTGTTTTGGCAAACTTTTTGATTATGTCCTTAAACAAAGCAGAATTGATTCTTAAGTTATTTTTTCTAGTAGAATTTGATCTATCTTCTCTTTACCTTGTGTTCATTGTACATGATGGATTTCATTGTTAGATATGCTGAGTTTCTAGCCACATGCTTGAATCAACAGTAAATACTTAAAGCATAGTGATGTTTCAAATGTGTCAGTCAAGGCCCTTCTCCGTGTCCCAAACTGTAATTTCACTTTCTGCCTGCTTCTGATTAATTTCAACTTTTTGCACTTAATCTTATTAAAGCTGTGTTAGCAACTCGAGGGAGTTCTAGAATCAAATCTAATTTGGTATCTAAGGCATGAAACACCTATGGTGAATTGCTGACAGAGCCATGCTAAAGTTCTGGTGAAGTGAGAACCTTAATCTTCCAGAAGTTTCATGTTTCCTCACATCATGGACCACATTTTAAATTTCCTTGTGCCTCATGACTAAATTCTTCTACAAAACCATTTTGGCAAACTAAATCCCCCATTATGAAACTCAATTCTTTTAGGATCTCCAATGCCTCAGAGAAAAGGGGGAGAGCAGAGCACAGTGAGGACCATACCTCTTGTTCACTGATTTTAAGCCAGCGTAGTTTGAGGCTCTACTCCCAAACATGCCTCTCATCCAGACCACTTCCTTATTGTACAAGAAACAAAACACACAGGCAGCGAGAAAGGATTTTGAGAATAGGGTCTGCACTACCATCTAGTGGAATACAACAGTACCTTCAGAAATAAAAACTGGGCAGTAATGACTATACATCCAAAAACTTTAATGTCTTGTGTAAGACAAGATAAGCAAAACAAAAATGTTTTATGAAAAAAAAAATTGAAGCATTTTTTGTATCTCAATGTGAACTTGAAAAATCGTATTAAATAAAAAATGGCCTAGAAAAAGTTGCCTAAAACTCTAAGATTGATACTTTTCAGAAGGCTTACCTTAGTATTTTAAACTTTTGATTCCAACTTAATTTTACATGTAAATTAACTAATGATTTACCAAACAAATAACCAGCATTGCTACCAATACCATTCATGAGTCACGAATATACATTTCCATTAACCCATTTTAACCCTTTATTTCATTGTCATCACCTGGATAAATGACAGGTCTAGAGACAATCCAAGTTCTTTAGATGCTGTCATCAATTCATCAAATGTATCCAGTGGGACTCTGAGCTGAAAGTCACAACAGAGAACCTGTTCAGTGGCTATCACAGTTACCTGAGCTCACAGAATTTCATGATTCATGCAAAACCAGATAAACTTTCCTATAAATTGTAGGTGAAAAACACTGCAACACAGTAACTTCAATTAAACTCACAGGTAGCAATGACAATCATGCAAAATACATCAGGGGTTTCAGCCTATCAGTTAATTATTTCTCCCATGAGAAGTCTGCATGAAACTGTCTTGCAAAATATTCTGTATTAAATTATTAATCATTGTGACATGCTTAGTAAGCTTCAGTTGTCAGGCTCTCTGTTTGTAGAATAACACACTAGCTTGCAAATTCAACTGAAGAACAAAAAAAATTTATTTGAAATTCCATTCTGGAAACAACCTGTGTTAAATGTGTGCACCATTTTTGGTTTTAGGGATCTTGTCCCAGTTTTTGAGTAAAACTACTGACCTTCATTCAGTACCTACAGACAATTACCATTTTACTAGTATTATCTACATTACAATTCAAATTCTATGCACAGATGAATATATTTTTAATTCCTATAAAATCTTTGTATCCTGACTTAGCAAAGCTTGCAGCTTCCAGCTGTGTGATTCCTATTCTCTGCCCATCCAGCGTTGCTTCATGCCCATCCCTGTGAGCTTGGACTCAGGAAGAAAAATGCCCAGGAGGCAAAATGCTTACAGCACAGACCCAAGAATACACAGAGCTCCAGCACATTTACTGAGCTTACCTCAACATTTAAAAATATATACTTGAGAGTCATAGAACTGAAGATGGAAGGTACCTCACCAGGTGATCTAGCACAACATCCTGCAGAAAGGAACTATTTTGCTTAGATAATTAATAAATAAAATTGATCATCAGTTTGATCCTTACCAAACAGCAGCTGAGGGAATTCACAGGACACAGATGCGTGCAGGGGTATCACAACTTTCTTCTGTCATTTCTTGCTTTGTGCCCAGCTCTGAGGGTTGGGTTACCAACTCCTGGCAGGAATGGCCCATGTGTCTCCAGGCCACAAACCACCCTAGGCTGGAACCCGCCCTGCTACAGCCTGGGTGTGAAAGGCTGGAATCTTGCCTAGCTTTGGGCTGTCTTTGAACGTGTTTCTATATGGATCTTAAAGCGAAGAATGGTCACTATTAGGCCTCAATTCCCTTGCTATAAAGTTTACAGCTACTGAGGACTCAAAGATTAACATGAAAGAAAGATTGGCTTCATTTTGCCGGTGTCTGAGGAAACAGAGATGCAGGAGCCTGCTCAAATTGGATTCCACTGTCGATGACTGGCAAGCAATATTCCCTGCAGACTGTGAGAACAGAGAGTATCACCTCTATCACATGAATACAGATTAGAGAACTTTCCTCCCAGAGCTGCCATCTACTCTGGCAGCTAAATTTACTGCATAACACTGAAAGAAAATACAAGTGGATTTTTGCATTTTTCATAAAACATATTCCAGAAGGTGCCTGAGAATATTGTTGAGAGCCTGACTGCCTTAAAAATCAGTAGGAGAGCGTAAAACAGTTGGACACTTTACAATATACAAAACCACCATTTGGGATTGAATAGCCTGACTGCTTCAGCAACCAGCTACAACCACAAATGGGTCTGGGACCATCTGAAGTTTTCATTCTTTCTACCACAGGTACCATCCAACATTCTGAGTTTATTTGGGGGAGAATATAAATAAGCAAATTGATTAAAAGAGGTACTTTATAGGAAACAAATTTTATATTCAGCTCTTAGCTGAGAAAATACTGAAAATAGCCACACTGGTAACTTTATTGGCAAACACCGCTCCTAGATGGAGACTGGACAAACTAAAAGCCCAAATCAGTTTAAACAGTACAGCAAATACTAAGAAGAATTCGATGGGTGAGCCCATCAAATTAATACCAAAGCCATCTGGAGACGTGTCTTGTGCAGTTATTTCTGCTCTCTAAGATCTTGTGAATACATAAGCAATACTGATCCAGGTATCACCTGTCTTGGAGGACTGAATGGAAGGTTTGATTTTGACCCAAGTCAGGAAGATGCTGGCACCTGATCAGAACTGGCACTGCCAGGGAGTGTGCCATCCAGAACTACCTTGCCATGAGGGAGCTATGGAGACAGCCATGCTGTTCCTTGGCTTTAGGTGCCTTCCCATTGATTAGCAGAAGCCTTTTAGTCTGCTAAAACAGAGACTTACCTGCTCTAAGAAACCAAACCAAAATGGAACATAATGTTGTAGTTAGTAACATCAAAGGTTATCCAGTGGGGCCCGTTCTAAATGGGATAGTGACTGGGTGATGAATTTTTGCAGCTTTTATGGCTGATGAAAACTAACTGAATGTTATGAATTCAAAAAAGTTGTAAGTGTTTATGGGAAGAGGTATCATAATTAATTATAGAATTATAGCTAATTACAAACTGTGCAATGCAAAGAGCATAATTTCTATGGCAGTTTTTCTGGAACAGACAGAGGATACATTACCCCTTTTCTTATTTATGCAGTATATCATTACATTTTCCATCATTATCTGCCTTACCAAGCAAGTGAAATGATAGGAAAGAGTGCCACAGGTAGAAATCTGATTCTAAATCTAAGGCAATTACATACAGTTCTAGGTCCTTTTGAAAGCATAATTAATGACATATGATTAGTAAGTGCTAGAATTATGACAATTTGTTCAACTGATCAATTTACGAGAAAAAAAAAATTAGACACTTAAGTTGAACAAAGGACCTCCTAATTCTTACGTGTCAATCTGTTTGAGAACAAGCACAAAAATCCCCATGAAGTATCCTGCAATTCTCACTCCGCTTTCTCTCATGTAAGATCCAAAAATCTGCCTACAGACCTTACAGCAAAGCTCCCTAGCTTACAGGAGACTGTACCCAGGACTATTCTAAAAATTGACTTCATTGTATTACCAGTTAGAACAGGGATATGCAAAAGAGAGGAAAAGGGATGTGTGTGTAGAGGGAAGCAACACACCGATTTCCATACGAACCATTTATTGAATAAATACATGCATCATAATGTAGAATTACATGAGCAAAAAAGGCAATCTGTACAAAATTGATTACCCTTTGTTCTCATTTCAACTCTCACCATTTGCTGCAGCTCTGATAAAGGATTCAAGACAGAAAATTAAAACTCTTTTAGTCCACCTCCAAGTGATATGCATGCTGATTTGAGTTCGAGTTATACCACTGCTATAGTTAAGAAAGCTGGTTTTCTTCTCAGTGAAGCAGAGTAATTCTAAAAACAGTTTAAATAGTACAGAACATGTGTTGGTACATACAGGTAACAAAGCTTATTTTTAACCATTTCTTAAACATCTTCATATGTTCATATTTTAAGGCACAGGATAAACAAGAACTACATGAAAAGCTATCAGCTGATATTGAATAAATGACTTGATAATGAAGTGCAATTTTTGCCCAGAGGAAAAACTGTCCTTCCTACTTTCATATAAATGGAACAATTGTTTGGTAATACAAAAGTTGCATCCACTCTCCAAAGATTCAGTCTCATCTAGGCACTCACAGTCTGATCAAAATTCACTCAGGAGAATGTTTCTGAAGATCTGGCATCCAGAACTGATTATAGACTATGGGAATTATTGTTGCTGAATTGCAATGACAGTTCAATCTCTTCATTTCAAATTCCTAAATGGAAAATGGGATCTCTAAGAACCAATCTCTAATTTTAGGTAGTGAGCTATTTTGCAAACCTGCCCTACATTCTTCATTCAATTACTCAGTTTGTGCTATCTCTCACATTTGCCTGAACATGGCGTTATTTTCCACCTTGAAACTTTGAAAGACAGAATGGTTTTTTTTGTTCAAGTGCAGTTTTCTGTCCCTAGACTTAAGACTTGAAACATTGAATCAGTTTAACACCCTATTTTTTGGCTGCAGATCAAACTCTGCTCTGTGCAGTCACTCACCAAGACGTAGAGCAAAAATCCTTCCACCTTGGGCTGAACCAAGGCAAAAGACAATTACGTTGAACTGCTACTCTTAGACCTCATTTATTCAGATTAGCATTTGGTTTCTGCATTTTCATGGCACTAAGAACAATCCTCTGTCTTTCCATTCTTTACATTTTAATGGAGAACTAGCAAAGAAAATATGTATTTCATAATACAGTATATTTTATATGAATAGATGAGTGAATATATAGCTGCTCATACATTCCAATATAGAGTGAAGCCTTCAAATGGAAATGTTCTCTTACAAAGAATCTCTATTGCCCAGCCCAGTAACAGCAGTTACAGTACAGTTTACAATGTAAGATTGTTTGATAAAATCATCTTGTATAAAATGTGGCAATGAGAAGGCCATCACTCTATAGAGGTGTATGGTGCAAGTCACACACATCCATGACAAATGTTCATGTTAAATTGAATTTTTGACAAGCTGAAATTTTTAGTCTTGAAAAAGACAAAAAGCTACATCTATGGTAGGCACTTTGGTACATCTAGTAATGTAGGCAAATTCTACAACTAGAGTTAAGGTTCTGTCAGTAGTCTTATAATAAAGCTAATTTCAGGAGTTTATCACTCTGCTTTAAAATTCTTTCTTGGCTGAGACATCATTCTAGAATCTTAGCTAAATAGTATATTTTATCTAATTGCATACTTATCAAAGGATGAGGACATCAGCTCTGCAAGAGCCAAACTGTTCTCTTGGATTCTTAATGCACATTTTTCTAACAGTCTGAAAAAACTTACCAGAAAAAGAAAAATCAGTTCTGAATACAAAAAAGTTTCCCATAATTCATAAAATTAGAGTTATGAGCTCAGTTATCGGGGCTGATACTCTCCCTTCAGATACTGCCTGCCTGGATCAGTTTGTACTAATGGTGTCCCTGCTGCCTCTTGCCCAGCTCATGGCAACAGTTCAGGAGGAGGACAGCACTTCTCAAGAAACCTGTGTGGACCACTGAAGCGCATTCTGTTCATGCATCAAATGTAGTAAGTAGCAATGAAGCAACTGCCAAAGACAGTTTCATCTCAGTTTTGCACTTTCTTACCTATTGATGTTCATCTGAGGATTACAGAAGGTATCGCATAACATACTATTTTAGCACAGTACTGCATAATAAAAATAACATGTCTTGTACATATGCCTACTACTATATGAACTTAACTTGCAAGCTGATTTGTGTACTTATAAATCAGTGAAAGATGGTGGTAAGGACAGTCTAAAGTGGTTAGAGGTTTTCTTTATAATACAGAAAAATCCATGTCCTTATATCTTCAAAAGATCCCATGTCTAGTACTCCAGAGTACAGGAATAAATAACAAAATCCAACTGAACTTGTATAATAAAACTGTACTGTTTTGTTTACTCCGTTAATGAAAACTCAGATTTAGAAACTGTGATTTGTGGACCTCATCCTCTGTTTATACAATATTTATAGAATTCTCATTTTTATTTATAATATTCTATAGCATGATTTCCCAATAATACATTTATATATAAATATTAAAATGTTAATGTTTTGTACATTTTAAGCTAGCCCCACTGGGCCAGAAACACAATAAAGTAAAAATGCTTTTCTGCAGTTTCTTTTTGCAGGGTATCACAAAATGATTAAGACCATTGTGCTGCAAAGACAAAAGAGATTCATCTGAAGAAATTAACATGCATTTAGAAGAAAATATCTGTATCCTTTATCTAATTTTCTTCTGAATTCAAACCAGCATGAAAGAATTATAAAAAAATAGTATATATTTACATGGTACAGTATACCTTGGTGAGATATAAAACAAGGCAGGAAAACAGCAGAACATGTTCTTTTCACTTTCTAATAGGTACAGCCATCATGAGGGTCAATTTAAACACAAAAAGTTACTTTACTGTACTATTGCACATTACAGTAACACACAGAACTGTTTAGCAAAATAAAATACAAAGTTTAACAATGAGGAAGGCTATGTCTACATAAAATGACCAAGTGTTATAAAATTATTGGGGATGTGTCTAAGAACTAAATCAGTAAAGCTATAAAAATAATATTGGTACATCTGTGAAAACAACGCGTTAAAAATATATAAAGGTTGGCAAAATTATGCATGAGGAATTCCCGGTATCCATGGGCCTAACTTGCACCATGTGGCCTTGTACCATCTTCTGTCAAATCATACCTGAAAAAGAAAAAAACAAAGGATTTTTTTTTAACATTTAGCACGTATTATTAAAACTATTATTAACACAGTAGTTGTTAGTATGTAGTATTATTATTAACACAGGAAATGTAATACTTACCACTGGGTCCAGCCTTTAGCAAGTTCTTCAGATGCCAGAGGTATTAATAACTGTGGAAAGTTAAATTACCAGTCAGTGCACTGTGTGTGCCTTTCATTCTATGTCTATTAAAGATCAAATCGGACAATTCTGTAAACTACAGTGTAAGCACAATGCCATTAATAAATGATGTATTTTACATCCTTGTCATCATAGCTCTCTGCTATCTGCCTGACTTGTAGTAAAGTTTCAAGTTGCTGTTTTTGACCTTAAAATCCATGCCCTTCAGTGGTACAGCCCCGGAGCACGTCACAGCACGGCAATGGCAATCAGCAGATGTGCTCCTATTAACAGCCTTCCGGATAAACAGGAAAATTGAGGACACTGTTCACCATGAACTGACCGTGATTCTGTATCTCTTATCCTCTTCACAGAGCTCAAAAATGGCAATTTGAAAGGGAGGAAGAATTTACTGTTCCTTTTTATGCTTTCCTTTACATGCTCCAAATCACATGTGTAGGAAATCGGTGATTTAATGTGTGCCTATAGAACACTGAAGTTACAAACACAACAGCTGGTGTTGCTATTGGGAATGTCTCCAGTAGCAGTTCTTTCTCATGGATTTTACAAACTGGAAATTTAATTACTTGTGTGTTTCCTTAAGTACTCATTTATCTTTCCAGTTTTGTGTGAACATTCTCTGAAATATTGCCTGGTTTCTACTGGCTCTTTCCTTTCTCTGACAAGCACGTTTCTTTTGTTACTGTGAAGTTACTGCTCTCTAGAAGAGATTACTGCCTCATCTTTTTATGTCTAGCTCTGCAGTTTGTTCCTTCCTTTACTGAAGCCTGCCATCTAAGACACCTATAATTTTTGCAAGTTTCATACCTGAATCAGGTGCTTCAATCAACACTAATTTGTATACCAAAAAGACTTTTGTTTTATATAATAACAAGCTGTATTAACAGAATTGTCAACTTACTTTGCCAAGCAGCCCTTTATCTTTGGACAAGAATCCACCACTGTTCTTCACTGCTACATCTAGTGTTCTTCTTTGTACTTCAGGAAGGGAAACACTAAAATCAAACCTGACAGGCAAAGAGATGCTTTAGAGGGAATTCTGTGCCTGAGATGCAAGTTCAGTTCCTACAGCTAAACAGCCACTCAAATCAAAACCAAACCATCTCACTCCCCAAATTAAAAAATGAAGTCTAAGACAAATGAAGAAAAAAACCCAAGTGTTTTGCCTAAAACTTTTCTTACATACTATGATTAATATCAACATCAAATGTTTGAGACTTCTGTCACCTTTGGCCTCTAGAGGCCACTGGTAAAACAAAACAAACACACAAGAAAAAACGAGGGAAAGGTCAAGCACTGACTGTAGAGAAAAGAGAATGTGGAATCCTACTGCACTGACAAGCTCAGTACCAGTATTCTCCAAAGGGAAAGACTGGTCAGCCTTACTAATCCTTGGTGCTTGAGAACCAGAGCTTCTCTCCTTTCCTGGCATGCTAGGGAAAAATATCAACTTCGAAGGAACAAGATATTTTCTTTGCTAAAGTCACAACAAGGTTATACCACAACCTACATTTATTTGTCACTACAGTTCTTAAACAGCTTTATTGCTTTGCAATACATTCTACTTGGAAAGGCACTGTGAAATATATCTATTACCTGGAATAAATAGGAGAAAATTGCACTACAAAGACAATCTGCTGGAGCCTCTAACTAATGATTTACAGATCTGCCTTGGACAGAAGGGACTGAAGTGTTGTTTTCCCTGAGTTAATTTTCTGTCTGTAGAGAAAGGTCTTTATTGAAAAGTGACAGGTGGGAGAGTAAGGGATAAATGCATGAGGGAAAGTAATATCAAAAAGAAGAGTGCAAGGATAAGGATTTTTATGCAATATAATGTTGCACAAGCTTGTACAAATTCCAATGTATGGGCCAGGATACGATCTACAAGGAAATGTCCTGACTCCCTGGATGCTGGGAAGTGCCACCGAGGAGACTGCCTGAGCAATGTGCCCATGCACAGGCCCTGGCTGGCAGCAGCAGCGAGGCAATCAGCCAGCCAAGCCTCCTGGCAGGAAGGGACACCAGCAGCACTGGCCAGAAGAGCTAAAGGCACTCGTGTTCTCACCACCTGCCAGGAGAGTGCACGCTGCAGCCAAACTGCCAGCACAAGGGGCATGTGACATGGGGAATAGGAAAACCAGAAGTGGCTGCTCACGGCAGAAAGGGCTGTAGTGCTCACAGGGAACAGAAGGATAGAAAGAGCTATTATAGCAGAAGAGAAAAAGGTATCATCAAATCTAATGGTGACAACCAGGAACTTCCAAGAGCTCATCCATTTAGGTAAGCTCAGAAACCTTGATTTGACAGCTTTGTAATGACATGATATAGAACTATTACACATAGTTTAGAACCTACATTTGATCAAACACTGGATTTAATGTCTTCTTTGATACATGTGTTTTTCTTCTTCCTGATCGTCTCTTATCAGGCAATAAATACATTCGCACATAGGGATCAGATCCTTCTTCGGAAAACGCTATTAGATTTCTGTGAAAGGGAAAACCAAGGAAAAGCACTTAGAAAATCAATGAGACATTGCTGAGTAAGTGTCTACACTACTCTCACTTAATTTAGTACATGAAGCAGTTCTCAAACATCCTGCACAAATTATGATGTGCAGTGACTTGTACAAGACCAGATGACCAGTAAGCAGAGAGCAGAGCTGGGAATACAATGTTTCCTAAATTCCAATTTAAAGTTTAGATATGGCTTTTCAAAAACCATGTGTTTTGGTCATTCCATAAAAAATTCAGTCTCTTAGAGACAGCTTTCAGACACGGCTGATAAAAATCTACATGTCATTTTCATTTAAAATCTGACAGAGGCATAATAGACAAATACAAAATCACAGCTAAATCTTCCACGAAGTTTTTACTGATTCTGAGTACAGCTCTATATATTTTTGTATTTATGCATATGTTGTTTTAAAAATAACATAAGATCACCCTATCAACTTAAGAGTAAATCAGGATATGACAAACTTTATAAAGAAATATGCACAGAGAAGAAATTGTGCATTGTATGCTCACCTGCAGGAATGCACTACCACAATCAGTTTGTTTCTTTGTGAACTATGACGAATTGTTAGCTGAATCTGTCCTAAAGGAGATTGCCCCAGAGTCGTTCCACTGCAGGAAAAAGCAGAACAATAGCTCAGATTTTAAAATGCACATTAAAAGTAAGATCCAACCGAGCAGTCTTCCAGAAATCACATATTATCCATTTAACTTCTCAAGACCTATGTGAAAGAAGAGAGCATGTGTATGTGCAAATTGCAATGAAAACCTCAGCCATGGGCCACTCTTACCTATGGCCAGAAGCCAACTAGAAGACCAGCTCATTTTTTTCTATATTCTCTTATCATAGAAATACAGATATTCTTGGGATTAAAACAGTAGTAACTTAAATCCACTTACTGTCTTAAAATCTTAAATCACAATATAAACACAACCATTTTACTTTTCTATAGCTTATATCAGAATGAAAATAAGAGTATTCAATTTACACTTAAAAATACAGGTCATGTTTAAATAAAAAGCAAGCACCATGCTTAAGAATCTATGTTTTACAGAATGGCCAATATTTGCAGAGTTCCCTCATCTCCATGAAATGCTCGTTTTAGTTTGTATAAGCTGATTACGAGTATTTTTTATATCACACAGGCCAGTATGTGCCATGTTTGCCATTTCTCAGCCTCCAGAAGGATATCTTTTCTTCAAAGGGAAAAGAGAGCCTCTTTTGTGAAAACCTACTACAAAGTGATTTTTCATTAAAATTCCCATGTCATTCACTTTAAAAAAATAGAATGAAGATTTCATTTCAGTGTTTTCTTAATTAAAATTTAAAAAATAGCAATCAGAGCACCTAAAAACCTGTGGTCTGCAATAAAGGACCTCCTTACACCTTTGGCTTTACCACTCTTACCAAATGAGCAAGTATGATATTTGTGCATTAAATGAGGAGTCTTATTTCAATATTTGTCCCAATTAACGAAGTCTAACTCAGTTTTGGGCCAGAACAGAGACTGACAAAGTGAAGACAAGTTAGCATAGGACTATAAAGATAAATGGGGGTCTGGAGCACATAAGCTGGTGGTGTATTTGTACAAATTGAAGAGACAGCCAACAGCAGACTCAGTTACAGCCCTTCCACTACTCAAAACAGGCATTTAGGAGAAGACCAAGTCAGATTTCTCATTGCTGTACACAGTAAAATAACAAGAGGCCATAGCCAAGCTGGCCATATCAAAAGATAAATTTCAACAGAAATAAGGAAAAATGTTTTAACAGTGGACTGGTTAAGCACTGGAGCTGCTGAGAAGGTTTATGGTATTTCTGTCCTTGGAGATAATCAAAAGTTGTTTGGACAAGACCCAAGAAATCTGATCTAACTCTGAAGAGGGATTTGCTTTGAGCAGAAGGATGACCAATCTCCAGAGATTCTGTCCAACCTCTTATTACTCAATTGATTCTATGAACTCTGACAGAGAAAAAGATGAATTGGTTCAATCCCTTACAAATAAAAAATAAAATCTTTCTACTCAGATTCTCAGAGAAGCTCCATGAATAGGGAATGAACAGTTTCTAGTCTCCTACTCAGAGCAGAATAGATGTCCAGCTAATCTGTACTTGGTAAGTACAGCTGCCCACTGAGGCAAGTAAAAAAAATTGTAGAAATTAAGAAAGCTTGGCTGCAGCAATCCTCACTGACTGCACAGTAACTGAATACTCATTTCACATTCTTTATAGTCAGCTGTCCCTCTGAGTTATTTAAAAAGACCAACTATTTCCAACTTAACTGGCTTAATTGATGCTAATAGGATTGAGTGGTGAAACAGGCAATGACTGCCATAAAACTATGAAGCGCAGCTATGAGAAGAAGTGGGACTTTATCTTGCAGAGGATCACAATGGTAAGGTAACTTCTAATTGCAGCATCTGTCTAACTGAGGTAGCAGGAAGAGGCAGAAAACCCCAGTGACTGAACAATAAAAAAAGTTACTGAAATGTGAACTAAGCACTCCTCCTTTGGTGGCATTCTTTGTAAATCAGCTTAGATGTGCTGCAAAACCAAGCAGTGAAGGCCATACTTCTCGAGCTGCCGGAGCCTCTGCCGCAGCTCCTGCGTGGCGATGGGCAGAGAGATGTCGGAGGCAATGCTGGGTGTGGGCTCCTTCACCGACAGGTGGCTGGGGGAGTACGAGAAGTTGGACGTGTGGAGACTGGAGGAGCTCCGGCTGAGATCTGTTGGCCACTGCGGGCTGGCATTGGGAGGCTGACTTTTTTCAGATGAATCAGTCTTTTTATCACTATCAGTCCCTGGGGATGCTGGAACAGGCTTGTTTGGATCAGGTGTTGGTGAGACAGGAACCTGAGGCTTAAAAGATGATTTTCTTGCATCTTTGGAAACAGATGGCCTTTTTACTTGGGCTGAGTGTTGATGATCTGGAGATCTTGCCTGCTTTTCAAGAGAAAGGACCTAAATACAGAAATATACACATAATATTATTATTTTGCAGTATAAGAAAAAAGAACAGATTTGTTTCTACAAGAGTACTGGTTGGTGACAAGTTGTAAAGTTCAGACACTAAAGCAGAACCAAGATCATTCACACTTACTAGCACTACAATATTAAATGCTTTGCATGACAAAATACATCTCCACCTTCTTCATGGCAACTGCAGCAACTATAAAACAATGTGAAATACTCTATTCAGTAAGAATTATTCTCCTCATGATTCCCTTCCATATTCTAAGCACTTCTGGTGCAAGTTCTACCTTGCTTTGCAGCTCTAGCCACCTGGAAAGCTATTCTGTAATCTTTCTCTTCTACTCTTCTGAAATTTAATTTTACATCATTTTTTTTCTCATTACTTGTACTTACTTTCTCTTTTATAGGTTACCTTGATTTATCATTGACATGTAAGCAACAAAATGCTTTAGAAAGAAAAATAACAGAAATCTGACAGTGTTTGCAAAGAGATATATTACCTTGTTAAACCCAATAATTTAGGTGGGGAAAAAAGGCTAACCAACTTTCAGGTATGCAAGTTTTGTTTTCAAAACTCCAATATCCTTGAAAGCTGGCTTGAATTTTTCCAGTACTATGAAGGTACTTCCTTTCCTTATACACTTTATTTTTTAAAACCACCAAAACCTCAATTGCATTTCTAGATGAAGGTGATTTCACTGATCTGTAACCCAGTGGGTTCATAAGAGACTTGAAGGAATTCAGATTCCAAACCTGATTTTCAAACCTAAAACCACAGGGAACCTCAGTTCTAATAAAGGCAAACAACTTGGTTCTTTTTGAGCATTGTACAGATTTCAGATAGAGTGTATTTAAATTAGAGGCTATCTCTGTGTACTGACAGCGCTGCCATAACCAACCACACTTGGCAGGTGACATCAAAGGAAATGCACTGTCTTCTTCAAAAGCTGCCGGACCAGGAGTCACAACAGCCCGAAATACGCTTTCAGATATTTACAATGGGAAAGGTTTTAGAGTACCCTGAGTGCAATCTTCATGTTTATAGTGCTGTTGGGACCAGAGTTGCTCAGGTGGAACCGCTGATGCATAGTTAAATCTTCACTCTCTAGCAACTGGCTTAGAGGCAGCTTGAAGTTCCCCAAAGAACATTGGTGTTGCTCATCCCTCACCTGAAGGAACACAGAAATTAAGTCACTTTGTATCATCTGCTTTGTAAGAATTCAAAGAATGAAATTACGTTTTTATTTAAAAACAAAAAATACAAACAATATTGAATGTATTTTTGTTCTTAAACCAAGTTCCCCTGATTTTAAGATTACATTGAAGAAGATGAAAACAAATACACTCAATGCCCTGTTTCTTCAACCTTACATTCTACAGCAAAAGTAAGACAGAAAAATAACCATCACATCTACATCTACCTGACCCATGATCAAAATAACTTCATAGTTTCCAAATTGTCTGTGTGAAAATGAATTCCCACAACTGTTAGAGGAAGAGTGACTAAGACAGTCCTCATTTACACTTTAGTCTCTTTCAACTATGTAAATTAAATGTCAGCAGTATATAGGGATACAGTATTTGGATAAAGCAAATACTTCCTTGGTATGAGAAAAGAAAGAGTGCTAGTTCCAAACTAGTATCCCAAATTCACTTCTTCTTCTTTTTTTCTATTTTTTTTTTTTTTTTAAATAGAGAAGACAACCAGTAACTATGTGATTAATGTGAGAGCCTGTTTATAGTCTTTCTTCCTTTTAGTAGTACATGGAAATAAACATTTCATTGCCTGGTCTAAAAAAAGAATACTTTAAGTATAATCTTATTCAGTCTCATTTCATAACAGCTTTTAATGTCTGAATGTTACTACTGCAACATCTTAGAAAAGAAAGGTATCTAAAGAGCATGAGAGACATACCTCAACTTCAAGGTCTTGCCTTTTGGGATTGTGCACAAAGAAAGTAAAGTTTTCCTCCCATACTGGTTCATTGGTCTTGTATCTAATCTAAAGTTAAGAAAAAAGGAAGTACATGAATTATAAAACAGTTTGTCTAATAGAGGCGGTGTCAAGAGATGACACCTTTTTCATTTTGGCATTTGGTGTGTACAGAGAAGGGCGGCAAGACTCAGGAAGGGTCTAAAAAATATGAGGAACAGCTGAGGGAGCTGGGGTTGTTTAGTCTTGAGAAAAGGAGGTTCCAGGGGAACCTCCTTGGGGTCTACAACTCCCTGACAGGAAGCTGGAGTGAGGTGTGGGATGGTCTCTTCTGCTGTAACTACAGTGAGAGGACCAGGAGAAATGGCCTTAAGCTGAGACAAGGGACATTCAGATTAGATATCAGAAACATTTTTTCACTTTTAGGGTGGTCAGGCATTGGAAAAGGTCGCCCAGGGAGGTGGTGGAGCGGGCATGTTTAAGAGGCATCTGGATCTGGCACTAGGTCATGTGGTTTAGGGGACACAGTCGCAGTGCTGCGTTGATGTTTGGACTGGGTGATCCTGAAGGTCTCTTCCAACTTCATGATTCTATGAAAAGTAATGTCTGAAACTTGACATATTTAAACAAAAGCCAAGTAGGTTCTACCCACAGCATATATAATATCACATATAAAATTACACAGAGGACATTAACTGTTAAGTAGTCTTCAGACTAGCACATTCTCTCCTCTCATACACTGCTCTGTAAGGGCTTTCATAACTCAATGGAACTCCTAGAAACTAACAGTTTTTCTTCTTATCTCTAATTAGCCACATGGATGATTTGACTGCCAAATCTCACAATTTTCAGCAATCCACTAGTGGGGAGAGGGGAAAGCAGTGAGGAAGAGATAAATAAGTGCTCATTAAAAAAGCTATCACCAAGAGCAAAATCCAAAGACTTGGATTTTTATCTCCATTCTCTAGTAGATATTAAAACTAAGACTATATATAATTGTCTTTAGGCTTTGTGACAATTTTTGACAGGTAATGAAGAAGCCAATTTAGATGTCCCCTCATTTTAGCTGGCAATTCTACTTATTAAAAAAAAAAAGCAAAAGGTATTCACACCCATACTGCATATATCTACCTATCTAGGAATCATTGTGTTGTTGTTATTTTGTTTTAATAGGCTATTCAAGTGCACAGAGGTTAGTTATGGATGAGAGGTATGTTGAATACTTTGGGTCAGAATCAGAGGGATCACCATTAAGATCAGTCTCATGACTGGCACTGTTACAGACCACCTGATTAGGAATGAGACATGGATGACACCTTTGGACAACTCAAAGCTGTCTCAGGTCTGCAGTGCAAGGTTCTAACTGAGAGCTTCAACTCCTCCAATGTTTTCTAGGAAGGCAGCACTGTGGAAGGACTTCTTCAAATGACTAAAAATCCCATCTCTACTCACAGACAGTCTGAATTGCATAAGCACCCATTCAATCCTTGGCTGCTTGTTGGCAATTCCAGTTCTGGTGGCAACGTAGTGTTGTGTATATGCTCCAGGGTTTGACAGCCAAATGCCAAGCTCAGACCTACTGACTATTTGAACACAGAGCCAAGTGTAAAGAATAGGAACTTACCTTACTCTCCTGTGCCTTGTGTCCAACTGACAGCAAAACTAGTGGGTTGGGATTGCTGTTTATTTTCTTTCCTGACTGGTAAAGAAAAAGCAAATACTTTGCCTTCAGAACAAAGCAAAACCTCTTCCCTCTGAAACTTAATGTTTGCATCTTAAAAATACAAATCATATGCATTCTACTACATGCTCATCTCCTATTCTCAGTATTTTATTTGGTGGCTGGAATGGCAGACTGGCGTAGCTGGTGAACACATCAACACAAAGGCATCCAACTGCCTGAATATGCTGAAGCAAAATGCTACTAATAAGCAGGAGTTTTAGACTCCTTCCCATTTTCTTTAAATGAAACTGGTAAGATGCAAATTCTTATCTTTTAATGAACATTACAATCCCCAAAGCTAATGAAGCATAGTTAAAACTGCAAAATGAGTCATGCATGCAGATGGGAGATATGAAGAAAGCACAAACTCAGGAACTTTATATACATTGCTGTAGAACTATTAAATTGGATGTGGTATCAGAACACTGATGTTCCCTGCTTTTCAGTTTGGGGAGAAAGAATATGCACTATAATGTATGTGAAAGATATTTCTACAGTTTACCAAATACTCTTTATTAGAGAATCAACCATCTGCCATATCTGAGCCTTGCTCACCAGCTGTATAGCAATACATCAAACTGTGAAAATAAACATCAGTTTAGAAACAAATTATATATGCAAAGGAACATTCCAACTGTAAGTTTCTTTCATAAATTTCAATTTAACCTAACAAAAATTTACGTCAGAAATAAAAATTAGACATGAAAGTTAATCATCTCAAGCGGGTGTTAATGCAGTTTAAAAAGCTGAGAAAATGTAGGATACATGGTTACTTTGAGCTCTACCCTGTAGGAAAGTTGGGTATATCAACAGAAAGTTAGTTAAAATCTTCTTAATGCATGTAAGGTCACAATTATTTTCTATTTTTTAATTAAGAAAGTGCATCATTTATATGGGTTTTTTTTATCTGAACTTACATTTTAGACAGATATTTTCACTAATAATTTTCGACTTTAATGTGACATACTGCTTATAACCATACTTTCCTTTAGAAATAAAGCTGTTGAGAAAGCACTCCTTTCTTGGATGAACACTGCATTTCTTTTTGTGATTTCTAATAAAAAAATATTTAGCTCTCAAATAAAACTGAATACAAAGGTTTACAGAACAGAAAGAAAGCCATATTGCACTGCAGCTGATGGTGTTTTAAAATGGTAGGTGACATAGCTTCGTTTTTCCTTTGTCCATAAAATGGTGCCTGAAACTTTCTCCATAAAATTATAAAGGTATAGGAGTTGACAAAAAGACCCTATCACTTATGCTGATACATAAATATGAATATTCTTAATTCACATTAAGTAGGCAGCAATGTGTACACACACATATAATGCACCTCTAGCACCAGCTACTGACAGACTCTTTGACAATCTATTAAAGTCTGTCCCTGGTTCAAGTTCCTGCAGCTGAGCATGGGCCTTATCCCTTCCAAGCTTGCCAATCAAAAAGCTGGCCTAAATTTCTTTAGCAGTTATATAAAAGATGTGATACCTTCTAAAAACATTTAGCAAGAACAAGATTATTCCAAAACAGTCATTCAGAGTTGAGTGATAAGGTATCACTCAGGATGTAAAAGATGTCTTAGCTTTCATGTCAGCTTTATTCTTTAGCCACTACTACAAATTAGTTCTCAGCACTTTTCCCCCAGTCTTCTAAAGCAGCCTGTACTCCACTAAATTAATCTAGAGTTCAAATTACCACAGACCATAGTATTTTAACAACATCTTGACACTGGCTTCTGGAAATCAAATTTAAGTAAAACAGCATTACACTAAATATGTATCAGGCAATAAAAATTCCATCCAGTGTTGGATGCGAAGTGTTGCAAGCATTCGTGCACTCCCAATTACTTTTGTGACCTTAAATGGACAACTATATTAATTTTACCTTTAGGGCTTTCTGAACAGCAGCCTTCTTCAAGCCATCAGGGTTAAATTCTAATGGATTATTCTTTTAAGTCAGGAGAAAATGAACATAGGAAGGGTTAATAAGTCATGCAATGAAGCAATTACACTAGGTTAATTAATTATGACATGACAACATAGGACAAAGCAGGGGGAAAAAAATCAAAATAAACCCAAACATCTTTCAAACAGAACAATGAAGGACCACCACCACCACAACAAAACAGTCTGACAAAACTTTTTTCCTCTTCTCCTCTAAATACTTTTATTCTGCTTTAAAACTAATACACCAAATTTTCAGTCTGCTTGTATTTCTGGTTTTTTAATCCTAATAAAGACAATTAATATTTTTTATTTAATGCCTGGTGCCCTATGAACTGCCTTCTGAACGAACCTTTTTGAAATTTGGTTGAGCATATTTTCACAACCCAGAAGCTTCTTTGATGATAAGTAATTATGCAAAGGAGTCCTTTTATGGAAGAAATTACAACATCTAATTGATAGGGACTTAGATCATTATAAAAGTCAAAGTTCTTTAGGCTTCTTCAGAAAAATGATGCAAACACTGCATGCTAATTAGAATGAAGGTCTACTACTTTCCTCAGTTGAAAGAAGACATGCAAATACACTAACATCAGGAATTTAAACTGGATTAGCAGAACAAAACCTCTGACTGCTTTCCATTCAACAAGGAAATTTTAAAATTTTATTTTAAGATTAATATATTGTTTTGTAAGTGACATGTACAAAAATGTCACAGAAAATTTGCATTCAACTAATTTCAGGAAGTAAGATTTGTAATAAAACAGACTTCAGTTACTGTACTTTTGGCTGGCTTTTTCTTAAGGCACACATTTTTGTTTCAAGGGAGAATTCTGTTTTAGAAGCTGTAGATTGTGTCAATAAAAAATGGCATAATGGCCTTTTAAAACATTGAGGTTTATGAACAGGAACTGATATTAATGCTTTGCCAAAAGCAATGCCTTTCTGAAATGAAAGACTAAGTGACTAAAATTTGAAGAGAGATTGAACCTTTATGAAGAAGTATTTTTTCGCAGTTTCTGTTGGGATGTCATATCCTCAAGTTGGCCAATATATTTCAAAGATTCCTGGCATCCTGCCTGAAAATTTCTATTTCAGAATGAAGATAAAATACCCAGCATAAAATCACAGAATATTTTGAACATCAAGTCTAGCTCTTAAACTTGAGAGAAGCAGAAATAAGATTTAGCTACTTTTGTGTGTTATTTTTCTTAAACATTCTTTTTTCTTAAAATAAAATTATTGTCTGCAGCTATTTATCTGATACATTAGGAACTTAGTATTGCACTTAAAGATCTTCAAAGATGGAGACTGCACACTATCCCTAGACTCATTAAAACTAGTGCTTAATTATTTTTCATTAGGAAATGTTTAAATGCCTGACAGGTATGTTCTTTGCTGGAGTTTAAGCACTGCTCCCTGTTTTCTGACAAAGATAAAAGTGTTGCTTTGTTTGCAGTAGTCCCCATCTCTGGAAGTGTTCAAGACGAGGCTGGATAAGGCCTCGAGTAACCTGATTTAGTGCAAGGTGTCCCTGCCCATGGCAGGCGGGTTGGAATGGGATGATCTCTAAGGTCCCTTCCAACCCAAACCTTTCTCAGGTTCCATGATTTGCTTCCTAAGGCTAAACTCCCTTCCTCTGCTAAGCCACGGTTGCTGTCTCTCTCATGATCATCAGTGCTGTCCTCCTGATTCTAAATTGCTACGGCCAAAATCAGGGCCTTGGCTAAGTAGAACAAAAGGATTAGTCCATACATCTCACAGGCTACATTCCTCTCTTCTACAAAGGGTATGGTGTTTTGTTTCATAAAAATATGACACAGCATGACTACAAATCTCTTTCTATAGGGCTATCCTTCAAGCAAGTCTTTCCATCCCACATTTATAAGGATGCAGTGACTGTCCTCTACAGAAAAGTACCTGCTTTTTTCAGCTGCCATCTGCAACTCACCAAGATAATTCTGAAGCTTAAACTGCCACTCAACTTACTGCACTTTTTTTCCTTCGCATTTGCACCTGCATATTCAATGTGTATCTTTTCACTCGTATATTATTATTTCAAAGAATTTTAGAAGTTAAAGCCTAACCTATGTGATCACACATAAAGGCTGGCCACCACTGAGTCCTGGATATTGAACACATCTCAATTCCTCTGGAATCATAGCAAGGATAGGCCAAGAGGGACATCAGCTGGGGCAAATATGTTTAAGCCAGACTTCAGGTTTCAAGGGAAGAAGCTGCAGGTCTACGAGGATGGTGGCTGACAGGCTGGGAGGAAGGAGACTCGGAAGATAGAAGGGGGTATTTAATACAAAAAGCCAAAGGAAGGTCTTGTTTTGGGTGACAAAATAGTCTTGGTATGGTTGTGAGTGTCTCTGCAGTTACAGGAAAAGAGGATGGGTTATCCAAGGAATATACTGATAATGATACAGTGGAATTTTCCAACAACCAATGACATTTGCAGTAAATCCTAATAACAAACCCATAAATTATACAACTAACAAAGTGGTCTGTTATTCAGCCAGCTCCTAATTCAATCTGCTTTAGAGTATGACTCATTAGTTTTTTTGACTCACTAAGTGTTGCTTTGGGATCTGTAAGTGCATCCTCACCTGATAACCAGAAGACAGTCACTGTCTGTAAGAGCTAATTTAAAATATGGATAATTTATATATTATACAGACACCAAAATTGTTCTGGACTATTGATTATCGTAAAACTAGTGTTACTTTTGGGAAATAAACTAACACTATTCCTACTCCCCAACTTCAGCTAAATCAGATTTAGATGGGTAAATGTTTGAATTTGGTGTCACAAACTTTAATTTGAAGTAGTCAATAAACTATCTAGAAAGAAACAGAGAGCACTCAGGATTTTCCTCTCCCCATACCAAGTGAGTTCCCTTTTTACCACTTCCCTCCCCCAGTAACTCATGTTGCATTAAGTTAGAGATTGACCTTGCAGGAATGAATGTTTGAGGATGCCCTGGGAACAAGTGCAGATCGAGGACTGCTGAAGCTGTTTTTATCCCTGGGCTACTGCAGACCTCTCCTCTCTCCTGGCCTCCAGCCACAACCCTCCTCCTTTGCTTGAGCAAGATCAGCACCCAGGCAACTGCAGACCCAGGCAGTTCGCAGCGCTGCAGAAGGGAACCCAGACCTGGCTTTCTTAGAACAGTTGCTGTTCACTCTGACCCACAAACTGATTCAGGCATTTGGAAAGTTTTGTACAATTTCTAAATAGATGTTGTTGGACATAGACAACCTGTCCTAATGCAAAGATTCTAAGACCCACAAAAACCCTCAGGGCTACACCCTTTAATCCAGCATTTGGATTTTTTTTTAATCATTATTACTTTTAAGATGTATCTCGCATTTGCATAACTAAAAGAAACAGCAACTGCTTAAGTTTTAACACCAAGATGATGGAACCATAGGTTATGAATTGTCTCTCTCATTCATTAATTTTGAACAGGATTTTAGAATGGTTATAACCTTCTGAATACTTTAAAATTAATTTCTACAGAGAAACGAACAGGAAGGACCACAGAAAAGGGGTTTGATGGGCTTTGGAAAGGTATTTTAAAATCAAGGATTATGATGTAGCCAGCCAGTAACAAATTTATCTGCACAATCTCCAAAGACAAACCCACCTTTCTCTGGCAAAAAGATTCCTATTCTGAACAGATTCTCAGTGTTTTTGAAGATACCAACATTGTACTTCCAGATTTAAGTGTAAGATACTCAGAGGCTCATCAGTTTTTAGTAATTTTGTATCATTAAATTCAAGCATAAAATATTACTTGGTGGCTCACCCTAGCCTTGATTTTCCTAACGAGAGACTAATTTGAAAAAAAAAAAAAAAAGGGAGCTTGGGAATTTGCAAAACAAGGAGCATCATGGAGTGAAATAGAATTTACAAGGGAATTTATAGTTTGGGAAGCACAGAGAACTACACCCACTTTTAAAGCAACCTCAACCAATGTGGAGAGGTTGCAAGATCTTACAAACGTTGTGTGTCACCTTTTAAAGAAACTACAGGGATGTTGGTTGCAATATTTATTATTTTAATTTCTTCACAGTAAAAGCCAACAATTAACCAGCACACAGTGTGCTAGTACAGTATGCATTTTATTTCTCAATGAATCAGCAATTTAAATTAAATGTAAGAGTTTTTACAACAAACTTATCTTGGGTTTTTATCATAAAAGGTTAATTACTTACCCAATCATATGCTGATCAATGAAATTTAAGTAGCCTTTAAAATGCAATAAAAATAGCACAAAAACAATGCACACTTGTTGAAACCATGCAGGAAAACAAATTGCATGCTCTCATTCCACTAGAGTGAGTGGCTTTAGTAGCACTAATCCACACTCTGGCAGAGAAAAGGTACAATACAAACAATACCAGAGAACTCACAAATAGTGCTCTATAGAGTGAGGTAGTGTTTTCACAAAAGACTAGTCCCGATGCTCTCCTCTCTTTTAAGTATCCACACCCAAAGTTTCCCTCGTAGATACTCTTAGGAAGATGGAAATGGAAGGAGAAAGCAGAGTGATGGGATTGTGGCAGAATGAATGCATAAGCAGCTTTACTACACAAAAAAGTTAAGGAAAACAGTCAAAGGATTCCAGAGAAAACAGCAGATAACAAAGAGTAAGTATCTGTCATTACAAACAGTTTCATCCATTAAATGACTTTCTGTAGCACAGCAAGGTGGAATGCTTTTTGAATTTTTTTTAAAAATTAATTATTCAAATATATTAACCCACTTTCCAAGTTCACTCTTGGTAGTTCAGATTTACACAGTAGATCCAACTAATGTTTACTAACTTAGAGACCAGCCTTCTACACCATTTCTATTTCTTTTTCAGAGAAATCATCCCAGTGTGTCAGAAACTCACAACTACGGTGCACCTGTGCAAATGAAAGGCCTGTGTTGGGGTAACTCAACACTGTTGCTCATACAAAACAAGGATGAAGAGATGACTTAGATGTACCAGTGTTAAGCATTAACTTGAGGCAATTTTCAAGGTAATAAAAAGTAATTATTCATGTAAAAAACATTTCACTATAACATTAAAGTTGTGCACAAAAGCCTTCAAATTATCAATATGGGTCAGTGTAACTTTAACCCTTTATTCTCTTGGAATTTTCTCTTCTCTGTAAATACAAGCAATCCAAAAGATTAATCTGCTATTCCTCTACATAACCTCTACCACTGAACTTGAAAACATGAGAAACTAGCAAATTCCATGTTTAGTCTTGTAAATGTTGCTCTATATTAGAATCCAACAGACATAAAAAAGCTGTATTTACTATAATTGTCTTTCTAGAATGTAAAGGAATCTTTTCACTTCTTCTGCATAAAATACATCTTCCCACAGTATTTCCCCCTATTTCACCTAACTGAAGGCTTTTTGTATCTAGTTTTGGAAAATTTCATTTAACAGTATGACATTATTTCATTGTTGCAAACTTGTACATGGAATTTTCAATTGTTCCATGTTACTTTCTATTATATTCTTTACAGCACTGGAAGGAAAATGACTTGAAGTTAAATACTGAGTCATTTGTAGTAACTGCTTCTTTGGGCTGGTAGAGGAAGAAAAAAGTAAGAGGATTAAACAGGTCCCACACTATGACCATCATGCTTAACCCACACAGGCAATCAGGTACTGTAGACAGAACATCAGGTGCAGCAACAAGAAATTTGGGATCCTGTTCCCAAATTTCCTAACTGGTCAGCTTTGTGCAAAGAACTTCTCCTTTCTGTGCCCTGGAGTTTACAGATCTACTGATTAAATGTACTGAAATTAAATACTGTCTGCAAAAATAGGCAGAACTCAAGACTTGCAAGGTAACCTTTCTGAAAGAGGGAGACAATGTTAGAGAATGCTTGTTTAAAACAAAAAATTTAACTTATGACAAAGCCTCAGAGTATTTGCTGGAAAATGCAACACAGAGAATCAGAGTTGTATGGGAAAGATTGGAACTGGTGTATGAGAGAACTTTACACCATTTATTTTAATTAAGAGGCTTTCGTGTATTTTACCAAATATATTAAATTTGTAACTGCTTCAGTAAAACTCAGTAGATACACAAATTGGTTCAATTGACTCTAGTACATGAAAGAGATGGCAGACAGACTTTTTCTGTGTGACAGTATTCTGACACTGATGCTAAGCACACCACAGCCTATTCTATTCTGTTTCTGCTTACTATGTACTGGAGTAATTCTATTTTTTTTTCTGCTGTGTTACAATGATTGCCTGAATTCAATATACAATCAGGTTAAAAAGATAATATGAGGATGTATTCCAAATGAGTCTCCTTAGCTTTTAAAATAGCCTAGAAATACTACTTCCAAACTCTGCTCTATACACTCTGGAACAGACATGAAATCACTAGTCAGTCATGTAAATTGTTTGGGCTACTAAGGTTTTATTTGTTACCACTCTGATGCAGCCTTTTAACTTAAATTTCAGCAGACAAATCTGCAAAAGGCATGCAAAAAAATTCCAAGGCTTGAAAACGGTATTCTCTGATTAGTATTTTAGGCATCACTTCTAGAACCTCTCATTTAAAAGCAATGCTGAAAACCAGCAAAACTCAGTTAAGCTTCACATATCTCTATTTATGGTAGGGTTGACTTTATTATTGCTATCATTTGCAACCTGGAACAGTACTTTACTACCCTGAAATAAATTCCAAACCAAGTTATTTCACAGTTCCATAGGATAAATCCATAGAGTGATTTATTTTTATGTTTCGCACAAGCAAATAAACCATTCTGCAACAATCTGACAGAAATCTCATACTATTCTGGCACTGTAACATCAACTGCACAGTATTAATTTCATGATGAGGACTTCAATACCTTCAAATCTCCAGCAACACCCTAGGCCAAAGCAAACAAGTTTACCTGAACTCATGGAAGTGGGTTTTTTCCCAGTTAAGTCCTTAAAATTCCTCATGCTAATCCCATACAATTTATGGAAAACATCATGTAATAAAAACATGCAGCCTTTCAAGTCCAGGAAAGGAGCATTCTTTAAAGAAAAACCACACTGATTAAAGAGTAACGTTTTATTAAATATATAGCTATAATACTACACTACTGAAAAAGTGGACCTTACATTACACATCTTGAAAGGAGAGAAATTATAGAGAAGATGGCATAATGTGTGTTAGTAAAGCAGTGTGTCATACTACCAAGCAAGACATGCTGGGAGTACTCTGTGACCAAAGGGTATCCACGAGAACAGAACTTACGGGCAGATTTCTTGCTGAGTCCAAATACAGTATAAGCAATGCAGATGAAAGCCCATCATTAGCTTGGTCTTTATCAGCTCTAATGCTTGTTAGCACCTAAACCAAAAACACACTGTAAGCCTTTTTGGGAATCAAATATTATTATTTCTGTTTCATTTCTGAAAAAAAAAACCCAAAACATCTCCTAAAAAGCAAACATTCACAGTATGAAGTATAGAAAGCAAGTTTTCAAGACTCATACAGACACTTCAAAACCATTTTCATAGAAATTTCCACCCCATTTCCTACTTGTTTTTTTGATTGGACAGATTGTAATATCATATCCAGCTTTATATCCCAGACTAATGAAATGTTAGCAGATATTCTCAAACAGTAACATTAAGAGAAAAGAAGAGAACAACAAATGCATCTTAAAATCTCATTTAAACCACTGACACTTTTTACTGATTTGAGATTTCTAAAGACAGACAGCTTGGAATAAATAAATAAATAAAAATTTGATTTCTCCAAATTCACATCAGGTAGAGAACTGGTTTCATACTTAACAAATAAACAAAAAAATCACAACTAAATCACCCCAGAACAATCAAGATTAGAATAAAAGTAATGTGTTCATTTAATACCTTGTCTAGATTGTCAGCAGTTGGCATCAATGTGAGCCATTCCAGTTTTAAATGCAACTTTCCTTTGGACACTTCATCCAAAGTAAACCACTGAAAATTAAGCAAAGCAATGTGAAATAATCTGGCAAACAAATATAAGATTGCAATTGGTTCTTCAGGACTTTTAGGAAACACTAAGGTCTACTAGGAATCTCTTAGAGCTGAAGTCCACGTAACCTGAAAAAATGTGATTTATTAAAATGTCCCATTTCACACAAAATATTACAACACAGAATGACAAAAACAGACAGATAAATCTCTCTGTTATATAATACAACCATCTTTAAAATACCAAGACAATTCTTTAAGTTCTGTAAAGATGTTTTGGGAATACAAACACTGCACAATGTTCCTATAAAATCTCTCTTACATGTAGCACAAAAATTAGTCTGCTATATCTAATAATACTTAAACCCAGCGATTAACTATTCTCTTACTGTGGTAGTTTTGCCTGGCCCAGTTTTTGCCAGTGAACAGGGTGGGGTACAAAGATGGCTCCTGCATGTCCTGAGTAAAGATTCTGGAAATTTTCCACCATGTCCAGCAGAGCCAGTCTCTGATGGCTGTAAAATGATGGACATGCTGCTGGTAAAACCTGGGCCAATTAGAGATGTTAGTTACGCCTCTGTGAAAACATATTTAAGAAGAAATCAAAACAATGTGAGCACGCACTTCTTTTTAGCCAGGGAAGGAGGAGGAGGAGGTAAAAATATGTGAGGGAGAACAACAGGGAGGCACCAAGGTCAGTGGAAAGGCGGGGGAGGAGGTGCTCTAGGCGCCAGAGCTGAAAACCCTCTGCCAGCCGTGGTGAAGACCATGGGGGAGCAGGTGGCCCCCCTGCAGCCCATGGAGTCCAGGGGATGCAGAGAACCCCCACAGCCGTGGGGAGGTGCCCACGCCAGAGGAGCAGATGATGCCTGCAGGAAGCTGTGATCCAGTGGGAGTCCCAGAGACTGAGAGTTGCAAAGGCCTTGCAAGAGAGAGAAAGGCCTTGCTCCCGGGATGGAAACAGCCTGGCCTCGGCTTGGAATTCTGCAGCCTGGAGAGAATCTCGGACAGCAGCAATCGGGCGGGGCTGCTCGTGAGATTGGACCCACGCCAAAGAAGTTCGCAGAGGACTGTCTCTCGTGGGAGGGACCCCCATGGCTAAGTAGAGGATTCTTCCCCCTGATGGACTGACCCTGACCAAAGGAAACCCCCACACCCTGCCCCCACCCCGGAGCTGTTGGTTAGAAGGAAGGAGGGAGGGGGCGAGCTGAGAAATGGCCTTAATAGGGTGGGTGGTGAGTAGAGAAGCAGTGACTGTAGCAGACGAATTGTGGCCTTGGACTGATTAAGAAACCCCACATGCCTTGCCCTAGCCCAGATCGGTTGGTTGAATAGAGAGAGAGGGCAAATAGAGAAACAGTGTCTGCAGTAGAAGAATTGCGATGGACTGACCTAAGAAAAACCCCACACCCTGCCCCTGCCTGGGAGTTGTTAGTTAGTTAGAAAGGAGGGAGGGGGTGAGCTGAGAAGTGGTGCCTTAAGAGGGAAAAGAGGGGTGAGTGAAGAAATGGTGTCTTAAGAGCTTATTTTTATCTCCAATTTATCCTCTGACTCTGTTAGATTAATAAATCACTTTTTTTGCAACTTTAAGTTTCCCGCCTGCTCTTGCCCTGAATCTCGTGCGGCCCTTATCAGTGATCTCATCTCAACTCATAAGTCCAGTGTTTTGTGTTAGTTTTTCCTCTCCTCTGCATAGCTGCAGCAGGAGAGAGCATAGAAAGCAAACGTCGTAGGTGCCTGGCATTTAGCCAGGGTCAAACCCACGACACTTACAAAAAACCTTCTCACCAAATATCTAAGTTATTATTTTTTGCATGTGCATAGTAGTAACCTCAAAACCCCAAGACAGACAAAGAATGGCATTCTTTGTCAGATTTCACCAGTTCAGATGTCCCTTAAACCACTGTATTGATCATCAGGGAATCTGTTTCTACAGCATTAAGGTTATTTTTGCACATAAAGGAACGATCCCCAGAAAAAAAATAATACAAAGATTATATGTACAACATATGGGTCTTTTTAAACCAAAACTTACTGAACTTGCTTACCTCATCTAGAAGACGCTCCTTTTCAACTTCAATTAAATCTATCATCAAACTACAAAAAAAAGGGGGGAAAAAGTATTTTAGCCAAGAAACAAAAGACCTAATACGGAACTCAAACCCCACCCTGTGCTTGCTGAGTATCCAGGACTCCACGGAGATCAAAAGAGCCGAGTACTGCTCTTCTAGCTCCTATGAAAAGAAGAAGTAGGCAATGAAATGGCTGAACAAAGATAAGTACAGCATAACAGAAAATATGCCTATTCTAGAGCCCATTTTGTAGCTGTGAGGGCAACTGGCACAATATGACTCACATGTCTATGACCCAACTCTCAAAACACATCCAGACTACCCACTGGAAATAGCACCTGGACTTACGCTCTGACCAAATTCATGCTTTGGCAGTGTCTGGGAGAGTTCTAGCTCACACAACCTAAAATTGTAGCAGGGAATGAATCTGCTAAAAATTAAACAGAGCAGACAACTGCATGCCAGTGCATGAATATTTGTCTGGCTTTTTACTTTATTAGTGCTGATGTACACATTATGTCACTTCCTCCCACCACCACTTCAGTGTAAGAAGAGGGGAGGCAAAGAAAAAGAAGCCTTTGTATTACCTACTTCTTCATTGTAATGAGAAGTAGGTACTGTTGCTCCTGTTAAGAGAGAAGGAGCTGGAAAGATAAGGGAATTCTACTCTGCATGGAAAGCAACAATGGGAAGTTCCAATACTCTGCAAGAAATAAAGGTGGCAAATTACTGGAGAAAGAAGCTGACTAAACCCCTGAAATGTTTATAGGTAAACACCTATGGCCTATGGAGTCAGCACATGAGTCATGTTTGCAAAAGCATTACAGCAAATTTTTTTCTTTAATCAAATAGTTAAGATCAGCTCTTAAGAGAAAAATAAACTTGAGACAGTCATTTAGAAGCTATGAAGATGAAGAAGATACGCAATATTAAAACCATATTACCTTTGCCTGAAGAAAGAATTAAGACTTAGTGCTAAGTTACAAAAATTAAAGCAGTTAGGGTACAATTCTGGGTACCCACAATACTTACCTTATTTTTTTTTTTAAATAAGTAAACATATAGATGTGTATATACACACCCAAGCACATTTTCATATAAATAGATTCACATATATTAAGTAGTTAGGGAATTATTTACTACCAAGATAATTGATTTATAAATACAATTAGATAGCAGAACAACTGCAATTAAAAAAAATAATAATTAAAGAAAAATTAGAATATTTCATTTCTTCGCAATACCTACAAACATATTCTCCATAACATTTACCTTCCCAGGAAGTCATCTTTATCTGGATCTTCATCAAAGAGCTCAATCTCTAGCTCCTGTCCTGGATGTTCATATACTAAGGCCTGGAAGAACAGTGAGAGGGCATTGTCAGTAAAAGTGACCAGCTTGGTTAAATGGCATAGTAACAGTAAAACACTGAGCTAAAGTACCTTTGTGCAATAAAATACATCAGTAAGTAAATGCTTTTAAAAATTGAAATTTAATGAGTAGAGCAATTTTTAAGAGCTTTTCAGATGAAATTTATTAATGTTGGCGGTAAGAGCACAAACTGCTTTTCAGAATTACTGATGCTCAGTCTAGACAAAAAAAAGTATCTAAATCAACTTGGGGCTTTTGGAGGGAGACATCAAGAAGCTCCTTGAGGACACCCCGAAAATATCCCCTTTAACAAAAGAAACTTTAGAACACAACTTTACAGAACATACCACAAGGTATTTTATTGGTTATACCTCATAAACTTCATTCCATTTTGGATTGAGATTTTCTTTGATGACCTTGCTTTGGAAAATTTGGTTGCCCACCCGGATGATTCCATAAGGATCTGACTTTCCTTTGACAATCCCTTTTAGGTATGTATCTTTCCCCTCCAAGTCCTGAGCTTCAATAAAGTGTATCCTTAGAACACCCTGAAAAAGGAAAAGATGAGTTTGTGTAGTAATCTGAAAGCTTCCAAGTCACCACAATTTACACAATGGATGTTTTATCATTTCTATTGCCATTTCCTTCACATGAAACTTATTTTGGACATACTGTAAATAGAAGATATCAGTGATGATCCACACACATAACAGACCTAGCACTCAGAGACTCCTGAAAAGAAAAACTTCCATCAGCCATCAGAAACATGCCAGTTACATAAAGAAATACCACGGCACTGGAAGCAAGCAGCAAAAAGTACCAACTAGTGAAGCACACTAAGAGCAATTTTCTGTGATAACATAAAACATATGCTACTTAATTTTTAACCTGTACAGTTGAACTATATTGTAGTAAGTAATATGTGTAAGATTCCAGCAAAACAGAATAAATAAATAAACAAACAAACAAATAAATAAATCTTTCTTGGTGTTCTTTTGAAACATTAACCTCACAGAAGTTGTTTATAAATTAAATCAATTATTATCAGTGACTGAATTCACAGTAACTTGTATGACTGCAGTAACTGTATTCAGAAATTCACACAGATGTGTCTTGAACAATTACTACATAAAAAACTAAATGCCCAATTATTGCTGTTAACAGAAACATGCTTACCTTTGGTATAGGAAAGCGCAGCTGAGCAATCTGCACTTCACTGACAAGGGGGACTGTAATTCTATTTGGAAGGACCAAGTAGTTGGATATTATATCCAATATTATTGTATCTGATAAGCCACTGTTGGAGAAAAGAATCCTCAGTTATTTCAAGAGAATCCACCATGTTATATCACACCAATATATTCCTTTTGCTGCTTAATAACCTAACGGAAGAAAATATTTGCCTTTCTGGGTGGGGGGGGGAGGTCGAAGACACATCTGCTTTTTAAACACTTTTTAAAAAAATATATAGGATTCTTGCCCAAACGGCCACCAGGTGGAAGCAGCTGACACTGAATAGCAGAAACCACAGGGATGAAAATGAAGTTCCCATTTTCCCCACAGTCAAATTTCCCCCTCACCCTTGCCTTTTAAAACCAGCCCTGGTAAAAAGCTATTGCGTAAGTTCTCTTGCCTACACTGCATACAACGAAGCAGATGGTAACTGTTTATTTACTTTTGTATTTCAATAATGATTTAACTGCCCTTGGAAGTTTGGCTACCCATTCCTGTATTGTTATGAAACCAGTTGTCCTCTTGAGCTGGGAGGACCATCATTTAAACCACAGGCACACAAGAACACAAGCTCATGGCTGAGTAAAACGTAGCCTAGGGAAGCAAAACAGGTTTTGTTCAGTGGAAAGGGAGTGGCAGTGAAACCACACTGGTAATGAATCACATAAAACCCAGCCCCACACCCCTCCACAAACACAGAAAAGAGAACAATTTCCTAAGCTACAAGTTCACCGAGCTCAGGTCTGAACTCAAACAAATCAGTTCACTGTCAGACCAACAACAGTGGTTACACACATTTGCCTACACGGGCAAAACAGAACACAGAATGCAAGCACCCAGGAAGGTCTCAGGAGTATGTACAAAGGTTCAGAGAGGTATTTACAAAAATACTTGAGTACTCTGAACTGCAGAGGTGCATTCTCACTAAAGCTGGCGGAGCTGCAATTTCTCCTCCTAAATACACCCTATGATTCCCTTTTTACAGTCTTTGTGAAATCAAGATGCAGACGTCTGATTAATTAGAACATTTTCTCGATTAAGCACTTGTGTAAGTACCTTGTGAAGTTTTTCTAAGACTGAATCTGAAGCTGGGAGCAGCCCTGACTCAGGAGCTAGCATATAAAAACACAAGAGCTGCAGTGAAATGTGATACACGGTACATTTTCGTTTGGAAAGAAAATGTTGTGGTGAGCCATTAACATTATGCTAGAGATGAGCAACAGAATGAACCCATTAAATACAATCTGGCCCATTAGAAATGCACACTGATTTTCATGCCAGGGATTCGCAACCTGTGCAGCCCGCATCCCCTTGGCTGCCCACTTCCACTGTAAATCCAGATAACTACAATACATGATGGAACATGGCTGACTTTTTAATGGTACTCAGAACAACAGAAACAGAAGGAGCTCAAGGCTGCATCAAAATCAATGGACAGGTTTGTGCAGGCCTCCGGTTAGAAAGAAGCAACTGTGGATAATGTTAAGATACTGCTCAGAGGAAAGAAGTTTCCTCTCCGCTTCTGTGAGCTAATTCACATCTGCCCTAAAGAGACTTCAGTCCCCTTCCCTTCATGCAGAGCCTATCCAATCATATTTACAAAGATTTTCATTCTACATGAACCATAGAAATTCACAGTTTCACTAATTCTTAGGAAAAATACTACAAGATAATCATGTTATCTGAAGAGCAGTTCATTTAGCCATCATTTTAACATGTTGCTTTCCAAACTTTTAAGTTTCATTTTGCCAAGCATTTAGTTTTCAATTTATGTATTCTGAACTCTCTGAAATGAGCCAACGAAACAGAATTCTTTTTTTTAAGAGTTGACAAAAAATTGAAGATAAACATCGCAACCATTCTTAAAAGGAAAAAAAACCCAAACCCAAGCTGAGGTGATGGTAACTACACAAGCAACAATCACACTTTTCAAAATACAAGTCTAATGACAAAACTCTAGTACAGAGATCAGGTAAGTTTTTTGTTCCTGCTTTTTTTGGTGTCACTACTTGGCAAGAAGAGAAAGCTCTGCCTTTATGCTCAGTCCCTTAAGAACAGATGCCTAATGGAGAAAACCAACTCACCCAGGTCAGAGAAAGCAAAGGAGCAGTGCAAGGAAAGCAATGGTACCAGAGCTGCCTTGAAAGAAAGGCTGTCCTGCTCTTCTCTAACGTTTCCTTAAGATCACAGACTCCATGAAATAAGCCACAGGCATAAACAAATCTACTCTAGACAAGCGTGAGGTTCAGGGACTGACTAATGTTCAGATAGAGCTACAGCAAATCCCCTTAAATAAGAGAAAGAAACACAGCCCAAGCACTGGGAGGACTCACAATCCTTTATGCCAGAACCAAACCTCAACTCTGATTCCAAAGACCACTCTCATAATTTTATCCCAACATTACTTGAATTTAACTAAAACATCTGAGAAAAATGAGCTAGCGTTAATGAAGTTTCACCAAGTTTTACACAGAGAAACTGGACTCCTAGAAGGTAGCAGATACCTTAACTTTAAATACACGGAGCTGAAAAAGAACACTGAAGATTAACTAACTAATGAATTAAATGTGTTCTCAAACAACATGATGCTTTCCAGCTTTTTAAATCTCATTTAGTATTAGCCAGCTGGGGTGCTCTCAGATGCAAAGTATTCTTCATGAACATAAGGCAAAAATTACAATCTTTTGCATTTTTTGTTACTTAAAGTTAGAGGTCTGACCTATGGAAAACAGAGACAAAACACTGACCAAGCAACAGAGAAAGATGAATCAATATAGACCCTTATGTTGATCCACCATTAAAAAACAGCTTCCCAAAATCATAAAACTTTAGTCGATGGTTCTATTACAATTGTTTTTTCAGTTCATAAAAATGAAAGAAGTGTGCAATGTTTAGTATAGCTTAGACTGTGTCTTCAAAAGCTCAGTTTCATTGCAGAAAAATAATTGTTAGCTATCTACTATTTTGTATTGCTCTCTATTTAGCTCTACTTAATTTTTATCCATTTTTATCAGCTGTGTATTTTTCCTGCACTGTCTTTATTCATACTGTAGCAACAGCACATCTCTGACTGCACAGAGTGTTTTTATTGTATCTCAGGCAACCACAACATCTTCCTATCATCCACATCCCCTCCTGATAGCACTTGAGTATTCTCACAGCCTGGCTCCTCTTCACACAGAGATTTTAATTCCACTCCTCCACAATCTATACCAATGATGGCGTATGAATTACTTGTGTGTCCTTCTCCTTGTGGAATCATATAGGAAGAACAATGGAAGTTGTTAACAGCTGACAGGGAAGCTTCCAGCAGCTATTGCAGAAATTCAATTAGTAGAAGACATTTGCAAACTGATTACAAATAAGCAGTTTAGTGTGCAGCCAACAGCCGTAGGACTAAAAAGGTGCCTGTGGTGGCAGCAATCTCTTGTTCATCATTGCTTGTAACAACTACAATATGTCAAGTTGTCATACCAAAATACACAACTTATCTATACAGATAAGGCAAACAAATACAGCTCTAAAGAAACCTCTTGGCAAGGCAGAACCTGAGTCACCTCAGTTACTGTTACTATAGAAACTATACCACGTCTAGATGGCACAGTCTGTGCATGTGTGGCCAAGTTTGGTTGCTCTGGAAACCATAAACTTGAGATATTTAGCTAGACTTTGTTTACATCTGAGGTTCTGTGTTTGCAGTCAGGCATATATGTAGCAGGATGTGAATCTCAGGAGCCTAGTAAACTTAAGTACTAAATGTAAATTTAGTCATGTTATATCAAAAGAGCGAATTATTACTCAGGAGCAGTATTTTGGAAGCCATTTTCCCTCACTCATCAAGAAAATCTCTTTCCTCAGAGACAGTCTTAAGCAGGCTTGAAACATGAGCAATTCTTGCAGCCATTAACCTACATAATGCAAGTTCTAATTTCAAACTGTCCAGCTGGGATTCCATGCAATGGCTTCACGTGTCTAAGGAAAGCAAAGCCCACTTCAGTCATGCAATTGATTACTAAGGGATTCATTTAATACCTAAATCCAAACTCCTGTTTTGAAACAATAAAAAATAATTCTGGAGTCAAGCAGCTCTTGAGAGTATGGGATCTAATAAAAGGGGCAGTCACAAAATAGAAGTGTGTATCAGAGTCGCAGTTATCTCCTTTGCCATTGTCTCCATATTAAAAAGCCCCTGGGTAACTATTAAAACCTGATAAATATGAACATATTCATGGGTTTAACTTTATCAGGCTTCCAATGATTCAAAGCAGCTCGATTTTTACCTCCATTGATGCTTTTTAATTTGGGATTTTATCATGTGGTGTTAGGAAAAGCTATGAATAAGCTAAGCATTTTTATAGCTATATACAGTCAATACTTTGCTACTCCATTTGATCTTCACATAAGAAACTGAAAGCTTTAGAAGTAAGCACTTAAAGATATTAGAAACTTCATTTAATTTAAATAGTCTTAAGGTATTTCTAACTACCTTTACACAAGCAAATAGAGATGGATTGGCATACAAAGCCAAGAGCCAAGATGTTATGAACCCATGGACATGAAAGGAAGGCTCTGTGTCTGTCTGCTGTCTTAGGACATAGTACATAGGAAATGCAAAAGATTTTGGAAATCTGAAAAGGCTGAGAACACTAAAAGAAGTGTATTAGAAACTGTATTTTGAACGTATTTTTAGCAAGACTTACTAGATATACTTCTGATGTACTTTAACTTGTGGTGAAATCACTACCGTCTGAAAATTGAGCAATTTCATATAATTCTACATTAAGAGAGAACTGCTCAGAGTCATCTAACCTAAAAATTGTTCAGTTGATGGTCTTCAGATTTTCTGGGCTTTACTGAGGTGCAGATATATCAAACACTGCTTTAGGTATACTCACTTCAGTCCTGGAACATCCAGAAGATTGGTCAGCCCAGTCCAGTTAATTTCCAAAAGCTGTGAATTACAGAGAAAAGAGGGAGGGGGAGGAAAAAGGGAAGGGAAAAGAAAAAAAGAAAAGCAACTTAGAATTCATAACACTGAAGACATAAACCTAATTGTTATAGATTCTGATCAGTGGAGAGTTAACCAGCTTCCAGGAATTTCTTTAACAAACACATAAAACAACCTTCTTCCATTCTTAAAAACTTTTAGACACATTTTTAAAAACAGTTATAAAAGGTTTCACCATCCTCTTATCAAGTTTTCCATACATGCATATAAATACACAATACAGAATAATGAAATGTGGTCCTATTTTCTGGAGAAATATTTTTGGAGTCACCATAGACTGTTATAGATGAACAGTCATTAACATGAATTTGCAAATTATAATAAACTGATGAAGAATGCCATGTGAGACCAGGAAAATAAGAGATCTAGAACACATAACCAACAGAAAGAATGAAGAATTGGGATTAAGAAGGTGGAAGGAAGATGTGATAACAGCTTGCAAACATAAGAGGAGGCTGTTCTCAAGGCAGAAATCCATTCTATCACTGATAAAGTAAAGAAGAAAGGTATCAACAGGATTAAGTATCAAAGTGAGAAAAAACCTCAGAAATAATTAATAATTATAAACTTATTGATCGATTGTGCATACTTTCTTCACTGAAAATCTTTACAGGAAATTATGCTGTACAAAGGTACTATTCTGTTTCAGGATTTTTGGCATTAACAACTAATTTAAAACATCCTTTTTGATCCTATAATATTCTAAATGTAGATAACAAAACCAACAGACCTGAGTTCCCTTAGTTCTCTCCTCACTGAATAATTTCTATTAACTTCATAGAAGTTAACTGAATATTTAAGCAACAAACAAATCCAAACCCATCCAGTTACCACCATGTTTCCAAATCTGCCTCACCCAAACTAAGCATAACTGCATGAAAAAAGGATTTTGATATTCCTAAGTTACGAAATTAATTGTGGTGCTTCAGCTAAGTGTAAAAACAAAATAGCAAATCTCTACAAGAACAAATGTTGCATATTTTTACAAACTGGAAAGAATCATCACCCTACCTTCACTTTCTTTTTTAAAAATAGTACATACCATTCTCTTACAAAGAATCTACTAATAGTGTAATTAAGGATTTCCTTTGCGAATACTTCCAGTAAAGGTAATACATAATACATTTACTCATATGAGCACTGTTACTTAATATACTTTTGTAATGATGGCAAATATTTTTAAAATGTTACCTATGAACAATGTTACCAGGCCTATCTGTAACAAACAATTGAGCAGGAAAAGAAATCATTATCCTTTCAATGAAAAAAGATGTAATAACCAGATGTTCCAAAACAAAAGGCAAGACTTGTGATGGGATGTACTGCAAGAATCTACAGGAGCCAGTAACATGCCCTTGCAACGAACAGGGCTAAGGCTTTCCTGGGCATCATGAGGAAAAACCATGAATTTGTGTTAGCTACAGAATTTACCCTGGGGCAAACCACTACTGACTGGCAGCTAAACTTCATGTTGCTGACCACAACTCAGTGAGCCTGAAGAGTTTAGCGATTTTTCAACCAAGCTCACAGTCCATTTATCTACTTTGTACTCAGCAGTTTATGTATGAGGATGCTGCAGAAGAGAGCAAGAGCTTTACTGAAGTCAAGATAAGCTGCATGCATAGCTCTTCCCTCATCCACCGTGGCAGCCTTCTGATCACAGAGGGCTACTGACTTGGTTAACCATGACTTCCTGTTCATGACTCCCTCCTGGCTAATCCAAATCCCTTTCTTGTCTTTTCTCCCTCACCAGCAGGACTTAGACCACCACTTGAGCCCCTGTGCCCTTGAATTGCCCCCAGAGGCGAGCAGTGACATTTCATGGCTCACAGATCTCCCCTGGAAGCGCTGTTGAACCCCACATGGAGGAGCAGCAGTGGGTAATAGTCTGAGAGCCAGACAAGCTTTATCAGTTGATAACATCCTGAATCTGAGCTCCACGGAGGCGCAAACCTCAGAAGAGAAGAGGTCAGGATGGCAGATGGGCCAGGAGCTGCTCGGTGGTGACCACTTCCCACTTTTTCCTGGCGCTTCAGTGCGGTTCAGGCTCTGCTGGCTCAGATGCTCCCAGGTCCTCCTCTGCTACACTGGCCCCGAATCTGTTCCACAGCTGCAAATCTGCAGGTGGGGTAGGAGCCATCTTCCTCATCAAAGGAAATGTCCATCTTTCCCCACCATGGAATAATTCCATGCAGTAGCTTCTCCAGAAAGTCAGAGATCCTGTTTCAGACATCCCCTCTCTCTCTACAGAGAGTCTCACTCTATGTGAGGGAAACTGAATTCAGACTAAGCCATCTAACTGATCATATATGTTTGTTATATATGTTTCTTATATATGAAACCAGATTATCAGAATCTAAAGGGAAAAAATTCTTCAGTAGTTCTGCAGAGATTGCTGACTTTCATCCTTCCTCAGGTGGCAGAACATAGCTGCAGTACCGCTTTGTATTCAATGTCTTTTCTAAAGCACCTCATTTACAACTAGTTTTTCCCACTTTCTATTACAGTACTAGCAGGATTATTTTAGTGAGAAAAGGCTAATGCATATCCATTTATGTAATACTAGCAAGGCTAAATGGCAGTAGTACTTTCCAGAAGAGAGTAAGTTCTTAGCTGAAACTCATACTGTATACTGAACAGCCTTTTTCTTTTTTTTTTTTCTTTAAGGTGCTATAATTTCTACATGATTATCAATTTAAAGCTATGAGGTTTCTAATTTCCAAACGTAAAAAAAACCCCTTATTGGAAATAATTTGTTATAAAGTAGGTCCTTTTGCACTGGTATGTAAGCTTTAGTTGTATAGTTCTACAATAACAAATTATGAGCTAGAACACAAAACATTTATATTTAGGAAATTAAGATCATTTCAGTACATTCTTCTTTTAAAATTAATTGTGCAAATTATTACTGTATGTTCTCAAATCTTCTTCTCATCTTAAATCTGAAAAAAAGTTAATAAATAAATAATTGAAGCAGGAAGAAAAGTCCAACTTTGTGTGAATAATTTCAGTTTTGTACTACTTCCTCAATCCTGCAGACCCACAGATGTTTAAGTAATATAGCAAACAAGTAGCTTGCTTGTAGCTGATAAGACTAACCTCAACTTGAGTATTCAGACTAATCCTCTTGTTCTAATCACAAGTTGTGACTGTACATTATGTGACACTTTAAAAATCTATGCAGTCTACCAAGGTTCTAAAAGAAGTAATTTTATACTCTTTTAAGACAAAGAGCCCAGTTTATTATATGACATAATTTCTTTATTCATAGGCAAAATAGAAGCAAATGCACACCATAAATACCTTCAAAAAGTGGTCCCTATCATAAGGCGTTCATACCTGCATTCTGTATTTAACAGTTTTACATAATGATGTTTTCAGACTAAATAGTAGATGAGAAAATATTTGCATTTCCTTTTGTTCTCATGTTTTGTTCAGAGTATTGCATACAGCAGTTAACATAGCGAAGTCCTGTGCTGTCTCCTAAATAGACTTCACTGAATAAATGCATTGAGCAACACAGTGCATGTTGAAATTCAGCATTGAGAAACATCTCCTGCACTGGACCGAAACATTTATCACAGCGGTTTCTGTATTAACTGACACAGCCCAAAAGAAAACTCAGAACAACCTAAGAGATGCCACTGAGAACTGACACTTTCCACTGATGTGACTAAAAAGCAATTCAAAAGGTTGCAACACAGCATCTGAAACACAAACAGGGCCTATGGTACAACTTATTCTCAATATTTTGATTATTACACACATCTGCTCACAAACAAGACCACTCATTCATTCCATCACCAGTCCTTAGAGCATGAAGCATGGAAAAACAATTACACAAAAAACCTGAAAACAGTGCTACTAGGAGTGGTCATTTAGA
Organism: Origma solitaria; assembly: GCA_013397895.1. Lineage (NCBI taxonomy): Eukaryota > Metazoa > Chordata > Aves > Passeriformes > Acanthizidae > Origma > Origma solitaria. The sequence continues at coordinate 18,275 of VZRL01003729.1, read as the reverse complement.
CAAGAAATACAATTAGTATGCATATAATATCAGAAATTCTCTTCATCCACTTATTCTACAGGAATAAATATAAAGACCATTGTCAGAAATGCTAAAAACAAATCCTTCTCCATTTGAAGGTGAAGCTCAGAAATTAAAAAACATTACTATGGCTAAGCACTTTATAGGATTATTGGAAAAGCTTTGCAAAAAAATCTTAAGCCATTAAATGTTTTGGAAGGACTATGAGCATTCAAACTCCTGGAATAATCAAGCTTTGACTGTTTGGGCTTTGAAGGTAAGTTCTCCTTGCAGATAAAGTTTTTTACATTTGCTCACCACAGAGCTTCCTTTCCAGTTCTACCAGAAGCACCCAGCAGTAATGCACACACTAATCTTGGTCTACAGGTATTATAGAGAAACGGTGGTGGCTTCTTCTTTTCTTTTTAGTGTTCTATCTCTAGGTTGTTTCAAGCCTGCACTCGGTTTCCAAAAAAAATCAGAATAGCAATAGATACACTGTTTGCAACATAAGAAGAGTTTTCCAAAAGGCAACACCAGTTCAGACAAAAAAAAATCCTTATACCTGCAAGAAGTACAGAAATAGCACCGACAGCAGAAAAAGACACAGCAGACCGAGAAGAGAGGAGGCAAAGAATTTCTTGATAGGCAAGAGGGAGCCCCCAGCCAAGGTCCAGCGAAATAACAAGGGTTTTTATTCTACATTTTGGGTACTGCCATGCCATGACCTGCTGGAAAAAAAGATGATCCCCTAACTTGTGCTCCTGGCAGAAGTTACAGCAATGTTGCCATCCCAACTAACCAGAGAGCCCTATGGAGAAAAAAGGAGTAAACAAAAGACTGCCAGCTGATGAATCTTTCATGAAGCACCAAATGTAAAAAATTTCCATAGTTAAGAAATAGCTTAACAATATAATTTCCTTCTCTGTCACCGCTTTAAGCAATGCATAATTCTCTTATTTTAGCTAAATTCAGAGAATGCCAGCTGGTTCTCTGCAGCAGAACTAACAGGGCACTGGAAAAACTGTGCGCAGGATTTGTCACTAAGTGAAATTCTGCCAGAAATCAGAAATGATTGTGTCTATCCACAACACATTGCAAATGAGAGAGGTGATGTGGCTTGCAGGGATTCCTACCAGCCAGCTCACTGGACAAGAGCAGGATTCCAGACACAAGTTACACTTTCCGATGAAGTAGTCTGTGTGTCTTGTTACTCAAACCTCTTACAGTTCTTCCTCTGCTCAGAGAAGTGAAAACAAATTTTGTTATCTCCCTGAAAACCACAAAATTCATGTTGTATCAAAGCTCTGTACTGAGAACTAATGCAACACATACATTGAAAGAGATTAAAAAATAAAATTAAATCATTAACCCCTGCACCCTGTAAGAAAAGACAGGCTAAAAACTGATGAGCATCTTTATACACACGGGGTGTTCTCAATACCCTAGAAGCCTTTACAAAGGGAAAAATATGTACTAGAATGCTGGAATGTAGAATACACAGGGCCATAAATAAAGTTCACAGAAGCACAAAAGGCAGCCTCTGAACACTGCCAACCTTATGGCTAGATTTGGCTGGCATAAGCACTAATTCTCAGAAAGAGGAGCCACAGAGTATTTTAAAATGCTGATTAACAACTTCCTGCTAAACGAGTTACGGAAGCGTTAAGACTTCTGCAGGAAAAGCCTAAGCTCTGCTACAGGGAATGATGATACAGTTCTATGGGATAAGTTGTGATTCTTCTCAGGAATGTATTACAAGGAGGGGGCTAACATGCCCTCTTCTGTTACCTGTGAATGCTCATACAGAGACATGGTACAATTTGGCTGTTAGTAGAGCAAAGCCCATCACCACCTACAATGCTGAAGTGCTGACATTGCTGTGATAATTTAATACATAACGTTACCCAGTCTATCTCCCAGGAAATGCATCATTAACTCAACCTCTCAAACAAGGCTTGACTACACAATACTACAGGGAGTGGTTGCTGTAGTAGTCCCACTGGCTGCTATAGGAAATATAGCAGATCCCTGCACAGAAATTTGGTTTAAAAGCTTTTCAGTTGTAGCTCTGAAGATTCAAATGAGACAACTGCTAGAAAGTTAAGATGCATAGTTGACGGGGTAGAAGGCAGAGCAGACAAGCTTCTGAGTTGAAGTGACCAGAAGAAGGATCACAGTTGACTTTACACAAATCCAGTGCACCTGGTGTTCTCCTTAGTGTCACCCACTCACAGCTTCATTTAAGCCAATTCTCTCCACTTTCTCTACTCCTTCGTACCCTTCCACCAGTCTGCATTTTGGTTCACTCTCTCACACCAGTCTTGACACTCTCCTGACTTTAGTAAGCCAGCTCAGGCTGCTAAAATACATTTGAAGGACAGGAAACTGAGCACTTCTTGTTGTGTTTAATATCCTGCCAGCTTACCTCCCTTAGCCAGCTTCCTGCAGCAGCACAGGTTTCAACACTGGCATAGGAGAAAACAACACTGAATGGGAGGGCACAGGGAGAAATGAATAAGGCACTGTGGAAACACCAACTGCGATGGCCCTTGAAACATCCCATAAGCTACCAAAAGCTAAAATCACTGAGAAAAATAAAAGTTATAGCAAATTATAAATATGCTGAGTAGCAGTGCAGATCACTCACTTCATAAGCATCAAGATTTATTCGTAACAAATATTATTCTAACAGTAACCGTGCGTCAGCATTTATCCAGGTGTTCCACAAACCTGACAGTCTCATATGTTCTAGAGGCATTCTATGTATTCTACATAACCACTTTGTTTATTTCCAGGAATTTCACTAGGACTAGTTCTTGCTGCAAGCACTCCTTTTTGAGTCTAACTTTCATCAGCACTTATTTCAGAAGTCTCATACAGCCAGCTTTCCAAAGGCAGACAATTATTAAATGAAACTAAACCAATATTAAAATTAATTACAACTACAGGACAGAACCAATCCGTAAAGTGAGTAGAGGGACAGTAATACGCAAGTCAGCAAGTGGAAGGCAAAACTGTGGATGTGAAACTGAGAACTTTGGAAGAACTCCCCACTCTTCCTGGAAGACATTGTGTTTTCCAGCCATTGTTCTTTTTAGAACAATAGTATTTTTATGTGTTTGTCTTATTGGGAGGGTTTTGTCTTTTACTAAGAGAAAACAGTTGGGTTAGGACACACCCTCAATTTTAAATGTGCCACTGAGCAAGCCTTTGAAAATTACCAACTTACAGTACAACTATAAGCCATACAAACTTCTATAACTGAACCACAAATCAAAATAACTATGCACTAATTTGTGCTAAAAGTAAAAAGATAACCAAAGCTTCGAGAACCAAATACCTGGTAAATATACATAGCATTAACAAAATGAGAAGTATGCCAAGAACCTCACAAATCCTGACTTTATCTACCTTCTCTCTAGCATTGACACTCAGAGATTTGAAAGACTACTTCAAACAGTAAAATGCACTTATTTCCCTCCCTTGAAATCGCCTACATATTTGGACATATTTTATAAGCTGATGCAACTTTTAGCACCTCTTCGCCATACTAACAACAAAATACAGTATCTGGAAAGTTTTATAAGATGTAAGAACTCTAGAAAGATCAAAAACTTCATGTATTACTCAGAAATATGAGACTGGTAAACTCGTAGACCATGTTGCCTTATATAGTCATTAAGTCCAGCAAACAGATGATACAGAGCAAGAGGAATTGTTGCCAGTTACTTTAGACTGGAAAATATGAGAACAAAATCTAATGCTAGCTGCCAACTAATTCCTCCTCTGTTCTAACAAAAATATTTAAGAAAAGCTTTCCTTGGCTGCAGCCACTTGCTCTCTAGTAAGAGGACAGAATTTGGTTCTTGCTATAATAAGCATTATTTTATATTTTTCTGCAGAAGTTAGAAGAATAAACAGTGAGAAAACACACTGCAGTGGCAAGAGAAGTCTGCTTAGAAAAAGCTGAAGATCCATGTACAACTCAAAATTATGGACTAACTTAGATTATTTTTGAACCATTCACTCTTAACTTTGCTTGGACCTCGACCACTGCCTTAGTTTTTAAATGAAAGGAGGGTGAAAAATACTTTTAACATTTCTTTAACTGAATACTTTTGGGGAAAGCTTAACTTTTTTAATAGCCCAAGCTGATGCTCCACTCTAGTCCCATCCTTTTTGTCCCACAAAGTCAACCAAATCCCTAAGAAAGTGTCATGGGGGTAGGAGCAAAGACTAAATTACTATGGACAAAGTATTTCCCAAAGTTCAGAAACTGACCACAAATGAGAGGTGTTTCACTCAATATGCTTTCAGTTTCTTCTCTCTGGTGCAAGTTGTCCTAGTTAAGCACTTTGCACATGCATCACACTTAAGAACGGATCAGGGACAGAAAGGGCTGGGCACAGTACCAGAGTTAAAACCTACTGGAGAGGGCCCTGGGAGTCCCACAAGTGGAAGGTTTGGATCCATCCTACAAGAGCACGATGCAGGGAAGCAGAGCAGTGCCAGAACTGCTTATAAAGATGCCTGCTGCTGATCTCTCCCTCCCTTCCACTGCCAGCTTTCCTACCTCTCCCACAGAAGGCACCAAACAGCAGCAGCTGCAGGAGGTACCCCAGGGGAGGGATCCACACACACTGGGTCAGGTCATGACTCCAGCACAGAGTGTGTCAGAATGGCTTCTGCAGAAGGACTACACAAAGCAGGACCAAGAGAGACAACATAAACCACATCTAGGACATGGAGAATGGTTCTTCCTGTAGGGGAAGAAAAAAACCCAAAGCCTCCGTCCGCCCAGCTACACTTTTCTCCCTGCTCCTCCAAACCAGAATGTTTGCATTTAACTTGTTTATTGGATGGTCCCTGGAATGAGCTGGGCACTGTACTGAGTCTGGAAACTGTTTGGGAGAGGACTAAACAGCACAATAATATCAGAGAGTATGCTAACAATTACACAGTGCAAAGCAGCGTAAGACAGCATTCAATCCTTGTCAGGGCCATGCTTACTTTGTTAGTATAAACATGAAGATTAACAGACGTCCTACACTCACTGCTCAGCCAGAGGGTAAAAATGAGGTGAAACTTAAGCAGACATCCCCTCGTGTTTAGATTCACTTCAAAGAAATCTGTGAAAATCCAAATTTGGTTCATCCCAATGTACTTCCTCAACTATTTCCAAATAAGAGCAACTATATTTTATCAGTTTTTCATGAACTAATTCGCTTTTACAAAAACACTGGCTAGACCAGGCACAAAATATTTCCAAATTCTTGCACATTTTACTAAGATTTAAGTCTCCATTCCTTCTACCCAAGCACATATGATTTCTCTAAACAGGTGACATAAGCTATATAAATAGCACAAGTGACACAAGTTTTTTCCAGGCCATACATAAACACCCAAAACCAAACCCATCTTTTCAACAAGGCAGCAAAAATTTATCATGGGACATTTGTTCAAAAGAACAGTATTACAAGAATGTGATTTATTTGAAGAAAATAACAACATATCTCCTAAAGCTGCTGAACAATTCACTCTCACCCCCCAAGATTTGTAAACTAGATCAACTTTCCAGAATTTCAGACTGCTGATGAAACCAAAATGATCAATTTGAGATGCTTCCAAGTGTCTAAACCCATACATTTGTAATTTGTGATCTGCCAGTCTGAAACTGTCAAAACTTGACATTCTAAGTTTTAATGTTTAATTAGAACATATTCAAAAAAAGCTTCCAATGTAAGATATGGAAGAGTTGGAGACGGAAACAAGTAAGAGATGGAAACAATTAATTTCCTTAAAGAAATCTGTGTAGGCTAAGAATTTCCATGTTGTTCACATTTTCTATTAAGCTCTCTTACTGATACTTACTAAAAGCAGTATCAAACTTCAAACTCCTGAAACTGCCTCACACACATCAAAGAATTCTCCACCAGCCAGTGTGCAATGTGTATTATGTTATCCTTTATATTTTTATAAAACAAGATTTGTTGAAGTGCTGTGCCTAAAACTGAAAGCATTTGAGGGTTGTCCTCTTGTTTACACATGCCAGTCTGGGTGTATCATTTTCATACAAGAAAGACCTTACTGGCTCACCTTTGTTTCACTATTATTCCTGCCTAAACATGCACTTTGGCCTAGCACATTTTTCAGTGGAATTATGTGACATTCTGGCATCAGCACTCTAAAAAAAGCAGACAGGGAGATAAAAGTACTTACAGGTTTCCTAAGGAAAAAAAGGGACAGTGCTCCAATTAGGGGCATATCTCCAATTAGTGGTTCCAGGATAACCCTCATGGTGCCATGGATCTGTGGAAGGGGAAGAAAAAAAGACAATGAAATTGACTTTACTTCAAGTTTCAAATAAAATTTATTTATTTGCTGGCAATGCTCATGGTTCTAATTCATTAAAGTTGCTTATGGAAGAACTTTACACACACACACACATATATATATATATACACACACATATATATATATGTATGTATAAAACTTTCTTTACATGTCATCCAAACCCAAAAAACTTCACACAAGCATTTAACAACTGGGCTTAAAATTCATTATATTCATCTGTATCATGCTGTCATGTTAGTGGTAATCTTCCAAAACTGTGAAGCAGATTATTTCTACAACTCAGTGTAAACAAATGTGACACAAGAAGCACAATGGCATCCACAGGTGCCAGAGCAAAAGCAGGTAAATGCTTACAGGAGTGACAAGGCACACACATGCAAAAGAGCTGATTTTCCTCCTTAGTGAGAAATAAGTTACCAGAAAGTTGAGGAAATCTCAGAAACAATATGAGAATGCAAGGCTACTAATTGCAACTAAACCAGTAATTCCATCTAATAAAGAAATATTAAATGAAATAAAATGTTAAGCTCCATGGTGCCTTTATGAACTGACACATCACTTGAACACATGACACATCACATTGGCTTGATGGGAAGTTATCTCCAGCTTTTTATGTAGTAAATGTTATATACTTGAAATAGTTCTACATCTTAAAGGGATTTATTCTTCTGTTAAGTCACGTTACTGAAACTATTATGCAATATCAATACTATTCAAATAAGAAAAAAATAGCAAGCAACAAAACTACACAATTACTGTTTCTTTCTTATAGATTATTTCATCAGAAAATAATGATTATGTGATACGAAAATCAAAAGAAAAACATTGAATTTCACCTGTATACTTTTCACACCAGCTCTGCAGAAGTATCTCTTGATCTCCAAATCAATTTCACAGTTTCCAACGAAACTAAACCAAAAAAGAAAGCACACATTTCATTTTTATGGACTAAATTTCAATAAACAGTTACTTCTGTTTTGCAGTGTCATGACAACGTATTTTGTATCTCAAAGTGTATGCACAGAAAATGCAAAATGCGTGTTAAAATATTAGAACATAAAACAACATCAAGTCTGCAAAAACATCCCCTTCAAAACATCACCACTGTCATCAAAATCACTCAAATTAATATCTAGGTATGCTACCATCTCCAGAAAGATGCACAATAGAAAACAAGCAAGAGGCCCTACTTTTGAGAAAAAATGGACACAGAATTCATACTCCAGTTCGGGAAAGCTCGCCACAGATCTCATTGATAGTAAACGTACCCAAATCCACTCTCATCTAACATAATCATGAGAAGCACTAGACAGAGAAGGCTGTTAAGCTAAAAATGAAACTTGTCTGAAATATTCATAGACTTGCAAATCCAGTCATATTTAGAATTTCAATAAGCTGGGCATGCTGAGCTGAATGATCCTCTAAGCAAGTTTTAAGCCAAAAGCAGTTGAGCCCTTTCTGAAGGGAGAGAAGGCAGGAAGCAAATTAGAGAATATATTAAAAACAATGCAAATTTTTCCCCGAACAGTTCTTGCTTGCATCCCATTTCTGGGGATGCAAAGTCAAGTCATTGAGATTTTCCAGATGCTGCCCTGTATTTCAGATTTGTAGAAGATGGTAAAAAGAAGTCCCATCTATTTTGCCCAAGCTACAAGGCTACGAGATTATTTGCACACAACTCGGGATTGGATTTTTAGCTGCCTTCCCTGAAGCTTCGTGCAAGTCAGCATGTACCAGCAGAGCTGAGAAACGTTTTTCCAAGAGCTGTGAGACACATTGGTTCTGAAAACAAACAAATGTTGCAACTCAACAAGGAATTCAGGAAGAAAGCTCGAATTTAGCAAGGGAATTGGTCAGTGATTCTACAGAATGAGAGCTAAAAGCAAAATCCAGCAGGCTGAATACCATGCTCCAGGCAGGGAGAGATGAGCTGGAGGAGGACACTGGCTAAGGAGATAGAGGCTATAACAAAAGTACAAATGAAATCTGAAGAGCTTTCTGAACAGACTGCCCAGTTAAAAACAATGGAAGAGGGAACCAAGTGGGATGGAGGTGAGACAGCTTAAAGCCAGATACTGGTGGAAGGAGGGGGAAACTGTTTCCTCTGCAGGTCATCCTGTTCCAGATTCAGCAGCTGAGTCCAGCTTTCTGCACATCAGTTCCTCAGACCTGGCCTGTGGCAGTTAAACACTGTTAGCCATGTTTGGGAGCACGAAGGAGTCTTATTACAAAAATGTGTGGGGAATTGTGAACAAAATGGAATTGCTCTCCTCATGGGCCATTCTAGCCTCAAGTCAGCATAAAATAAATTACTCCCACAGTAAGAGTAGAACAGCAAGGTTGCTGTTCCGTCCCCCTGAGCCTGATGGCCAAAAGGTACTGTCAAAGGAAAACAAAGGTGACAGCTGCTGCATTCCACGTACACATTATCCAAATCACCTGTAGCCTCCTCTGCTCTGTGTGTGGTGGTGCTGTCTGCGACTTCAACAAATGCAAACCTTATCAATCCCTTAAAGAGAAATAAACAATAGTACCAAGACTTTCCTGTAAACATCCAACACTGGAATTTATTTTTGACTGTTCAGAAGGTAACACTATGCAGAATGCTCTTTGTTCAATGGCCAGTTTGGGGAACTGGAAGACAACAACATGATGGGGTCTATGTCAAAGGAAGGTGACAGTTGCTTTCCTTGGAAAGAATGTAGTATGACTGTACAGTTTAAAAATAGGTATATAACTTTTAATACACTATTTAAAACGATGTAATTTCTATTTTTAACCTCTCTAACTATATATAGAGATAGTAGAGATATATATAAATACACTTCCACATATATATATATATAATTGCATAACAACATGACACAGAGAAGCAAGGTCAATTAAAACCTGCAACTGAAACCTCAATCTCAGCACTCTGCAGCATCAGAACTATTTGTGTTATGAAGACTGGGAAGCAATATGTTTGTTTGAAAATCCATAACAACATGATGACAAACTGAAGTAAAAATAGCAACAAACTGCATTTGAGGGGACTAAGTCAACAACATTTAACTTTATAATAAAGCTAAATATGGTTTTATCCCCTAAGATATTTGGCTGGGTCCATTAACAGTCAATGCCTACACAATTCCACTGTAATATACCATACAACTTAAAAGCTCATTTAGTAAGCAAATTCTATACATTCAGATTAAATATCCCAGAAATATTTATGATCCCTTTAAGATACGGAACACTGAGATAGATTACAGTTTAATGAGGACACCCTTGTAAGAATATTAACAGCAGCTGTACTGAGTCAAGAGGGAAGTGCAATACACTGCGTGTGGTCATCGTAGCCCATGAAGATACCCAGAAGAAAAATAAGAGAAAATAGGACAAAAATATTTCCTATATTACAGTGATATGTGGTTCTGTACACTGGACTATCTTAATTATTTTTAGAAGGTCTTTAGACCCTATTTTTACATGTGTCTTCTGCCAGTACAATGCAGTGAGTTTCCTCATTCAAGTATTCCACATTTGAAAAAAACTGCCATGTGTTTAAATCCACAGCCCGAAACTCTTCTAGTACATCAATGTTTTTGTGTCATGAGAAGCTGAAAAAAATCAGGCTATTAACAGTTATTTCTTCAATCTCTCAATCTGTTTTGCTTTCTTTGCTATAGTCCACATCTAAACTGACCAAGTTTAGATTGTTTTGTGTTGATCCATAACCTTTAACTTTGCCCAAGTATTTACTACATTCATGCACTTTAGCAAATGTAAGATTTCTTTTTATTAACAATTTATTTAGATTTTATCTTCATTTGCTCAAGTAGTTGAAACTTTTCCTTTGCCCATATTTGTCATCAAGAACTAGACTTTTAAAATGTAACATGAGTTTTGATAATTTTTTTAACATAAATACCACAGTAAGAGAACGGTAAAATGTTCTGTCCACAAATATGGTCCTCAAACTGAACCTTTAAATATGTTCTCCAGTGAGTACTTTGTGGATTAGCTATTCAAGCTACTTAGAGAGAAATTCTTAAACAGATCCTGAGTGATGCACAGAACCTGTCTCAAAGGGTTCTGAAAAATACTCTGAAGCAGTGATCATAATGCACTCAATATCCTTGCAGAAACAATAGAAACTAAACCAAAACACACTCCTTTTACAATTAAAATTAAAAGCAGGCCTGAAAAAAAAAAAACCAAACAAAAAAACCCACAAGGATGAAGCAAAAAAAGTAAGAGTTTTGGAGACACATTGAAACTACTTAAATGTACTATGGAAGGTCCAAAGCAAAAGCACACACCCACCACAAACAACTGACAGTAGAAAGGGCTAAAAGCAGCCACAATAGTGAAACTGCAGGATAAAAGGGGATTCTTCAAAGAATTAATGTACTTTAAACAGAAAATAAATAAATAAATAAAATAAAATCTTTCCTTCCTTCCCTCACCACACACCACCCAGGGCTTGGCTTCCTACAACTATTCTTATGAAGGCTTAGAGAGATTGTTTTCCTTCTCAACTACATTTAAGGAATGAATGGTTTAGAGAAAGCTCCTAACTTTAAACTTAAAAATAAATTAAAATTATAACAAACTAATTTAACTGGAGATTAAAATCTACAGGGATAAATACTCCAAAGCATGGACTTTTCTCCAGTGGACTGTTCTTTATAATCTCACAAAACTGCAATGTAAGACATAATTTAGGGTTCATATCTGTATTTAACTTTATATCTAAATGTACCAAGAGACACTTATTCTTCCTGTTACTACTCAGACAATCCCCGTGATAAGCCTCTCAGAGGATATATGAAATCAAATTATTAAAAAAACCAAATAACAACATCAAACAGTAACAACTGATCCTGGGGGCCAGGGGGACCTCTCTATCTTAAACTTGCACAGTAAAGGCCTTTGAAAAAGAGCCCTTTCCAAATGAGGTGTCAAGGACAAGTCTTAAATATGAAACAGGACTTCCTTTGATGATGGTTTTGTCTAAGCCTTAATTCCTAGAAGCTATGATAGCTTCTCCACAGCTCTCGTTTCCATTTTCTTCCTGGAAGCCTGTGCCACCGGCAGCAGGGGCAGGCTGCTGGGCTCAAGAGGCACCTAGCTGAGCCAGCACTGTTATTGTTATTTAAAGCACTTCAAGGAATTTATTTCAGCCTTTTAGACTGGATTCTATTGCAGCTGCCTACCACTTCTCTAAGTAGGCTGCAATATAATACAATGAGACATATGGGTAAAGATTTCCTTCAGGCCTACGTAATAGGACCTTATTCCTGAAATGTTTGTACAAACCTACTGGCGTTTTTACTTTTATCTACTTCATGAGGATGAGCAGAAATAAAAAAACCCAAAAACCAAAACCCCCCCTAGATTTACTCTGTCTTTCTGTGTAAATAGTTCTGGAAAGGAAAGAAGTGGTCTTGGAAGACTTGGCCTTTCTCATGTCTCAGAAACAGCTTCTCAAAAACAATTTCTGTGGTCTGTTTGTGGTCAGACAAGACTGTTTTCCTGAGGACTTACATCTGAAGAGGTGAGGCTGCTCTCACAGCTGCTGTCAAAAATGGCAACAAAGAGAAAACTGAAGGAAATTTCTCCATTAGGGCTAACACATTCATTCAGTGAAATAAGCTCTCAAGAGTCAATCCTGCTGTATTTTGTCCAGCAGTGCCAACCCCTGTTTTGGACAGCAGTCTTTTTCCTACAGAAATGAAGTGATTCAATTCAATAAAGACTGGGCTCTGCTCACACATATAGCCCCCACCGACTCTGGAACCCAGGGAAGGAGACTGTAGCATTTTGCCTTATCACTCTGGGCCCTGCACAGCTCTGCCAAAGCAGCAGAGACTTTAGCATAGCTGAGGCTTTAGACAAATTGTTCAAAATTAAGAACAACCATGTTCAAATTCTGGAAGTGACTCTGAAGCTGAGATGCCTGATGACCTTTCTGGCTACCGCCAGGCAAGCAGTGAGAAACACAGAAAGCTGCTCTTTCCTGGACTGTCAATGACTGACAAATTTGACCTTTTCATAGCCCACAAAAAGGCGAAAGTAGTCACTGTAACACAGACCTATGATGGTCAATTATAAAAACATTGCTGGTTTCACTGACTGAACTTTCAAAAAACTCTGTAACTGCAGATTGTGTGGAGAATGACTTGGGTAAATTTTGGGGGGAGACCTCTTCAGAAACCTGTGAAAAAGAGGTCATGATGAAACGGCAAAGAAACCTGAAGCAACAGAGCACAGTCATTCTGGAATTTCATAATACACAGATTTACTCTGGTAAAATAAGCACAAATACTTCTGCAGATATCATTATCTTTTTCTAATACTATGTTTATAAAAAAAAAACAACTAAGTAACTGAGAAAAGTAAAAAAATCCCAAAAATTTTATATCTTTGATTTCAGACTAAATTTATTGACAAAGTATTAATACATTAAGGAAAAAAATCAAAGATAGTGCTTTGTCTTTGGAAAGTATTTTTTTATTAACAAACATGGCCTTAATGATGAAGCCACACAGATTTGATATTCCATTTCCCTTGGATAAATGCCATTTCCAGCATGCAGTTTCTTCCTCCATTCATACACAATTAGAACTATATTTGCATAATGAAGCAATTCTCCTTTCAGGCCAACATAACTGCCAAATCAAACAATGTGCATATTATAAAGCATAGACCCCATTGTAATATGGTAATAAAGTTTACCTGATTTGAAGATCCAAAATGATCTGCCTTTTGTCCACATTTTCAGTGTACACTTTTACACCATTTATCCTCAGAGGCTGGAACAATGAAGCAAGTAAAAGTTGGATTCTTCTACAGAACTATATTAAACTCTTAACTTTGAAATAAAGGTGAATATAGGCACATTCATGCCTGAGGTTAAGAATCTACTATAAGCATTAAAAGGTGTGAAATGAGGCTACCAGTTTAGTTCAAATTCTTATTTCAAGGGTAAAATTCACCTTGCTGGGATCCACTTAACCATAATCCTTGTGGCAATTACCCTGGGTACAGATCATTAAACTTCAGGACTTACAAAATACTTAATAATCAAGCTCTCCCTCTCCCCCACATAAATACCCAATTTCTCTGTACAGGTGTATGTCTAACATTTGCAAAGCATTCTTTTCTTTGCAACTCCAACAACAAGCTAAATTTAATTCACATAAAGATAGTTGCCTTAAGTGGAATTTAGTGAGAATAGATGGAAAAGAATCCATATTTTCCACAAAAAGTTGTGTCAACCACTCTGCTCTCTCTCTAATCCACTGTGTTCACCCTCTCCCTCTCTCCCTTCCTCATACAGAACTAACATATATCAATCACACACTCTCAAGAGTCAAACACTCATCAAACACTATGCAGGAGAGGATGACTAACAACTTCATTTTGGAGTTTTTCCTTTCTGGAAAAATTGTCATATTTCTATTTACACATTTTTGATAATTTATGTAAAATCAGAGTCTCACTGCTGTGTTGGGGCTGTGCAGCTCAATCAACTCAATCAAGGATGCAATAAAAAGTAGTAACAGCTGTTTGTAATGTCCAAGGTTACTCAACCCAGCTGCAGAACAACACAGAGGTGCGGGAGCTAATCTAAAACCCACTTAAAATTAGTATGACTTAGAATGCTACAGTCTGTAACACAAAAATATCTAGGGCACAACAGAGACCCTGTGTAAAAGGATTTACAATTAAATAAAAAATAATTAAGAAACCCAACACACAAAAGGTGAAGTAAAGTATAACAAACTGTAGTCTATGTGAAATAGAGCCACAAAGAGAGAAACACAATTCCCCTCTATCACACCTGAAAATTAATTTCAGGTTTCCTAACATCTGGGGGTGTGTGGAGGCGTTGATTCTCAAATCCTTACTTGAAATTCCATTTATGACAAGCAGTAGGAACACAAAAGACAACTTCAAACAAAAGCTGTTAAACTGCATCTCAACAGCAGTAAAGTTCTGGCTGATGCAGGGAAAATTAAGTACTGCTGAACTTATTACAAGCTGAGGGAACTCAGGTGGCATTGGTCAAACAGGCTCTTCTGCAGGCATGTGAGACCCCTTCTTTCATGGGATGGAACAGAAGACAAACATCTGCGTGCTTCTTGATACTGTGTTAGGTGCAGTCCTTTGGAAAGCCAAGCCAGCAGCCTTGTCATTGACTCCACACATAACATGATTAAAAGTGCATCTGTTATGAGAAAACTGCACCAGGATCATCTGGCAAAAGGATAATGGTCGGTGTTCACTTAACATAAAGCATTACATGAATAATATTAAAATCACATTGCTGTGAGCTCTTCAAGTGACAAGGCATTACTATACTTTGAGTCTTCTCCAGATTTTCAGTCAAGTTTCTGAAGCAAAGATCCCAGGAAATATAATAAAGCCTCTGCTAAACCCTACACACTTTTATTTTAATGTTACAACAGAAACCAGAATCAGGCTTATGATCAAGTGTCACTAAAAATATTTCTGTGTAGATTTGAACAGGCTACATGAAAATGGTATGTAGAACAGGGTCTCTTAAAAAAATGTCCCCAGACACTGACCTGATGACCAATATCAATCTTTGTAAAACTGAAGGTACTGAGGTGGTTGTTTGCTCCTCTTACTGCTGGTTCTATGGTCTCTCGGAAGAGTTTCTCAATGAATTGACAAATAAAAGGCCACATCTGTTTTACAGTCTAAGGAGAAAAAAAAATGCTTCAGTTATAAATGTAAAAAACCCAGTATTTTACTGCATCTGAATTTTCTGATATCTGAAAATTCTTACTATTTTCTAATTAACCCATGTTCTTCTGTGCTCTTTGAATGAAAGATAGTTATAAAAAAGCAAGCTACATAGATTTATATCTCAGATTATCACACATACAAATCAAAACTGCAAATTTCATTTATTTTTAGATTGTAGGTCAGGAACCTAGAGTAACTGGAAAGTATCCCAGACAAGTCGAAAATTAAAGACTGTTTACAGCTGCTATGACTTCTACACAATTATAGCTGTCATGTCTGTAATGCCACTTAGAATCATTTATAAAACTCACAACTTCAGGACCATGAAACTAAATTTAATTTTTCTTGTGACTAAGTGGATCAGCAACCAGAAACTTCAAGTCTATAAAGTGCACATAAAGTTAAGACTCCTCTGTTCTCAGATTCTTGCCTCACCTTTTATTTTAATCTCAGTTTTCCCTCCTGCCCCCTCCCCTTTGGAAGCAATGCTTCCCCTTACCTTGTTGAGCCATTCTGCTCTCTCTGTGTCTGGAAAATGGACCTAAAAAACCAAAACAAAACACAAAACAAAAAATTAATACAAATATGACCCACTTTTTAGTTAATTGTGTCCAGTCATTTATAATACCAGAAAGCTTAGCGATCTCCCTAGACAGCGGACAACACATTGAGCAGTTATAATTCTTGACAAGAGAATCAGAATACATGCAGATTAAAATAGGAACTCATTTCTGAACTACATAAATATATGCTCGGACTTGTTTCTAATAGTAATATCTACAATAAAGTACTGCTGTAACACCATAAACAAACTAAGAAACAAGCAGAGCCAACACAGCTTGTGTCAACCAATATTAACATGACACATGTGACTGCCTGAGTCCTGACTGCACTTCTACTTCCTTTCATTCACGCCAAAGCTTTTTCAGTAGCAATAAATCATGGCTATAAATATTTAATCAGTGGAGTTGAAGCTCAGGAATATGGATTTAAGTTCAGCCAAAAGCCCTTTGAAAGACATTTCTAGTGATTTCTTTTCTTAAACAACCACAGAAACCAGTCAGAAACAGTGTGATGATTTATACACGGGATAGAAAGTACCCATGGCTATAGGAAAACATCAATTAAATGCTGGAAGAGCAGCAGTTTTCCAGACACAGAAGGAGAGCACAGTTAGCAGCTTTACATTTTACACACACACACACACACAAAAAAAAAAAAAACAACCAGAAAACACCACCAAACAAAAATAAAGCCCTGAAAAAGCAGAGCTAACAAGCATTTCTTTAGAAACTCACAGGCTGTAGAACAAGATGCAGATCACACTTCACAAATACAAAGAGCCTTTGAACACACTAAAAAACCATGACCTACATATAGTGACTTTCGTGAAGCAATGTTTCTACTTAACCGAATTGCCAAGTCTTAATCTCTTCATAGCATAACAGATTGTACCACTGGCTTCAACAGCAGTTATTTTTATTATGCATATCCCAGATGTGAACAGTCAGTGACAGACCTACTCTTTAAACTGTATTTTCAACAAGACAAATTTCAACTAGACTGTATTTTCAACATTAACAACTTCTTTCTTTAGTTTTTATTCAGTTCTTGCATTAACAATCAGCATTAACATATTCTTCACATACTCAATCTACCCTCAGAGCAGTCCTTAATTTCATCTAAACCACCATGTTTTAGCTATGCTGGAAGACCAGCCCCTGAAACATGATGAGTAGTGTCAGTTATTTCTCCACTCAGTTTCTTTTCCAACATTCCCAGGTCCAAAACAAAGGTAAGCCTTATGCTTCTACAGATTCTGGAAGAATTAAAAATGCTGCTGTCTTTCACTGCCAAGAGGCATTCGGCATCTTTTTCAAATTACATTTTTCAAATATATCACATACCTCTCAAAACCATTACAAGTGGTGCAAAAATGATCTGTTTGACTGTAAGAAAAAACATTCAATATGGTTTATTTTACTAAATAAGTTAAAAGAATAGAATTATTAATAACAGATGGAACAATTTGGGAACCATGTTATTTTATTTATTTAGAATTAATTTCCTAGAAAATTATGGTGGGTAGAATGCCAGAACTCTGTACTTAGAGGGTTGGGGGGTTGTTTGCTTTTTGCAAACAAAAAATACCTGATTTTTTTTTTTTACATTTGCGACACAAGCAGTTACAAATATTTACACGAACTTAGAGCTGAACAGAGTTTACTGTCAGTTTTTGTCTTGCAGGGTTCTCAAGTTGCTCCCAATGGTCAAAAAGTTAAAGGAACGAAAAGAATGAACACTGTTAACCCCAATGCTAATAAACAACATTTTGATTTTTCCTCTAAAATATCTGCCTTCTAAATCTGCAAACAGATAAGGGGCCAATTCTCAGTAATGACTTGTGCATGATGTTGGATCAACACTTTCATTGTGATTTGCTTAAAAAAGCCATCAGAGATGTTCAGTTTCACAAGGTGAGAGCTGCAGAGCTGTTCTACAAAGGGGAGAATCCAAGAGGAAATAGTCAGCTATCTGCTCCACCACTTGGACAAGCACAAGTGTTTTTGGCTGAAAGGGAATCACCCAAGGGTACTGGGGCAGCTGGCAGAAGTGCTCACAGAGCCACTTCCCCATCATTTACCAGCAGTCCTGGCTAAGTGGGGAGGTCCCCAGGGACTGGAGGTCAGCAAATGTAGGCCCATCCACAAGGGCCAGGGGAACTACAGGCCTGTCACTCTGACCCTGGTGACAGCAAAGGTCTTGCAGCTGATCTCCTGTTATGAGAGCATGACCTGCTTAGTGGATGAGGGAAAGGCTGTGGATGTGTTGACCCAGACTAGAGTGAAGCCTTTGACGGTTTCCCACAGCATCCTCCTGCAGAAACTGCCTGTTCATGGTTTGGACTGGTGTACAATCAGCTGGGTAAAAAACTGGCTGGATGGCCAGGCCCAGAGAGTGGTGGGGTACGGAGTCACATCCATGGCTGTGACTCTGGGCTGTCACAAGTGCGCTCCCCAGGGCTCAATGTTGGTGACACTACTGTTTACTGTCGTTATCAGTGATGTGAATGAAGGAATCAATGGCACCCTCAGTCAGTTTGCAAATGATACCAAGTTGGGAGAGAGTGTTGATCATCTGTAGAGCAGGAAGGC
>VZRL01003726.1:371158-435743 GCA_013397895.1 Origma solitaria | reverse complement strand
TCCGCCATCAATCCTGCCCCACCATCAATGTCGCCCCACCATCAATCCCACCCCACTATCAATCTCGCCCCACCATCAATCTCGCCCCACCATCAATCCCGCCCCAGCATCCGTCCTGCTCCACCATCAATCCTGCCCCGCCATCAGTCCCATCCGCCATTGCCACTGAGGCAGACTCGGCTGAGCTCGCGCCACAGCGCCCCCTGCAGGCGCGGAGGAATCACCGCCCCTGCCCCACCCGGCGGGAGCCACAGCGTCCCTGCTGGCTGTGAGCGGAACTGCACCGAGGGGAGGCGTGTGACAGCCCAGCGCAGGCCGGGCTGAGTTTGTGCTTTGTTTGGTGTTGCTGCCGTCGTTGTTGTTTGTTTGCCTTGGTATACATACTAGTCAAGAACTTCTATTCCTTTTCCCATACCTTTGCCTGAAAGCCCCTTAATTTCAAAGTTATAATAATTCACTGGGAAGGGGGTCATAGTCTCCATTCTCGGGTGAGGTTCCTGCCTTCCTTGGCAGACATCTGCCTTTCAAACCAAGACAAGAATGGACTATGGACAGAAATTAATTTCATACACTGCATACCTACTCTAATGAAATGAAGATTGTGTGATCACAATCGACTTGAAAAACTTATTTTAAAAAAATTTACTTCTGTTATATTGAGTACCAAATACAAATTATGTAGAAAACAATTCAACTACACAAAATGAGCTTCCTCCTTGCTAAATACAAGGTTCGCAATATATTTAATTTACCTTTAATCAGCAAACTTATTTTAACACTATGGACAAAAATAGAAGAGAAGGATAAGTCCTCATCTTTTAAAAAGCAGCAGCTTGTATTATTGAACTCAAGATGTAATTCTCATACATATAAGAAGGATGTTTGAAAGAAAAACACATACTAAATCACTTTTGCAATAGCAGAGTTTTCACAAACTTGATCCAATGCATTACTAAATACTTTTCCGTTCTTTTTCAACTGATCCTGAGACCATTTTTGCAAAAATGGTAGAGTTATATTTAGAAAGTAGTTATATAGCCACTATTTTGTTCTATTTGTAATAGTTATTAATTCTGAAAGAAATACATCTTCTCTTGTCCATGTAAAATGTCATTAACTGTAATTAAATTTTAGAGCATTCAGGAATTCCCCAGAACAGCAATATCACAGACACAGAGGCTCAAAATGATCATAATGATTTTGTGGTCAGATTTGTATCCAACAGGCCTCAGGATTTCAATTAATTCTCTACTAAAGTGCACCAACTTTTGACCAAACAAAAAAAGTTTCAGAAAGAACTGTAAAAAGCTGTGCTCTTCTTCAATAGTATTTACTGAATACTATAAAAGCATTTATAAGTTTAAAAATATTTATGAAAAACATTTACTAAAATATGAATACAGATTTGTATCTGAAAGCATTTTAAAGCTTCTCTCATAAAATTGCTTTTTATTTATAGAGATTGTGTTCTACCTTTACAGCCATTGTGTTTAGTTCTGCAAGTGCAGCCAACTCCTTCTCTTCAAATGGTATTTTCTCTCTTCTTTCTTTGCTTGTAAGTCAACAAATACACTAAATTTTCAAAGCACACAATGAAAATAAATGCTTCTTTTCTATCTCTCTCTCAAGTCCTGTAAAAGTAATTGCACACCTACTCTAGAACATTCATTGTTAAGTAAGAGGGAAAAATTATTTTCTAGTATTTCCTGTATAATCTTCCTCTACTGAGGTTCAGTACTGGGGGATAAGCAAAAAAGCATGAGAAGTAAAGGGGTAGGTAGAAGGGTCCAAGTCTCGCTGGATTTTAGAGTTCCACATCTGCAACTTCCTGCACCAGTTCTACTTTTACACCTTCCTCCCACCTCTTGTTTGTGCCTGTACACCAACTTATCCAATAGTCTTTTCATCTGAGCTTTTTTAAATATAAGATCTTGAGGAAGGATAGTAGTTAAATGATAATCTTTAGGCCCAGAAGTTCATCACATGGTCGCACAAACAGTGAGACTGTCACATCTGAAAGACGGGAGAGTCAGAAAGCACAGCAAGCAAACCACTGCTGCTGCTAAAAGAAATAGTCGAAGTATACACCATCTCTATATATACATAAAACAACTATTTGAAGACCCAAACAGTGCTGTAAAAATCAATGTCTGATGTTCAAAACCACATACAGCAGTACTCTTCAAAATCCACCCCAAGACATGCAGCTTTTTTTTTTTTTGCACCTGGCACCATTAGCTACAAAGGGCCATTCAAGAGGGTTATTTCTCTAAGTACAGTTGAATGTTGTGAAATTGGTGTATGGGGACAGTACTTCCACTCCTGTGTCTTAGCTACTCTACTCCTACTCTTTATCTCCTTGTACATTGTGTAACATGTGCATGTTTGCAGGTGTGCTCAAGCATTTTCTCTGGTCTCTTCAGGAACATCATTCCAAATCAAAGGTTCTAGGAGCAGTCTTTGAACTCACTTCCTTGAAGACTTACGTATTTGTCAAGAGCACAACTAGGACTTTACTATTCAGAGACACACTTTTCTTTGTTAAATGGGCCACATAAACTGGGACAGCAATATTAAGCTGTACTAAGTGATATTATTCACCTAAAAATTATCAACCATACCAATTCATCTTTTTATCTAATGAAAATTTACTGACAATTTTATCTGTCATGGTTTTGTTTATTTTAAAACATAATTGAAACACAAATTCATGTAAAGAAAATGTGTGGTTACTGTTTGGATTCAGTCTTGCAACCATATGAAATTCCTTGCTGATTACATTTAGCTAGGATATGGATCTGATCACATTTATTTAAATTTTGTGTATTTTCATATTGCACTTTATATATATATTATTTTTATTATCAGATTTAATATCTGAATCATCTTCCTAATAGGTATGAAGAAATTTTTAATCAGAACGGAAGTTCATATGAGACATGCAAATAGGAGTTACTTCTGCATTGTTTTAAACATGGCAAAACTAATATTGTCTACACACCAGTTTAATAATATTCCCCTCTCCTGCAAATGTGTTCATAACTGAAGCCTGACAAATAACTCTTCTGTTCCCTCAAAGGCCACAGTTGTGTAGGGAGCAGCCAATACTCAAAATAGCAGAGTCCAGCTCCAAAACAATCTTCAAATATCAGGGGATACACCTTGGACGAAAAGAAGTATTTGCAGTGAGGGGATTGCAAATATTAAGGTCACTAAGGTCACTATGATCTCAAAACAGAGTAGGAATCTATATTTTGGCTATTTACTGCAGTAATCTGAAGATAAATCATCTCAGAAACAGTTTCTGGAGGAACGAAAAATCTGTCCCCGATTTAACTTTGCTATGGATGTCCCTGTCATAAAGTACACAGATTTGCAACAGCTGGTCTTTGAAAACTCAGATTTGAGAGCCTTGACCAGGGTGAGGACGGGACAGACTGCAGAAAAAACTTCCATTTTCATTTTTGGTTTTAAGATAAGTTTTCATAGTATCAGTTCCTGGACAAAATACCTGCTCAAAACTGTTAAATGAATGCTCAAAACTGTTACTGCATACTCTCTGAAGTGAAACCTTTTTAGATGTCACTGTTCAATGCAGTTTTTCAGATTGCTAGTAATGACACCTATAACACAAACATGGAAAGGGTTTCCAAAAAGAAACCATTTTCCCCAACTAACAGAAACCACAAATGACATGAACTATGGAAAAACAGTATGAAGACACTGAAATACAAAGAAGTGATTACATTCTGGAATTGAGCCTGTCATACACAGCCAACTTAGACCATTGGTAGGCCCAGAAAGCCCAGTTTCTAGAGTGCTACAGATCCCCAGCAGCTGTAAGTGCCTCCACTGATGCTGGCAAACCTGAGTATTCTCCTGCAATAGTTATTTAGCTTTAAGATATTTAAGGCTTTAAGAAGACATTGTTTATCTAAGAAATTATTTCTAGACATAAACAACAGAGAAGAAACTGGCAGAGTACTAGATAACAGCCTTCACAGCCCTAAGATGGCTCTTTTCATAAGGAGAGTCATCTTCCACTATTCTGCTAGAAGAAAACATAATTAAACACTGTCCACAATTCAAAATCCATATATTCTCAAATAAATAAATGCATCACAATCTATGTAAATATGCCATGAACATTTCACACTCACTATTGAAAATATTGTTCATAATTAAAAGATATATTTTAAATCTTGCTCTATCAAAGAAAAAAGGAAAATCAAAATTACTCTCTTGTGGAGTTTCATGCCCTTATCGTTTCAACTTTAAAGTAAGGTCTTGTATGCAAGAAAAAAAAACAGCACTTGTGATCAGTCAAGCTTTCCACACTGGTTTTTTTCCTGACAACTGTATTTTAAAAAGTATAATCTTAAAATAGGCTGAGAAAACTTTTGATTCACTATTAACTAGTAAGTCTATACTAAAAAGATCTAGTATTTTTTAAAATACGGATTTAGAACAGATCTTCAGTGATTTCTCCTGTTACTAGTGGTCACCAATTTAAACACATGAAAGAAATTTATTAGTTGCCTGAATTTTTGGATAACTGAAGAAAAACCAACGAACAAATTATACTCTATGAGCATCTTCACATATATGGTCTTAGAATAGAATAGTTCAAATGGAGTGGACCTACACTGATCATCTAGTGCAACTACAATCTTAAAACAGCCTTAAAAAGAAAAAAAAAGAAATGCCCCAAAGTCATACTGCCAAACAAGTAGCATCTTCACCAGTGAACTGGAAAAACTAGTTAAATTTGATTCCTCCTTTGGCCAGTACTATATGGCTTCCAGGAGTCCTGAACAGATTCAGATGAGTGCCCAGAATAGCCTGCTCCTAAAATATAGTTGGCTACAGACAATTACCAACGTATGTGGCTCCTAACTATTGCTCTGAACGGGGAGAAGAGTGGCTCTCTTTGCACACTGGTTCAACTCACAAGAATCCACTGCAATATCCAGCTTCTGATACTATTACACAAAGTAGCAAACATTCAAAAGTAAAAATCAACAAGTTGATAATTACAGTAATGCCTGTTCCCTTTCAAAGCAATTTGAAGTCCTTTTATCGCCATCACTCTCCTGCAAGATTTTAAGCCTGTAACAGAAATAGGACTAATCTAAGCCAGTTTCAATAATCAGCAGTACTTTTGTGTAGAAAAGTAAAAGCACATTCTGTCAGCAAGACACTTATTTAAAAAACCATACAATTATGTAAACTCTTTTGGAACTGTACCCTGTATTTTGGAAATCATGGCCAAACTGATATGCCGGCACATTCCCTCATATGCTGACTAACTAAATTTATATTTCATTTGTAAAAAAATTTATTTACTATTTTATAACGTTTCCAAAACAACAGCCAGAACGGACTGACACATTATTAATTATTCATAACGGTGATTTTAATCTAAAATAAGGTAATTTTGGAGAAAACCTATTGAGTCAAATACAATAGTATCAGTTTTACAGCCTGGTTAATATATGCAGTCTTCTTTCAACATGGCTCAGTTAAAATCACTTAGCAGATATCAGAAAACATCTAAATAAGGGCTATTATCACAGAAAAAACAGAACAGTTTACAAATATCTTTGACATGGGAAGATGAAATGACCACCACAGAAGTCTATATAAGAGAAATATGAGGAACATCTTCATCTATAGTTTCTACAATGAAATGTCAAGTTTACTTTTTTGATTTAATTTTAAAATCAAAATGTAACTAGGAAACAGCTAACCAGCAACTGAACTCGGGAAAAAAAGGATTATATTTACTGATTTGTATTTCAACTTGGCTTCTCCTATAAGTTTCCCTGGTCACTTCAGTAATATGAAGTATATTCTGCAAAATTAATTACATTAAATTGCATTTCACAAACTAAATAAGTTATGTGGATATTTTTGCAAATATCTATCATAGCTGTGACTTGAACTCTTCATGACATTTCTTATTACTTACAGCACACAGGTTTTAAAACATCATTTCTACCTAAGCAATGCATGGAAAAAACACATTAAATAAAGTAGAACATTTTAAAAAACTGAAGCAACTGCACTTCCCAACAATAAATATAACTAACATCTGTTGCAGAAACTGCTTGGCACTTGCACAGTTTTGTGAAGAATTTTTGTTGTAGATAAATATTTTTCTACATTTCCTATTATGCACCACTCAACTCAGACATTTTCCTTAATTATACTCCAAGGAGTCCTTTCATATCCATTAAAGAAAGGCAATTTGTTGCCTAAAAGAATGCATATACGCTTTTAAATTTCAACTGTGATTCATTTGTATTCTGACACTTGAAAAAATAAAGAAATACCTATAACTAACAGACTTAGTTCAGAAAAACTGTCTAATAAAACTCTCGATGCTCAACATATTACATTGTTAAATACTTTATTATGTTGGTTTTGATATAAGCAACAGGCTTGTGATTCATCATTTTACTTCAGTTCCACATCTCAATAATGAGAACAATAACATAGCAAAGCCTTTAGGAAAGCAAGAAATTTCCATTTTAACATCGGCAAAAATGACTGAAGAAGGCTTCTTTGTATACACACTAAACAGAACAAATTTTTCAGGGACAATGTAACAACTTTGTGAAGCTCCCCTCTTTTTTTTTTCTTTTCTTTTTTTTTTCCCTTTTAATTTTGTTTTCCATTATTCTTCAGTAAAGAATTTTAAAAAATGCTGAGCTCTTGACATACGGTAAGTTTTTTCCCTGCAAATATGCATATGCTGTGCACATTTAACAAAATTGTCATATTCTGCATTTCATACACCTCACATTAGCAATCAAGACCTGTCTGCTATGATAATAAAATGTAAGATTTGTTTTTTTTAAAGCATGCAGTAGAAACCTGTTTAAATGCTATTGTAAGCATATAGAGATCTATTACCCTACTGAGATTTCAAGCAACTGGTAATGAAGAATGAGGTGAAACTGAGGGTACTGCCAATAAAAGAAAAAAATTGCTAACTCTAAATACACAAAAAAATTCAGTTCAGGCCCAAAAGTCTGTCCACATGGGCTCAGCTGCAAAATGAGAGACTTACAAGTATAATTTGCTGCAAAGAAAACCAACTGGCATTGTGTTCATTATTAATATGAAATGGGACAAGGAACATTTCTTAAATTTTATTTATTTTCAAAATCCTCACTTAACATTGAACCAAATCTGGCCACCTTAAAAATGAAAAATATAGTAAAATAAGAAATACCTAAATCATGTGAGAAACAGCACTTTTGTTGATAACAATTGTAATCTGTATTGCTCTATGAAAAAAGTTAGAGCCAAAGAACATCAGCTATAATTGGATAATAAAATCTAATCAGTAGTGTCTCAGGATATTGTAATTTTTTAAGTGGAAGGTTTAGGACTGCATGTTTTGCTTTTATGCTGTACAATAAACTAGGCTAAACCATAAAACCCATATATATCAAAATCCATATTACATTTTCTTTAAATATTCATTACATCTTTCCAAGTCTGTTTTTATACGAACAAGACCTAGAACTTATAGATTCTATTCCTGCATCATTTTCGTTTACCTTTATATGTAACTTGATATATTAAATCCAAATTCCTCTTTTTTTCTCCTTTTTCCTAAGGATGAATTCTCAGAGGAAAGGACCAACAATTTAATAAAACATTTAACAGTGAAGTTTACATAGCTCTCACTTAATCTATTCTGATATTAAAAACATTGCTATACTCCAGTCACATTTGCACCACTTCTTAACACATAAGCTTAATTTCTTTTGACTAAGAAAGGAGGCATAAGTAGCAATAAGACTGTATGCTCAACTAGACTGTACTAAGAGCAGCTGTTCTACAGATCAGTTTATTCTGAATTGAAAGTCTAAAATTTAGTATTTTAGACAAAGAAAATCTAAGAAAGAATCACATTTAAATACAAAGCAGCAATACCATAAGGTGCTGAAACAGTTTTCACTCTGCTGCACTCACAAAACAAATAGATTTCACATATAATCTTTAATAAGAGGAGTCCTTTAAATTACATTTACAAACAGAACAACACAACCAGATTTTAACTTCTTCCTACAATTTCAAAACAAGTAATTTTCAGCATTTCCTCAACTGTATCTGACATGATAGGAATGTAGACAAGATGAATTTCTCAGAAACTGAAGAGCAAAAGGTACACTGAATAGAACAATTACATAATTTACTGTGTGATAGCTAGAAATTAGACAAAAACATTACTGCTTAGAACAGGAAGATCAGAACTAGTTAAGGACTTCAGAACAGGAACTGCAACTCTGACCTCACATCAGTACAGAGCAGCTCAGAAAAAAAACTTTTACATAAAAAAGACAACCTATGGCTGCAACGTATTGCTTTAAGCAGTTGAATATAATGGAGTAATGGAACAGCGCAAATTTCAAACTAATAGCAAATAAAAACCCAAGCTAAACAAAAAAATCACTGTCCTAGCAGCTTTTCATAAGAGTAGTTTCAAAAACATCTTTTCTCCCTTAAGCAAAATATGGTGAAAGCACAAGATCTGTTTGTATCCAAGTATTACTTTTCTGTTTTCCAGAACAACTAAGCCTGTATAGAGTGCAGTGGACTAAGTTTTTAGGGATTGGGATGGTTCTTGGTCTGCGTACTTACAGTAAAGAAGAAACTGAGGCCGGTCCTTAACCGGGATGTCAGGGCAGTAAGTGATAGTGGATCAGTGGTGTGCAGACAGTAAATACAAACAGGCAAGAAGTGGCCACAACAACATACCTCTTGTACTGAGCGAGCTGCTGGCTTGTCTTGGTGATTGGCCAGTATTAAAAACGGCAAAGTACATAACTGTGGGTGCTGGAGAGCAGAATGCAGTTCATTCCTAGCAGTTTCTAGATCATCTTCAGAGGAGGCGCTGTCTAGTACAAATATTACCCCTTGGGATCCTTGGTAGTAACGACTCCAGTATTTCCTGATATTGTCAGCTCCTTTCAAGATAATAATGAGAACTAATTAAAACAAGTATAATTTAACAAATTTAACGCTTGTAAATGAAAATAAACCATCTATCTAGAATGATCAAAACAATTAACTAAATTTTCTCTCCTAACCGTCATTAAAAGAATAAAAAGAAAAAAAGCAATCAAAAATCCAACATAAACACACACACACAAATGTCAAATCAACATTGTTTAAATAAGGAAGGAAGTTGACACAATGCAGCTTTCTTTCCTTAAATCTTCAGCTCTATTAATGAGTACTGGCAGAACTACCATGCTTGCACTACCACACAGCCTAATCCTTTACCTTCTCACTGGAATATCTTGGCCCTAATACCTAAACCTTTACTCATTCTTTTCCACTTTGCCCTGCAGCTCCTTGTCATAACCTGCAGCTTCTGTCATGGCAGTTGCTCATTTCTGAGCAGGATAAAGTCTTCCTGTTCATCTCCAAACCATCAGGCAACCACTTCATAATTGGGGAAAAAAGGTGTCAGGAAAGCCTATTAAAGTAATTAGATACTTAATGAGGAGAATGATGATACAATAGTGAGTTGAACAGTGAATGAGAAGCTATGGTGACAACATGCAAAGGCATTCAGTTCAACTACTTTTGCTCTGTCAACCACACTAAGGATTCTGGAAGAGCCCAACAGCAGACACATGAGTGACTGTATAGGCTTATATGCCACAGTAATTTTTAGGACATAGTTCAGCAGCACTCAGCCATCTCAACAGAAGCCAAGCACTAAGGTTATCAACAGAAAGCTTTTGTCTCCCCTGGAGAGCAGCATATGTTGTAGCAATGAGGTAGGAAAAAAAAAATTGTATTTGACAGCTGTCAAACTATCTAAACTATGATTTGGATATGGGCTATTCTTTGTATGTCTGGATCTGGCACTACACTCATGGGGATGAACACTAAACAGTGAACAGCAGCAGCAATAGTCTAGTAGAAAACTTGACATGTCTGCCAGACAGTGACTTGCAGAAATGTGCTGAAAGTACCTCTTATAGACACTTTTCTTATTTTGAGACAGGGAGAAGTGAACTTCCATATAAACACCAGAACCAAGAGCTGAAAATAATAAAATTCTATTTTTCAATGAAACAAGATGATACAAAATTTCTGAGCAGCATAGTGAGATTTCAATGCAACATAATGGCCACAACACTGATAAAATAATTAAAATATTAATTTATACATTGTGCAGTAAAAAAGCCACTAAACAAAAGTGAAGAAATAAACATTTGCACCATCTAATTTAGGTATGCAACTCAAGAGTATTCAAATCTCACCTAAAGGAGTTACTCTTGTTTTTTTACCAGTCACACTGGAACCCTGAATGCTTTGTTTCTGTATTTGCATCCAGCACAAACACTGTCAACACAAACACACACACACTTTTTCCTACAGAGAATACTGAAATCATACCTAGTAATTTTTTTTCTGCAAGAGACCTACAGACAAACGGTCGTGGGACTTAGTCAAGACCTTACTTAATCTCTCTGTTAATTTAACCAGACCCAAAATAACAATGCAGAAATAGGATGGATGCTTTATTTATTTTATTATCAACATCTGAAGATTAATATTATATATATAGAAGAGGGATTGCATTGAAAGGTAGTTCTATGTTTCTGTAGCACACAAATATCTGTCAACTGTACTTGTAAAGAATTTTATAGCATCTGTTAGATGTCCTACTCTTTCTGAACAGCTGTCTACTTCAGAACCAAGTAGAGCAAGTTGCCAGAGGGACACTATTTACATAGCCACACACAGCAGTGTCACAGGCATCTGAAGTATCACATTACTTTAAAAACTAGTAGAGAATCATTTTCGATGAACTTAAAGGCCAAGACCATGATCAGTTCTTTGAAGGTATTTTTTCTTCCTAGCAACATAACATCTGTCTTATTTACTCTAAGCATCAGTCAGCTACTTTTCAACCACATGTCATTGCCAGAACCTGAGTCTTATCTTTGTAACCATACTCACTCTAAACAGAAAAACTGTGTGGTGAACTGCAGAGCATTTGACCTCTTGTATCCAGGCACATGGAAAAAGCAGCTCATGGATCTCAACGTGGGACATTAAACCCAGAAAAGGAATATGCTGATTTGCTGACCTTATGGTCCTGACTTTTTGGTTCCGGTTCTTCAGCAGCTTCACTTTGTTTCTACATGTCAACTGTCGCAAAAGAAACACCACTAAAGTATAGCAATCCTTTTCTCTCTTGCCCCGGTCAGTTACCATGGCATAGTTATAAGAACCAATTTACAATGTCCCATAAAACTTGGTATTTTCTTTGGGATCTTCCATTACTCTAATGACCTGCTCTGAAATTGCTTACACTTCAGTTCTGAGGAAATCACGGCCTGAGGTTTCAGAATAAAAATAATTTGCACTAAGCAGACAAGAAAAAAGACTGATAAAGCATGTACCTTAGGGTGCCATTTCAGACCATTTTTCTGGCAAATGCACTTGAAAAATAATTCTTGGCATCAATACACTATCAGCAGCTGGAAGTCACAATTTTTACAAGACAAATAACCTGATATTCTTTTGCCTTAACTCTTCATATCCAGGGAGCAGAATCTGCTCTCAGCTGCTTTCCTCAGAGTAGTGGAGTGGAGTTATCCTGGAGTTATCCTGTGCAGGGAATACTTGCCTATGAATAGGGTTTCAGCCATCAACAGCTTGTGGCATGACAAATTCAGCCTTAGAAAGCAAGCAGTTGTTTTTAGGTGCAGTTTAGCACCACTATCCTATGAATTATTTTTTTCATCGATTCCAAATGTTTCAAAGATAGGAAGATTCAAAGTCTGAGTACTTCTGAAATCCAGAATAGAATGTGTATCTACTAAGCATCCTTAGGCTCTCAGAAGACTGATGTCATAAAAGCAGGAATTTAACTTAACTAGTTCCCAAAACATCCTATCAAACTATAGTAACACAGAGAAGAAACATTTATGTTTGTCAGCCTGATATCATGTGTTTCTCTAACAGCTTTGAACCATATGACTGTTTTTTCAACCAATAAACTGCCTAAACTAAGATTTTCTTTAAAAAAAAGAAAAAGAGAAAAAGAAAGAAAAAATCTCCAAAACCTCAGAAAAACATAATTTACATTAGACTTAAGGAGTGTGCTATGTGACAGGTTCACTAAAATGTGACACTCAGGGTAGCATCTTCCTCAAATGTAAGGAAGAGCCATGACTTATGGCTAAGCATAAGATTTGTTTTCCCGAGCAATGACAGAACTCACAGGAGTGGGCTGAGTCCTGTGATGTGACTAAAACATTCAATTTACAAATAAACTAGAGGAGGGGAAAAAACCCACACTACAACACAATCACACCACCTATTATAAAAGAAAAAAATAGCATTCAATCAAACATAGGCTTCAATTACACTATAACAGGGAAAAAACCAAACCTGCCCTTACTGACAAATGACAGGATGCTGCAACTAAAAACCCCAAGCATTTAGCATTATTACAGGGCAGTTTTACTCAACTAACTGTAATTTTAAAGCACACTGTTCTAATTTTTTTTTAATCAACTAAATAATTTTTCTTTTGTTAGCAGTCAAAGGAACAGTGTGCCCATATTAACACTGTTAAATATTTCTATCAGTGCCAACAGTACCCCTTGGGAGCTGGGAGGAAGATTTTGAGTTATGTGCAGTTTAACAAGCATCCAAAACAGTATACACAAGTACAAGTACACATTCCTGTAAATATTATGCAAAACACAGAGCTGCAAATCTTCAACTAAGAATACTTCTATTTACAACTTCATTCACAGTGGTTTGAGGCTACCTTCAATTCCCTCCTTTTCAGTACTTTCAGGAGAACAGAACATAGCATTACAGAAAAAATTCACTGAAAGAAATTTATATGTGCCAAATTTGTTACTTGTCAGACTTGCAGCAAATCTCCATTAAAAGCACAATAGATGTCATGGAGTCCTTACTTCAACACAGTCTAATCTGCAAATGAAAGTTCTTGTACACCTCAAAATGCCTCACAGGTCTGAAGAAGTTGTAGTCTCAAGTGGAGGGAAGAGGTTTTTTTTCCTTCCCATCAAAAACAGTCAACTTGGGGACATAATGTAGGCTGCAAACAGACTTTCTACCACTTCAAATACATCATCCACTCACCTAAAATGAAGACATCTACATATTTTTAAGATTTTACAGTTAATTAAAATTAACTGTAGGTAGATCATTCCTCTAGTGACATTAAATGGAACATTTCTAATAAGCATTAAGGTGAAAAAATGCAAAGGACCATGCCACAAAATCTTTTTGCATGAAACACTGGCCCATGGGTGAGAGAGTAAGAAAGAAGGGACAGGAAAAAGACATCCATTCTTGCAAAACCTTTAAATACACCCTACTCTCTCACTCCAAGAAAACTTTAGGGAAAGAAATGTTTCTAAATCTATGCAGGGTTTATAACTTCACTTCTGACCATATCCTTGTAAGTAAAATTGATGTCTTTTCCTGAATAATCAAGAAGATGTCTGAAAACTTAGAAATCTTAATGCATTCAAGAGATGCAGCTGCTCCTTATCTATCATGGGCAGGTTTCTCAGTATTCCACCCCTGAATAAATACTGTATACAGATATTTTTTTTAATGTGTCTTTTATTACAAATAAATTTATAAATCCTGTTTAAGGTTACCTGCTATGAATGTGCATGTAATTTGTCCCACCTGACAGACACATCCACAGAGATATAGAAGTTTCGCAGAGGTGTAAAGTCAGTGACCATTCTATGACTACTTTGTATGGCAACTGCGACAACACAGATGCTGAACCAAAACCTTCTAAAGATTCAAAAGTCCCAGGACTTCTGCTTCCAAAGGTCTAAGACCAAGTGATCACAGTCTGCTTTCTCTAGGCTTTCAGGCAATGCATTCCTGAAATACACAAAGCATGGCAGCAGGAAATTTGCACTTTTTTTCCCCAGAAAGAGGAACATTTTGAGATTGCCAAATCAGCTATATTCACTGCAGCAATTCAAGTACAATATGAAAAAACAGCATAAAAGGGAAAAAAGAGACAAAAATGTTGAGGAAAAATTTTTCTACCTTTGTATACCAAACATACAAAATCAGAAATGCATATAAGTTTATGGTGCTTTATTTTTCCTATCAAACCAAAGTTTATGGAAACCATCTCTGTCATCTCTTGTCTGCCTTCCAGGCTTTCCCAGTGAGATTAATCTGGAAGTCAAGCCTTCAGTATTTTCCTTATTAGCTAACTTCAGTGCTGTTTCCAACTTCGAATCTCCCCCTTACTCTGATATTTAAATCTCTTGGAACAGCATTCAGATTTGAAGCACTTGGAAGTTTTAAAAACAATATACTTACACTTGTCTGCAGAAAGTCAGTTTGATCTATTTGGGTATGTGTATTATACTACCATATTAAAATAAAACATGCAATTTGAAACAAATATCTCCTGTTCTAGTCAACAACATAAAATTCCTTATAAAGTTCATTTAAAAATTAATTTAGAAGAAAGAGAAGGAGATAAGTGACCTGCAATTTGTTTTAATATCGATTTAGGCCTGATATCTGAAGATTTAATAGTTTGCAGCAGGTGGCACAGACAGCCATTCTCACCCCTTCTTTTTCTTTAAATTTGGGATTGTTTGTTTTTTTCAATTCACAAACACATGGCCCTCTAGGGCTAGCAAAGAACGGTTGGCAACAAGAAAATCTTCTGCCACTTTCCTCTCTATCCATTACCCCACCTATGTCCTTCTACCACATCTGTTAGAGGACTCTGAGACAGTCAGAATCTCAGCAGCAGCACAACTCCACTGGCAGAAGTCTGCTGCCAGCACCCAGAAAGGTTCAAATATACCCTTCCCTAAGCTGCAGTCACACCTCTGGTAACAGTGCAGCTAACCTCACACAAAGTTCAAAACACATCTTTCTCTATGGCACTTAAAACTAGTAGGCATACAAAAGAAGCAGCAAGTCTACCACAGCTGTATATTTCTGTTAGCCCTTGTGCTGATTGGCCTACAGAAGTTTAAAGCTTTAGCTGGTGAAAGGATAAAGGTCTTTCTGTGTTGAATTAAAGAATAAAACTTCTCTTTTTTTTTTTTTTTTTCTTGGGGGAGGGAGGGTTCCTAAAATATTTGTATCATTTCTGATGCTTAACTAGGCCTGAAGAAAATGGCACTGCAAGCCCAACAGGAGACAGAAACTTTTAAGTAAACCAAATGTTCTGCTTTTCTCTCCACAAAATATCTCACAAACAAAAACAACCAGTCCCCACCCACAAAAAGCTTAACTAGGAAATTCTGTGTTTTGCTTGTCCTATTTACATAGCTGTGATAGGTGTTGCTTGCATGGTTCCTACTTGCAGTGAGACAAAATGTGGCTTGTCTTTTCACACTGTAAAAACTCAATTGTAGAAAAAGCACAATATTTCTGTAGAACAGTGGTAAGATCGCTACGCTGAGTCAAAGCTTCCTCAGGACTCATGTTAATAAGGTCCATAAGGACTTGTAAATTATCTTTCTTATCTATGAAAAGAGGAAACTCTGTGACAGAGCTTAGCCACCATTTGAACAGCAGGCTGAGCATGATTGATAGCAAACAGATCCAACTTTAATGCTTTCGGAAGCTGAATGTCCCTGTGCGACTCACAGCATGGACAGCTCAACAGGGTCATCTAAAAAATTCATCTGCTAAGACTTTCTGTAAACTGTTTGATGCAGCTATGTCGCAGATGGCATTGCATGTACTCCACAACCAGATTTTGTAGAGGTGTCAACTGCCTTTTAGTCAAGTACAGTATGGAGATTTTACTGCTTTGTGTTAGTTCATCCCTGTGAAGATGACTTAGGCTGACATTTACTTGTGGGATCAGTTTTCTGATGACTAACTTGATGAAATTTTAGCTGCTCTGACAGGCTATGTTGCTAGAAGGGTGCTCAGTACTCCACTCTACTTCCACAGAGCAAAGGAAGAAAGTGATTTCTCATAAAAAATTTAAAATTTAAATTCTAATTAATAGAGCAACATTATTTGGTCCCTCATCCATAATGTTTTTCACCAGGCAGATACTACCTGAACAACTGTTGCTGTCTTCTCCAGTAGTTCATATTTTCCATTCAAATTGGACTGCACAACAGTGTGGCTTCTCCTCCTACTCTCTTTTCTGCTGCTCATTACCTCCAAATTAAGGCAAAATACGCATGCTTTGTTTAACCAAGACTATTTGAAGCTTTTTGTTCTCAAACTGTCACCTAGACAATTAATTTAGCTGGCCTAAGAATGTGAATTTATTACTTTGGTAATCAAGCTTCAGAAGTAACAGCAGGTGGGAGGCAAGTTCTCATCTCTTTTCCTGGGCATGCTCAACCAACTGGAGGCAAGAGTGTTCCTGATATTAACCACTCCACTCTTGCTAAGCACTTAACACATTTTTGTCTTAAATGAATTTTCCAATATGACTACACAACATGTAGTCTCTCCATTTGAGAAAAAGTTTTTAGGGTGAATCACAAAACCTAACACAAACAGATGACAATATCTTTTAATAAATAAAAGACAGAACATTACTAAATCCTATAGCATTCTGTTAGTATTTTTAAACTTTCTAAGAAGAAGAAGAGTTGCTCACATCCAGAATAACTCTTTTAAATTGGACTGGGCTCAGTATTTGGCATCTCACTTGTAGTTTCTATGCCTGCATTGATAAGATACCAAACAAAATTATAGAACAACATATTCTAAAAAGACAACTGGAAATTCTTAGTTGACTACCAGGATAGACCTCAAATCTTGATATAGGCCTGAATAAATATCTACACCACAACTTCATATCTGTTTTGACAGCATTGCAACTGCAAGTGACTTAAAAAAACAGGGAATAAATGGTGATTTCAGCAACTGTGTCTCCAGGATGGAGTTTGTTAGAATCAAAGAAAAAGCTTCCTATTGCCTTTACACCTACATTATCTACCAGAGCATTCACCACCCCAAACATTTTTCAGTAAAACAATGTCAGAATCTTCTGAACAACAAACATTATCATCTGCCTTATTTTTCCACTCTTGCTCCCACTTTTCTGTATGTTCATCATACACACTTCCATCCTACTTCCCACCAAAATTTATTGCACTGTAACAGGGAATCATCACAACTGTAGTTGCTTTCCATACCATTACTCAGCTGAGCTGCACAACAGAGATATTTCCAGTTGTCCCGGTAATAGTACATTCTGAAAGAATGTGGACTAGTGCGTGGCACATCTCCACAATAATTTAAATTATACATATTATGTTAAAGACCAAATTTTTGGAAAAACAAAGGTTATTTTTTTAGTTTCTGGGGGATCAGGAAGGGATTATTGGTATAGCGAAATTGCAGCTTAGAGAACAGGCAGCTCAATTTGGTCAGCAAATAAAGCAAAACTTTCTTTTCAAGAAATTCAAGCAAGCCTAATGGTAGATTTGAAAACTCTGTATATTCTTACTTTTTCAGCATCAAATTCAAGGTTTTTAAACAAACCATTTACCATTTATGAAATTGGATAAAACCTTTATTTTCTGTTAGGAAGGCAAACAGAAATGGAGCTCAATTTTTGATAATCTCGTACCACGTACTTCAAAGAAAAACTTCTGCAAAGAGAGCACAACAAACTTTGCTTTGTGCCCCTAAATCTTAAAGGAGGATGAAGAGATAATCAGTCCTGGAAGAGATTAAAGAAGAGAGACTCTATTCTAGATATTTTGCCTGAAAATTACAATCACTGCAGAAATGAAAAACTAAAACCTGGCTTCATTAGCAGCTTTGGAGACAACCAGCACAGCAAAAACTAGCACCATCTTTGACCTCAAGGAAGAATACTACTTCAACCAAACATAAAGGGTACTACACAGTCAGCAACTATTTCACATAACTGCTTGGTTGCTGAATACAAGAAGCTTAAGCAGCATGACTTCTGCTGTTTTAAATACTGGCTGTTAATATGTTACTGTATGATGGCATCTGAACCTTTCTGTTACCTAAACCTAAAAAGATGAAGTATCAAAAATTAAAACTATATAGAACTTCACTCTCTAAATAACATGTAACAATAGTGGTTGTTAAAAACAGATGTCCTTCTACCTTCCTCCAAGTTTCCAAGCCCACTGTCTGGACAAGACCTCCACAGTACTGCAAAGAGAAATTATATAACAATACCATAATGACTGAAGGCAAAAACCAGAAATGAGACCACAAAAAAGCCCAGGAATCAGACAAAAACATGGGCTTTTCTTCAACATCAGAAGCAGAAATTCCAAAATAAAATTTAACAGTAATTATGTATGTAAAATGGTTTGCTCTATTTTCATACAGGAGCAAGAGAGAAATTATGCCTACTGCAGAAAGCTCAGGTTTTACACTAATCAAACAAGAACATATTTCTCAGCTAAAGGTTAAATGCTGATTACAGAATCACAGAGTGATTTAGGTTGGAAAAGACCTCTAAGATCACTAAGTCCAACCTTTGACCTATCACCACCTTGTAAACTAGATCATGGCATTAAGTGCCATGTCCAGTTGTTTCTCGAACACCTCCAGGGATGGTGACTCCCTTGGTAGTCATTCCAATGTTTAACAACTGTTCTCATGAAAAAATTCTTCCTGATGTCCCACCTGAACCTCCACTGGTGCAGCATGAGGCCTTGTCCTCTCATCCTGTCAATGGCTGTCCGGGAGAAGAGACCAACCCCCACCTGGCCACAGGCTCCTTTCAGACAGTTTAGAGAGTGATAAGGTCTCCCCTGAGCCTCCTTCTCTCCAGGCTGAACACCCCCAGCTCCCTCAGCTGCTCCTCACAGCACTTGTGCTCCAGACCCTTCCCCAGCTCCCTTGCCCTTCTCTGGACTCGCTCCAGCCCCTCCATGTCTTTCTTGCACTCAGGGGCCCAGAACTGGACACAGCACTCGAGGTGTGGCCTCAGCAGTGCCCAGGACAGGGGACAATCCCTGCCCTGCTCCTGCTGGCCACACCATGGCTGATCCAGGCCAGGATGCCATTGGCCTTCTTGGCCACCTGGGCACAGCCTGGCTCATGTGCAGCTGCTGTCACCAGCACCCCCAGGGCCTTTTCCCCTGGGCACTTTCCAGCCTCTCTGCCCCAGCCTGTGGCACTGCCTGGGGCTGCTGTGACCCAAGGGCAGGACCTGGCACTCGGCCTTGTTGAACCTCACCCCATTGGCCTCAGCCCATGGTCCAGCCTGCCCAGATCCCTCTGCAGAGCCTTCCTGCCTTCCAGCAGATCAACACTGCTGCCCAGCTTGGTGTCATCTGCAAACTGACTGAGCGTGCACTCGATCCCCCTGTCTACACCATCAATAAAGACACTAAACAGAACTGGGAACCATTCTAAGCCCTGGAAAACACCACTAGTGACCACCAGCTTTTGGAACAAAACAAACTTTTGGAAGCTTGCTTTCACTCCCTTAGCTAGACAATAAAAAGCTAACAGCATTAGCATTTTTCTGCAATATTTCATAGAAGAAAACAGATTACATAATTTTTAAATACAAACATGCAAACACATAGTCAAAGGAAAAAGAAATTAAAAGATGCAGTAAAAAAATCTGGCAATCATTCTGTCTTTGAGAAGAGAGAAATAGATGAAAAGAACCAAGCAAATATTCTGGATTACTTCTCATCATGAGTCAAAAACCTCTGCTAAGATAAGATTTCTCAAAACACACATACCTGCATAAAATAAAAGTTACATGATCAGAAAAGGCTAAGAGACTTCAACAAGGATTTACTATAGCATACACTGATTCAATTCTTGATTACAAATTGTATTTATCTATATGGATAATATATTTCATATAGTTTAGGTATCTGAATGTATAAACTAGACTGCAAATGATTCCCTCTATTTTAAAAAAATTCCAATAAGTAACATTATGACTAAGTGCACATTATGCACATAACACACTCAAGCAGTATCTACACTATCCCTGAGGAATGGTGCCTTTATCAAAGAAAATTAGTGTGGTTTTTTTACAGAATACATGCTCAAACAGGAGCATGTATGTTTAAATCCATGGACCAGTGGTAGTAAAAAGGAAATGCTATGCTTTCTACATGTGCTTGTCACTAAGTCTTCTTGAAATTATTTCTGGTAAGACAACTATCATGCAACTAGATCTCATGGAACTTCCCTCAAGAACCAAGTTAAATTCTACCCCAGATCATTTAAGAGAGGTTCCAAACTTGCTGAAAAATCTAATAAATATCCTCAATATTAATCCTACTATATTTACATAAATAAAAGATATACAGAAATTCTAGAATATAAAGAAGATCTATGTGCATTTTAAATTAAAAGAACATTCGACTACATAAGAACTCTCATGAGAAGAGTGTTTCTTCCTTATAACAAACTACCTCTTGGACACTTGAGACTCACAGTCACAATTAGGAGCCAAATAGGTTGCCTGTATACAGAATTTTTTTTTTTAAATCCCACAACTATAAAACAACCATTGCTCCAAAATCCAATAAACCCAACAAGAGAACAGCTCTCAAAGAATATAACTCATTAGAAGTTGGCTGCCTTTGTAACACTTTCAGTAGTGCAGTAAATATATTGGTTTTGACAAATGTTCACATAGTTACCTGAGCCAGTTCTCATAAGTGTAAGTTTGCACACACAATAAACACAAGAAACACACTTCCTCAAGCTGCCACGTGAGCCATACTAAAATTATAGTCCAGTTTGTATTTCTGTATAACTTAACCTCCCCAAGAAATTACATTAAGGAGATACAACACATGCCTTCCACTCCTCCTGCTTTTCACCCTTTGTTTTTTGACATCAGGATTTGTACAACTTCCCTTAGCTTTAACTGCTGAGATTTTTAATTCCACCTGCATCGGTCTCTCATTTTTAAATAGAAAATAACTAACGATTTAAACAACTGACAGTTCTGATGAGGTTTATACATTGCATGTTTTTATAACCAAATGAATAAGGGACATACCTCCAAGTTCTTTTACGTTCAAAATTGCATTTTGGAATGGCACTGCTTTTATACTAAAACCTAAGAAAAGAAAAAAGAGCATTAGCAAGCTATTTGTTAAAGGGGCCCTTGGGAATCAATTGTAAATATTCAAAAAAAAAAACTTCATCAAGAACCAGGATTTTGCATATGAAATTCTGTTTCAATGTGTTGTTTAAGAAGTCAGTTATAAGGGGATAGGAAGGGGGTAAGAGGTGGAGGAGTGCCAGGAAGAGGGAAGAGAATAAATCAGTATAAGCAATTAAATTTTCAATTTTAAGTACTTGGCACAAAAAATTCAGCACAAAACTTCCATCCAGACCATCTACCAGAATATACTTCTATAAAATCATCTTTTACTGCATCTGGAACTGAAGTGGATAATTCAGATTACCAGTAATGTGAAGTGAACGTTCTGCACATTTCAGGAGACATTGAAGACAACGTGCACTTCAAATCACTGTTTCCTTCCATTGAAACTTCACAAGTTTTGGCTGTGCCTGGATTACTAATCCTGTGTATAAATATAATTAACTGAAAGATCCTTTTATAGACCTTAGCTGGATGTGTTAAAATGGCTATAAGCACACTGGAAACAGCTATGAATCCTCTATTAGCCTGTTTTTTACTTAAAACTGAAATAAAAATAAAAAACCAACCAAAAGAAAAAAACCATCAAAATGGGATCTTTACTCTTAATTGAAAAATCAGACAGACGAGAGAAAGGGAATGTGCAAGGCTCCCAGCAATATATCAATGTATTATATACTAAATTTTGCATGTTTAGTGCGTACATATACGTAAGTGTATGTAATGCTTTATATAGGAAAAATTATGTCTACTCTTTCAGCATAAAATATCC
The DNA here is from genome assembly GCA_013397895.1 of Origma solitaria. Lineage (NCBI taxonomy): Eukaryota > Metazoa > Chordata > Aves > Passeriformes > Acanthizidae > Origma > Origma solitaria. The sequence goes on along the minus strand of VZRL01003726.1, from coordinate 413,832 downwards.
AGACAGACATTAAATTTATTTCCATCTACCACCAGTAGTTTCAACATGATTATGTACCTGTGCATTGAGTAAAGAAGTTTTGAAAAAACATGCTTCACTTCAAGTTTTTTAGCTATCATTTAACAGAAACAAGATGTTTTTTCTCCCTGGTTAGGCCAGTAAGATGCTACAGTACTCCTACTGTGTAACAGCCAGTGCTAGATGCAATAGAGGAATGTACAAAAAAAAAAAGTCTGAAGGGAATAATTATGAAATATTTTGGGTATTGTTGTCTTAAAAGAAATACTAAATTCTTCCTAGAAAGAAGGAAAAGCTAGAATGGACCTGAGTGGCATTGATGAAAAAAGCAAACATATAGGTTACAGATTGAAACCTGAGTGAAGAAGCTGTCACAGTGTATTCTTGGATTCTCCACAATATTGTCTGATATACCATATTTAAGTAGATTATACACCTAGACATACATTTTGGTTTGCCTGCCTAGTATTCTCCAGAACTGGTTTTCATTCCTGAAGTTGCCTAATTAAATAGTGGTATTTTATTGCATCTCTCTAGAAAAATACAATCAATCTAATTTTTAATTAATGGTATTTTCATTACTTTCTTTGATAGCTCTACACTGCTATTTTCATTGCTGTTATTATTTCTTTCAGGGTCTAAAGTAAGTGTTAAAGTATAATTTGTTCTAATTCCAGAATCAAAGCTCAAGAGAGGGGAAAAAAATAATGACAAAAAAAAAAAAAAAACAAACAAAAAAAAGCTAATTACAATTTTCTTCTAACTTTTTGAGTTAGTCACCTTCTCACAACTAAGCGTCAGATCCCTCTAACATTGCCAATGACACCACCAGAGAGGCAACAGGTTAATTATTCATTGCAAGAAAAACACCATTTTCTTGTACCTGTTTTACATTTTACTTACAGTTGTATTAAATAACCATATGTTCTTGTAAATTAAGCAAACACACTCTGAAACCTAGTTAGGGTTGCTAAGGCACAGTCATAAAATTCAAGCCCATGAACCACACTACAACACAAAGCCGTGTAACTGTAAATACAAGTTATTTGCACAATGCTTATTATCTGTTCCATCAGCAGATCAACCTTACTAACTGCTGCAGCCACCAAACTAGATTTCTTCAATCCCCATGACCTAATCTGCCCTCTTTCTGAACTTTGCATCCAGGAATTCCGTCTTCTCATTTCACATGTTCATTTCTGGTTTTTCCGGTGCTGTTCTGTTCTTGATTTGGTTTTTGTTGGTTGGTTGGTTTGGTTTTGGGGTTTTTTTAATCAGAACATGCTTTTTAGTATGAGGCATTCTGGTTCATCTTTATCAAGATGCCTATACAAACTTTTTGGACTTAAGATACCTCTTACCTTCAGTTGTGCTGTCTGTTTTTATGTATCTTCTCAATACCACTGAAACTTTCTGTAAATTGGTTCTTTGATCTCAACCTGTCCTTACTTCATAAACAAGCCTGTTGCTCATCTAAAATTGGGATTATCACCGAAAAAACATATTCCATTACATTTATTCTTTTGGTTGCTAGCATATACCACAAGGCAGTACCGACCAAGTATGTACAGAAATAAATCCCAAATTCAGAGCATCACTGCCCTGTTCCATTTTACAGCACATTCTCCTCTTTTCTCTCCAATATATAGTGAGACTGCTTAAAAATCAAAAGTAAAATGAGAAAAAATAAGCATTTTAATGTGTGTCTACAGTACACTGTTACTGTATGTTATGATTCTGCTTCATTAGACCACATTGTTTGGACTTTTGACACATTCCAAATAATATGGTTTCAAGGATATTCCCCAATGTACAAACAAATACTGAAAGAAAGTAGTGGTAGCTTTAAAATGATCCATCAGGTACTTTCAACAGTAAAATAAGCAGACTGAAGTTCTCCACAGCCTTTGCTATGCATTTCAGAAGTTACCTTTGGGCAATGTTCCAGCACACCATGGAATAAAGGCAGCCTCCTACCTGTGGTAGACACGATATTCTCCGGGCTTTCACTGCAGAGCTGAGACAGAAGACTTGTCTTGCCAGAACCAGAGAGGCCTATGCAAACCAAGTCATACTCAGGTCGCGGTGGTGGCGGTCCCTTGCAGCAAAGTGCTCTAAAACACTGCCAGGGCAGGGCAAAACAAACAAAACAAAAAAAAAAGGAAGTGATTACTTTTCTTTTTGGTACATGCTTTTTCAACTATGTTCTAAGAAGCAACTTTATAAACTTAAAGGCATTGGAGAGAAGTAAATTATTATTCCAACTTACTATTTTGACTAAATCAACAATTAATAGACCAAGACCACCTCAACTAAAATCTATAACAACTTTACAAGAAAACAAATACACGTTAACTTTTCACCTAAACCTCAAAGAGTTGGTGTGAGGAATATAACAACCATTTCCCAAGTAGCACAAACAGCTCACACCATGAGAGAGGCACATGCCCTGTACAGCTCTGCAGTTGATTATGCATGAGTTTCCTTCCTGTGCTAATTTCATGCAATACCTGGTGCTGGCCAGGCTCTACCTGCTGTCACAGAAGAGAATCAGGGACCTTTGCTCTACTCATGTCCTTTCTGGGCTTGCTTTGTCATGCATTTTAGCTCAGAATAACAGCTGTTAAAGGGTACAGCTTGTAAATGAATAAATAAATAAATCTTGCTGGACATGGATCTAGTAAGAAACACATCTTTCACCTTCCCTGGAGAAGTATAAATTAATCACAGTGTAAACAAATAAAAATCTTTTACAGAAAGCCTACTTCAGAGTTCTGCTTATTTCTCTTAAACAGTTTTGCCAAAGTAGGCCATGTTCATACAAAAGCCTCCTTAGGCCCTCATTAAGTTCTTCCGTTCTTTGTTTATATGCAATTCAGAAACTTTTTATGTAAAAATGTAGAAGCATACAGTTCCAGGAAAGCTAGGTAGTTTATATTTTATGTCTAGAGCATAATTACCTGCTAATTTCCAAAGCAGATCTCCACCAACCCTATATATATCTACATACAAAATTACCTTTTTCCCCAGTATGTGCCACATTTATATCAGAGGAAGACATCTGCTCTAATAGGGAAGGGACAACATGTCTGTGCAATCAGTACTTTCTCACACATTCTGTTTTTACATAGCCCCAGCTCTTTATTTCCGTCTCAACCACAAGTCAATCACTGCACTGATTGCGGGAAAAGAATTCCAGTCTTTACAACCTTAACCTAGTTTGTCTGGACAGCTACCCAGACTTTGTCACTGAGGCTACTGGAGGAGCAGAGAAACTGAACTGATGTCAGTAAGGCTCTAATGCAAACAGTGGGGTCTGACCCTGTGAGCAAGTCGTCCAGTGAGAATGCGATTACACAAGGACAGCTCACTCAACACAGAACTTTAATTGGATTCTTTCAGTATAGATGGTAAGCTATTATACATGCTGCCAAAACAGTTTTCATTGCTTTAAAGAAGCAAAAGATAAATTCAGTGAAAGCTACAAAAGTACCTCAACACCTTTTAAAAGACTGAAAGGAAATACTTTAGAAGTAAAAATATTTACAGTAATATATAAGCTGAAAAAAAGGCAACAGATTTTAAAACAATAGCTTTGCCTCTATCAAAATTTTATTCAAAAATTATTTTCTTTAAGAAGATTTGCTATTCTATGTGTCCATACCTTAAAGGAGTAAACATGCCTTCTAGGTTTATTTACTGATGTTCTATTTATTTACTGGTTTACACTTATCTCACAGATTCTACAAAGCCACAGCAAATAGTCCACTGTGGTACTTAAGTGAGAAAGGCCAACTGAGTTCATTGAACAACACAAACTCCTTTAAATAGACCTTCCGCATAATGGATATCAAGCTGAAGGCCACATAAAATTCTTCGGAGCTTGCCAGAGCTCCCGAGGCTGTGTGTCAGACTCTCTGCAGTCAGTCTTTAAAAGGATTCAATTTGTCCCTGTCAGCATGGCATCTCTGCAACAACCTCTTGATGTCACATTGAAAAACATAAAGGAATAGATGAGCTGATGGAATTCTGTGCTCCTCTCTGTCCAGCCATCGTGCCAGTTCTTACACAACCAGACATGACTCTTGAGGCCTGACATCTAATAACTTTTAGCTCTGTGAAAGATATTTTCTGCTCTTTGCAGAATGCATATGGAGGCTCTGTGGATAACAGACAGGTTTTGTGAACTTCGGGATCTCTCTACTACAGACTCCTTAAGTCTAACTTACTCTGGAGAATCTTTATGTGCTGTGGATTAAACACATGATCAAAAACTCATGTCAAATTGCATCTCCAAAGTAGCATATGTAGACCCACCACCCTCTCACGTATCCTTCATCAGTAAGAATAGTCAAGCATAAAAATTACAGAGAGAGATCCCTATAAGACAGTAACATCACTCTCTCCAGACCACTCTCATATTTTAGTTGATATGATTCCCTTATCTTTGCTATATTCATGACCTTGTCCTTCTGCTAGGCTAATTTTGTTCAGTAGATTGGTTTAGCTGTAATGAAAACAATTCTTTAATATTCTAGCTTCAAAAAGCTCCTGAAACTTAAGCTATTGTATATAGTGGCTGAGATGAGAGATTCTACAGCACATGGTAAGGGGATATTTGTAATAACATATTTGGACTTCATAAACTTGTTTCGCAACCCTCCTTACTCAAGCTCAATGAACATCTCTCCCATTGGAAGTATCAATATACAAACAGTCTGATCACTCTCTTCCTGTTCTCTCACCAGCCTAAAGTTACCTGGTCCTTAAAGTTAGGGCTATTTAAGCATCCATCACAGTGACTAAACCTTTATTATCACAACTTTGGCAGCTGCATCTAGTAGATACACAGCATCTGAGGAGAGTACGAAATTCAGAAGTCATTAACCATGCAAATATAATTACATCTTATATTCTGCAGTTTACTATGGACAGGAAATGCATCCTGAAATATTTTATAACCATGGACTAGAACTTCACATTATTTAAGATGTTGTCACATATTACAGTGCACTCTGAAAACCACAAAACTGCAAGAAACGTGTGCTAGTAACTAAAGAAGTAATTCCAGAATTCCAAAACACAGATATATCAAAAACATTGAGAGAGTTGCTCAATTCACAACTAGTGGTCAGTTTGTTCCCAAACCAGCATAGTTTCCACTCCATTTGGTCAACCCAAAGGTCATAAGAGAAACTTCAATTAAATTGCCAGATATGGACCTGGAAGTCTCCTCCATTGATTCCCAAACCTGATTTGCTCAATGGGCAATAAAATCCTGCCCTTTAGGTATTACAAAACAAACTCTGAACCCAAACAGTGCCTCTTACATAAAGTGTCAGAGATGACAGGAAGAAAACACTGGACTAGTGCAAATACCGGGTCAAGCAGGGCTGGCTGGCACAGCCACTGAAAGGCTGTTTGGGCTATGGTCCTGTAATCGAGCCCCACTGCTAGCAACAAAAATGGAACATTTTTTTGAGCCTTCTCATCTTATCAGGGTAAGACCTTATTTACTATAAAGGAAAGACATATCAAAGTGTCAGCTTTCACAATTTTTGACAACATCACACTCAAATCTATAGCCACTGGATGGGGAAAATGGGCAGGCAAAGAGAGGCAGGCAGGGAGAGTCAGGAGTTAATTTTTTAATGAACAAACATGTTTTTTAAGTACTGAAAATACAACAATAAGGTATCTTTAAAAATGTATGCATTTAGTCAGTTTTTGAAAAAAAGTAGATATTTATCCAGGAAACTCGGTGTAATAGTTGCTGCAGTATGCAGAAAGGTGTGCAATATTCAGCAGCATTGTTATTTTCACTTTATTTCTAAGTGTGCATGAGTGCTGCATGTGTGTGCATAATCATTTTGTAAGTGTTAAGGGAAGAAGTTAGCCAGTCCTACTTCTCCGTACAAATTTCTAACCCAACCATATTATTCTGGGTTTGGGTGGATCAGTATTTACGCTAATAATCCTAGACAGCATCCCCTTAAAGCCTTATGGAGATTTCTTCTGAGGAAAGCATACTGTGTTTATAGCAGGGATGGCCAAACACTTCTGATATATGTGCCGCTCGGAGATCACAGATTGAAGCTCTGGGCAGCAAATGTCCCTGAATTACTACTCTCTACAACACATTAAACTGCCTCCAGCTGTTGAGTCTGTCTTTGCCTACTCATTGTACTTCTCGTTTCACTCTCCTTTTTGGGGTGAAATACTCCATTATTTCTGCTTTGTTCTGGACCCATCTCCTGTCTGTTTCTTTTGTTGCCACTATTTAATAGGGACAAACAGAAGCAAGGGATTTCATGCTTAGTTGGTTAAACACACACACTCTCATGGAAAAATACCCTAAGTTAGTGCAGCACTAATGCTAACAAACCAAGCATTCAGAACTCTTGAAATACAGAATTAAGGTTGAAAGCCCAACCCTAACTCTGTTCCCTTCCCCCCTCTTGCTTATACTTATGTATATAGTCTCCTTTTACAATTTATTTTTCATTTAAGGTATCTTTGAACAAACAGACTTCTAGTACTTGCACACACTTTTATCCCAGAGGACTGGTTAATCATCTGAAGCTGTTGATAAAACTCAAAGAGTTTATTAAAAAAAAGTAAAATTTGCACACAGTAGGTTCCATAGCTCTGATACTGTCTGAGATCACACAAGCACAAAGAAACCTCAAACCTTGAAGAGATAACATGAAGGGGGGGCACGACGACACAAGACAGTTATAACGTTAACGATAGGAAACAACTGGGAACAGTAGTGGAATAACTGAATGCAAGTAATAAAATACACAAGGCACCACAATGAAATTATACACTGTGTAAAGAGAGGGAGGGAAAAAGGATATATAAATAAACTAATTTTTAACTGTATGAATACCTTAACTTTAAATTAGTACAATAAAATTCCATGCATTTCACAGTGAGCTAAAACTGCAGCCTCTTCAGTTTCCATACTGCTGTACAGGTGGTTATACCTCTACAAAAAAACAGGGGAGGAAGAGGAAAACCTACCAAATTTAAGACACCTAATAAGTGACTCTGCTTTCATGTTTCCAAACATCAGATTGATAGGGTTTATCTTTGTCTATATGACTTCAGTAATAAGGACAAAACCTAAGACTGCTGTTCATTTTGTGGCTACCAACAAAGATGAATGAAGATGCACACAGCCGCTGGTAGCCTCAGTGACTTTCAGCACAAATAAAAATCCTAATATCATGACTAGACACCTTCTCTGACAGGTCACCTCATTAAGCAGTGACCACTACAGTCAAGATCCTCCACCCCAATACAGGGTAACAATCCAAACTCCAACAGAAGGCTCAAGGTCTCCTAACCTGCTACACAATTCTTTTCACAGGATAAAGCATTCCTCTAGTTTAACCCAGCTAAGGAGTGAGTGGTCAGCCACAGATTGAACCAAAAGCATTCTTTCTCTACATGCATCTACTCCTCTTGAATTTTATATCAGTCTGTGCTACAGAAAGACCAACGAGGCATTGAAGACTTAGATAATGAAAAACAAAGATAATATAAAAGAGGACAGAACAAAATTTCTCAATGAAGTGACGCAATTTTAAAGAGCAAAGAGTCCTGGTCGTATCCTACCTCACAAAAATCATAGAATCATAGAACTGGGTTGGAAGGGACCATAAAGATCATCTAGGTCTAACTGCCCTGCCGTGGTCTGAGACACCTTCCACTGGACCAGGTTTCTCAAAGCCCCATCCAACACTTCCCAGGACGAATCACCACAACTCTCTGGACAACCTGCTTCAGGGTCTCACCACTCTCAAAGTAAAGAATTTCTTCCTAACACCTTATATAAATCTATCCTCTTGCATTTTGAAGCCATTCCCCCTAGTCCTATCACTACACACCCTTGTCAAAAGTCCCTCATCAACTCTCTTGGGTGCTGCTTTCAGGCAGTGGAAGGTGCTATAAAGATCTCCCAAAGCCTTTTCTTCTCCAGGCTGAGTGAGCCCAACTTCTCAGCCTGCCTTCACAGGAGAAGTGCTCAGGCCTCCTCTGGACCTGCTCCGACGGGTCCATGTCCTTCCTGTGCTGTGCAGCTCAGAGCTGGATGAAGCAAGTGGGGTCTCACCAGAGCAGAGGAAAAAGGCAGAATCCCCTTCCTTACCCTGCTGGCCATGTTCCTTTGGATGTAGCCCAGGACACATTTGGCTCTCTGGGCTGAGTGCTCCTGGCTGGGTCATGTCCAGCCTCTCATCCACCAGCAGCCGCAAGTCCTTCTCAAGCAGGGCTGTTTACAATCTGCTCTCTGCTCACAACCTATTCTCTGCCCAGCCTGCCACGCTGGGGATTGTCTTTCCCCAGGTGCAGAAACTTGTACCTGACCTTGTGGAATTTCATGAGGTTCACCCAGGTCCTCCTCTATAACAGGACACTATCAGCAACATATAGTCTAGAGCAGGAATCTCAAATTCTGCCATCTGACCATGAAGAAATACATTTGGATTAATTTGTTGAAATTGTTTACCATCCCCTATCAAAAGCTCCTTGGTATTTCAGAGGCGTCAGGTTCTAGAATCTCAAAAGAAGAAATCACACTTTAAAAAACTTTCAAAATCCCTTGTAATCCCAGATGAGCAAGACATAAAACACAGGTTGAAGCACCAAAACCAGACAAATGACACAGATCAATTCATTTTTTAACAAATTTGATAACTCTACAGAGAAGGTTTAATGGAAATGCAGTTAAGAAGAAACAACTGGATGACTTCTGACAAGCCTGAGACAACACTGCCACTCAGAGCATATAATTTCAAAGGACTTCATGGTCATGATAATACAATTACAGTGGGTCAAATTGCAGAAGATAATTGTTTTATCTGATATTAGATGAACTACTCTTGGATGAAGGCTTCACCCAAAGTTCAGGAATCACAAAAATTCAATAAATGTAGTCAAAGATAACTTCCCTGGAAGAAGCTGTAAGGCAATAGGAGTCCTTTCCCTACTATCAGGCAAAACAAACCACAAATGTCACAACCAAAATGGAAAAAGAGCCTCTCTAACCTTAATCTCTTACACACTCCCTATAAAATCAAAATCAAATTATGACTCTCCCTTACACTAGAAGAAAACATGAAGTAAAGTAATATCAAGTTCTAGATGTACTCAGATATTCAGTGAAGTAGTATGATTGAAAAGCCTACATAAAACAAAGTGGCACACAGCTATGATAAACCAAATCTAAGCCAGTTATAAACAGTTCTAAACACATGCACAGGTGGTACTCAGAACAGAAGACAATAACTCGCATCACTGCAGTGTCAAATCAAACTCCAAGGGGGCTTTTGGACACTTCTAAGCTCCATCAAGTGTAGAATTATTGCTCAAGTTGTTTCCTCTCTGACAGTTTGCTTTCCACTTGTTTTATTGCACAAGAGTAACTCATTCAATCCACCAGTCCATTCACATTTAACAGCAAGAGACAAAGGCAACAAAAAAGATGAATGAAAGCCTTTGCAAACAGTTTGTTTCACAACTTAAGGAAACACAACCACACTAAAAAAAGCTTGAAGAATCATCAAAAATACCAGCAAAAAAGGCAGTAGCAGTACCACCCAAATGTGCAAAAGCTAAGGATGTGACACCTCCTGTCACTTCTAATTTCTGGGAAGGATAAAAAAGTATGTATTTTTTTCTTAATACACCCCCTCAAAAAACAACACAAATAACAACAACTAAAGCAAAATCACACGTTTGAGCTTTCAGGCTTGCTAAAAGTCATCCCCATACAGTTTCTGAGCCAATTCATAAAAAGCTTTTCCATTATTTATGTGAGACAAGGTGGGTTACCAAACAAGTTTTTTTTCAGCATAGAATGAATAATTCTGTTCTATTCACATGAGATCACAAAAGCAGAAAAGAAGCATATAGACCACTGGGTGTTCTTTGATTTTTTTTCTGAGCTGACTATATGACTACATGCCACCTACATGCAACAGCACACTTTTTTTCTTTTTTCTCCTCAAAAACTGTTCACAAGTACACAAGACCCTGGACATTCGTATTTGACATATATGGCACATGCAGGATTACTTTGATAACAATCCTAAAACAGGATTTATTGAAACAGTAGAGCAATATCTTCAAGGCCCATGCCAGAATCGGTCAAGGGGAAAAAAATAGAGAAATATATCTGGTGCAAAGAGAAATCTAGCTGTACACTAAATGGATGTAAATGAAGACTTGCATTGTATTCCATGCTTTAGAAAAAGCAAAGAACAAGAAGAGCTATTGCTGCTGTCCTACTCCTAAAATTTGCAGGCAAATTCAAAGTATATTGAGAGTAAGACCCATCATGCCCTGTGAAGTGAAACTTCTGCAATTTACAATAGGATCCATAAAGCAAAACGGTCTTAAAAATAATCATGTAAATAAACACAAATTCATTTGAAATGTAGTTGGAAAAAGCACAGGAATACCCAAGTGCAAACAAGAGAAGTGTGTCTTCATGCACTAAAAGCCAGAAGATCTCAAGGCAGATTCAGGTAATACTAGTGAATAAATCCCTGAAAAAAGTCACAAGATCTGAATTCTTCCATCCATTGTATCAGTAACATTACAGAAACAGGCAAACTTCAGAGTATTTTTCCCAACCAGCTTCAGCCCAATCTTTCAGAGCTGTTTGGCATCATAATCACAAATAAAAGAAAATAAGTCCTGGGCTGTGTGTGTTTCTCTTGAGTATCAAAAAGCAAAGTAACCTAGAGAAACTTTAAGTGTGTTTTGAGGGAAAAAAAAGAAATAACTAATGTTTACTTGAGGCAAAGTTTCCTCTGAGATTAAGCCCCAAGATATGTCTTGTTCTTTCTTATGAAAGATTTCAAAACTAACATTTGACATCAAATCTGAGAGAAAAGAGGAGAAATCTCTGAGGACAGCAGTCCAGACTGCTGTTTTCTATAAAGTCTGGTCTTACTGAACAAGTTCATAGCTGAGACAGAATATTAAGTACAACAAGATTGTGAATATCAGTCAAAGTAAAAAAATCTGTGCAAACCTCCCCCCTGCAAAAAAAAAAACCAACACACACACATACACACACAAAAAACAAACAAAAAAAAAAACCCAACACATACACAAACAAAAAAAAACCCAACAACCAAAAAAAAAAAACAAAAAAACCAAAAAAACCCCCACCAGAGAGAAAAAAAGGATCCATTGACATTGTGAGGGGCAGGGGGAAAAGCCACAAACAGATGAGTTTTAAAATCAATTTGCAAAATACCATGAAACAAAATTGAACACAATCATAACAGCTCATTAAGAAGGAAAGTACAGTTTCAACTGTCACTTTTAAACCTGCTCAGGAGTCCCTGCTGCTTTCTCCCTATGCAGCACTCTGAGTACACCAAGGCAAATTTAGGCGATACCAAATGAAGAAGTGAGGAAACCAACAAAGGTTTGGTTGCCCTGAAATTTTCAGGAGGTAAGAGACTGAAGACATGAGTAGAAACTGATGCAACAAAAGTTACTAAAATAGAAACAGTGTATGCAGTTAACAACTAAACAGCAATACCAGTATACATAATCCAAGAAGTAATGGGAGGATTTAGATAATAAAAGGAGGTGGACAGAAGAAGGACAGCCTGATTTTGCAGACTGTGCAAGTCTTCCAGCCAAAGAATTCTTCTGCTTGGAACACTAAAGACAAGACTGCTTTTCAAGACTAGAAAATGGAGTAAGAATTATACTGGTATTGGTGCAGACACAAACAGGAGATCCAACAGACGTGGCCTATTACTAGTTCATGGCATTACCAATTTCCAGTGTTGAATTTGAAACACTAGATGGTTGCAGGTTAAATGTTTCTCTTATTCATTAAGGTCTCTATGAATGATTTCGATCTTATTTCACCTTTTCCTTTTACTTTGCCAGTACACTGTATTTACAAAAAATAAGAAACTCCAAGAGAATACCTGTTTTGACCAAAAGATCCTAAGGAATATGAAATATGTAGTACCATATACGGGAACCTCTCTTCCCTCCCCCTTACAGAGCATAACAGTTTTACTTGGCTAGCACAGTACATTACTACCATGGGAGGAAACAAACCAACCCACATAAAAATATTAATCCAAAATATACAATTAGAGGAAGGCATATGAATCTCAAGTACCATTAAAAATTCTTCAAATTTTAATCAATGAGAGCCTCTAGGAATGCAGAACAGGTTTAGCCTCAATCAAACTCTTAATGAGTTAGGTTTGAGAAACTTCAGCCATGGAAAACATCTCATGCTCCAACACAGGCCTTTCACATTTCTCCTCTCTCCAGTTGCAGGCTTGGATTTTTTTTCTGGCTACGTATCAACAATGGAGTTTCTCAGCTGACACCCATTTGTTTGCTGATGAAGACTCTGTTGGCTATTTTGTTCACTTAGAACTGCAAAATCGAAACTGTGAAATTGAGCATGCATAAATCAAGGACTATATAGCCTTTAAACTGTTTTAAAGAGAATGCCAAGAGATGCCCTACTTCTAGTGCCTGAAAGTTTGCCAAACACAACTCAGTTTGAGATGGGGATTCTCAGCTGATAGGGAAGGGAACAGATTCTACAGAGAAATGGGTCAACTACACATAACCACCATTTCCACGAGTTTGCAGTGTTAAAAAAAACCTCAAAAAACCCACAACAACAACAACAAAACAACAATCAAAAAAACCTTACCCTCACAGAGCAACCACACAAACAGGACTTTTTTTTTAGTAAGTATATTGACCAATGCCTATTCATCTTCTTGAGTTAGGTTGGGGGAAAAAAACCCCAAATAAATGGTACAGGGTATTCTGTAGATAAATTCAAGACACCCAGATTATGCTGCCTTTGAAAAGCTATGGCTGAATTTTAACATTTTTTAGGTGATAGTGGAAGCTGGCAAGAACCAGCCTTACTTTTTGTGAAAACGCAGATTATTGTGGCCTTGCTCACAAAACAGCCTGCCATACAGCTGCGCAGACTCACGGGAATGTCAGTGTGCCTGCTCTGTGGGGCTGACAGCCCAAACCAAGAAATTTCTCCTGGTGAAACAACCACCACTTTTTATCAACTAAGAGGCATGAAAGACTTCAATCCACAAGAGTGTATCACTATGCCAGATTATTTTTTTTTAGTCTCAGAACTGCTGAAAGCCTTTTAAGGGGAATTAAATTCTTCTCCTTTGAGTAGGTGCAGCATCCAGTCAGCTCTAGGAAACCAACACTTTTAAAAGGAGTAAAAGCCCTTCACCTGAACCCTTCTTGTGCAATCTGTGTCTCAATGATACTGCTTTCATTGATAGTGTGATGAGTGACTGGTTTTTTTCAGATAACTATTATGCAACAGTTCCATAAAAATTCTTGTAATTTAAAAAAGCAGCAGGTTGTTACTTAAGAGTACACCTGATGTTGATGCAATACAATCACAAATCCAAGCAGAAATAAACTTAACATGCTGTTCAGATAACTGAGCACAGCTCTGGGATGCTGAATTCCTCAGCTGATTTAATGCTTGGCTGTGGGAGACATAATACATGTCCTAAGGACGCTGCAGATACCTCAGTAAAAACTGACTCACTGCTTCTTACGGGAACAAAAATTTTATCATTTATTCCAGATCAGCATAAATCTTGCCAATCTGGGAAACTCCTTTTGCTGGCTAGAGAGAAAATATCACTGAGGACCAGGGAGAATTGCCGTAATGATGAGAGTGTATCAGAGGAACATAAGCAATCTGTAGCTGGTAGCATAATTCAGAGTGAGACACCGAATAAACACAGGCTTAAGAAATGGAAGACAGTTGCCTTTTAGAGACTAAGACATATGATTAGTTCTAAAAGCAGTACACTGGCTTTAATTCAACTTTTTGTTTTAACTATCTTTAATTTTTTACATTTACTTTTCTAATGACTGGCAGTTTATTAAATAATTGCAATAAAGAACTGGAAGCTGTGATTTTGTAATATAAAGGTATAATAAACTTTTATAGTGAAACTTCAGCAAGCACCAATTACCTACACATCACTAAATCAGTATTTTTGAAACACAGGCAACATATAGAGCGTGAGAAAAGATGCACACAGTTCTATTCATGCCACAGAGATTTTTCACTGAAAAGGATGCTTTCACAGCTCACAATTCTTCAAAGCAATTTATAACAATGAAAAGATACAACAAGGCATGGGATATATCATACCATTTTATACAAGGATTAAGGAGCGTAGAACACTTTGATTATGTTATTGGGAATAAAGTTAAAAAGTCTAGGATTTCAGAAGAAACCAACTGCTCTAAAACATGTCAAAAATCATAGTAACTGAAAAAACATTGGAAGGATTTTACTTCCTTATGTAAAAATAATAATAGGCCTCTTTATTTGAAGAAATGCATAAATAATCAGGTTTTCTCATCCTTTCAAGAAATTCTTAAGATCATGCTGTCGAGATTATTGCCACCAAAGCATACAATCGCAAATTATGCCTTAAAGAGATCAATGCTTAATTGGGAAGAAATGGCAATCTATAAAAGGAGGGGAAAAGACGTTAAACCTTGGTTTCCTAGTGCACTGCACACAATCCTTATCCTATGCTCAGAGGTGGAATCATCATGCACATAGATGAAGTTTTAGTTGAGAGATCTGCAGTACAGAGAGAAGAATAGGGTGTTGGTGTACTACTATATTAGAAACACTACCTCTGTATACCAACGAGAAGAAAAACTCTGCCCAAACCCCACAGCCCAACAGAATAAGAGCTGGTAGCAGGTTATTAGCTCTACATACAACCTTGGACAATCTAACTTGGACCTGTATAGTTGAGTAGGAAGTACCAGGGACCTTCTGAATAGATACTGAACTAAAAAAATTTAAAGGCAAGATCCTCTAAGACTGCAGTTACTTCCAATTCTGCAGGTCGAGAGCAGACAGATCACAATTTGAAGTACTAACTGCAAAACAATATTTTCTACCCATTTTTATACAACCATTTTATAAAGCCTAAACAAATTAGAAAAAAATATTGTTTGCGTTCTCTGACAAGGCAAAACTCCTGATGCCCAAAGGACAGTATGAGCCCCTAGATCTCCTGCAACAGAGGAGCAGTGAATTTTGTCAAGTCACTCTCCTGAACTGATATGTACTAAGAAAATCAAACTAAAAAATATGGAGCAATATATTCAAAAAAGCATAAGACTGACCATTCCTCAAGACTCACCCGTTAGGCAGAACAATGAAGCAGAAGTTCCCTTATCATTACTCATCATTCTGATCAAATCTGAAAATTTGCTAACAGGTACTGTTTTTCCTACTGAATTTTCCAAGCTCCACAGGAAACTACTATCTCTCAGACCTTTTTAAAGCATTAAGTGCTCTCCCTAAACTCAGAAATATTTTGATGGAAAAGAACAAAGTTCAAAATAAAGCAAGACATCAGAAATTCTAGTGAATATATGCTCATATATTTTCATTTTCCTAAAAAAAAAAAATCTCAGAGTTCTTTAATTATTATGAGGTAAATCATGACTTCCAAAACTAATGCACCTTTGCCTAAATTTTCAAATTGACACTAGCTGTAACTTAGGTTATTTTTAAGTTCATTCTTAGAAACAAATTTTATTAAACCTATTTTTAAATGTACCTAACTTCACTAAGTTGAGGTTAATGTCAGCCCAAACAGTAAAACTAAAACAAAGAGCAGAAAAAACAAAAATCAAAAAACAATCCAAGAAAACTAGCAGAAAAGGGAAAGAACAGGTTGCTATTCAAGTGCTACTTCTCATGAAATAGCACTGAAGTTCAGCATAATCCAAGCCACAGTGCAATGTGTGTAAAGCAGCAGAGTCTAAGTTCCATGCACGAGAAGAGAAGTAATAATTATATGGCTTTTTTTTTTTTAATTTTGTTCAGAATTGGAATTTAGTTTTGGCACTGATTCAACCTATAGGTACTTCAAAAGAAAGCAGTCCTTCAGCATGGAAACATGGTCTAAAGCAATAACTAAACGAAATTTCAGTGGTAGTTTTCTTTTTAAAGGCATCAAAAAATATGAGAACATGATTGTGATGTTCATCTAGCATAAGGCAACTAGAGCAATTTAAAGTAGTTTATTGTAAGAGGACACAACTGAGCTGAGAAGTCTCATATTTGACTTGTGTCCAGAAACAGGAATCAAAATGAACTATTAAACTATAGTCTAAATGTTTGAAGATTTTTTCAGCTGGGGACACTATACAACCTTAAATGGTAAAAACAGTTAAGTCCTATCCCAATAAAGACCCTTGGAAAAATAATCTTCTACAAATAAGTTGAAGATAAAGTTCCAACAGACCACAAATTGATTTGGAAATGTTCACATTAGAAAAATCACACTGAAGCAATAAGCACACCATTCAACAGTATGAAACCAGGTAAATATTTTTGCACTTAGCATACATATGAAGTTCATTGTAAAAACATTAAAACCCACTTGGACTTCCAGGCACACTGAAGTATTTTAATGACAAATGGATCATGATTCTTCTTCCTGCTGTCTACTGCTTTTCTCTTCTGCTAAGCCTTACATTCCAGCCTAATAGCAATATATTTTCTACTCCAATCAACCATACTATTCAGTGGTATTTCCTAGAAAAATTTTTCTTGCATGTCAAATAAATACAGAAGAAAATCCTTCAGGGACAGCTTGATATACCACAGATACCAGTTGAAATAATACTGAACCAAGAAATTAAGAATTTCCTTAGTGAACCTATCAGAACAGAAAATATGGTAGAAGTACATATTTTAGCAAAATTTAACTGTATCAAGCATGTGACTTGGACTTCATTCCATAATTTTAAAGCTATGTGGGTTCAGGAGGATCAGAAAAGTGTGAAAGACCAACTGCGAAAAAAACAAACTGAAAAAGTCTACAGAAACAGCATGATGGTACTGTATTATTATAGTATCACGAACGTTTTATTTGGGAAACAAAAGCAGCTCATATGTGTTATTTTAGGATAGTAAAGTCTTCAAAATTTTCTGCTTAAAAACAATTTGGTGGTACCTGGCTAGACAAAAACAGTGACAAAAAAAGTTACCTTGCAGGTGCCACACAGGATCTCATTGAGGGTAAACAAAAGCCTATTTCCTGGAGAAATTGCTGAGCTTCTTGTCAACAATTAAACACTCCATTAAATCAAACTATACATAATGAAGAACTGTGAATTTGCAGTGCAACTCAGTCATTAGTGTTCTCATACAATTCCGTGCTTCCCACATTTTCAGGAATTAGACCTGCAAGTTTCCCCATTTTTACACATGTTCAAAGAATTTAACATTATTAGACTGTCATAAATGACTTAAGATTTTTGGCAGGCCATCTGCTGTAATAGCTTTGAATTTCCCTTAAGTGCATATTGTGGATGACTTATTTTAACAAGAATTAACACTACCTTGAGGCTCAGACAAAATCTAAACTCTTAACTCCTTTGCATCACTAACATGCCAAATGAAGGTCAGTGTTATATATGTGTTATTTGCTTAAGGTAGATTAAGATGCATGACATGTTACATATATTGGACATTCTTTGATCTTAATTTGAAACTATTAATACTTTTAAACCAGCATAAGACCATCTCCATATACTTGGATTATGTACTTTGTATCTCTGGTCAGCAGAGTCAGAACACTAGAAAAATTTCAAAGAAATATTTTTCCAGTCACATTAGGGTTAAAAATTAAGCAAGACTGCCCATGCTTTCCATTCCACAAATTCCAAATATATTTGAAAAGTCATACTACTCCTATTCTGCATTCCAAATTCCTGCAATATTCATTAGTCTCAGTGTAAGAACCATCATGAGTAGAAGACCAATTTGCTCGTAACGTTTCCTGTGTTGGTTGCGCTCTAGAGATCTACTTTTTTACTGTATTGCATAGGAGAATTTAATCAATCTTCCCAGAAAGAATCTCAGCAACTAGAACTATTTCAGTGGCTCATTAGTTAGTTATTAGAAACAGACTTCATCACTGATATCTTAGGACAGTGAAAACAAAAACCAGATTGCATGGATTTGTTTTAAAAGAATTTGATGTCATCATTTTTGCCATTATAAATTGATACTGAAAACAAATATTGGCAAAGAAAGCAAACATTCTATACTTTCTTGATTTCTCCATACAGAAAAATATTGCCCCAACACTACAGAACCCTTCTCTTCCAATGTAGACATGAGATGAGATGATTTTAAAAAATGAACAAACAAAACCTTTGATTTTCTATTCTTTCAAAGGGAGAAATCTCAGCTTACAGTTTTACAACCATGTTTGGTTGTAAAAAATACTGCCATAATGATCCTGCAATTTTCAACCACTTTATACTGCAGATCATGTGACAGAAATGTCAGCCATACCCTTCAGCATTTCCTACTCATTAGCTTGGGTATTCTCCAAGTTGTGAATGAATGGCCACTTAACTTTGTTCATTCCCAACAGTTGTGGCAGGCTGGAAAGTTTCATTCACAAACCTGAGTATCTAAAAGTTCTAGAGGCATTCAACATCATGAAGGTGAAGATTCCTGAATTATTTCACTGGATTTTTACATGCCATCTAGCAATTTTACTTTTCTCTTTACCAGCTGAGCCAATATTCAAATAATTTCTTTTACATGTCTTTTAATTCATGGGTCTGTAGCAAAAGACTTTGGAATACAGCATCAAGCTCCATTTAGTTTTTTTCTGTATTTTTCTACAGCCTAATAATACCAGTGCTTTACTCACTTTAGTCAATGCTTCCATTCAAGCAACCAAAGGAAAATGTTTTGATACTGAAGAGACAGTATTGCCCAGTTGCGCTTATCCTACAGTCACATCATTCCAGGTTAAGATGTACTGCATGGTGAAGGTTAAGTTTTTATTTTCAGTATCAACATATACTATGCATAGGTAGGACCCATCAAAATTAACATATGAAGAAAAAGAAACTTCCCAACAGTGCAGTTTCATTCCTTCAGGGGGATTTGCCTATTTTTCCTTTGGCGGGTTTTTTTTTTTCTTTTGCAATTGTCAGTTTTAAACCCTTGGAGGCTAAGGCTTCGATATCAGACTGCTGAAAGGACTGACATATCCCAAAGGGTGTAGGAGGAATTTGATTAGGTTTTTTTATTGGGAACTATTTGTAGTACTCCTAGATGCTTACATAGTAACAGTAGCTAAAAACTCTTGCCATCTTTGGCTGTCCAGGAGACTGCACCCCTTCTCCAGGAATGTGGATTCAAGCATAGTTATCCACGCATTCATCACCCCTAGGCTGAGTATCACTGAGCGCTACACCCCAGGGATGAGGCGTTCCAACTGAATCAACAGGCACCCTGCCCTGGGAAGCGGCACGTGGAGATTGCTCACCCGCGCCAGGCGGCTCTCTGGTCTGCTAGCAGATTCTTTCCAAGATCGGGTGCTTGATTTCATGCTAAGGCGTGGGAGGGGATCCGTTTCTCCATGAATTTCTGTGATGATGGCAGTTGAGAGATCATTGCTATGGGCCAAATCAGGGGAGGGAGGCTCATTTCCACCGCAGCTGACTTCAGCAGTGAAATACTTGTGGTGGTGTCTCAACCACAAGACAATTATTAGTTCAGCAAAATTTCCTTTGCGATAGCATTGTGATTATAGGAAAGGGTTCAGTGCCCACAAAGAGAAAAACTAAAGCACTATCTCAAGAGTGCCATACTGAATTTCACTAGGCACTCCTATCACATTACCATGCATTTGGAGCAGAACATTTGAGCAACATTTTTGTCTTAACAAAAGTATTTAAGAAGTTGCACAGAAAGCTTATAAAAAATTAAACAAATGCTACTTTACATAGAAGTAAAAGTAGGGTGGGACAAAAAAAGTTGCAGATTTCTTTTATCCAGTTCTGTTGGTTTTGAGTTGGAACAGAGGCAAAATAAGTAAGCAGATCAATCAAGGCAGAGACCATTCTGCAGTTCACATTTCCCATGTCTTCCCAGTTCCAGCAACTCCTAGTTTTCTGCTCTAATAAAGAAGCTACTCACTTCAGTAAACAGTACTTTTTGTTAGTCAAGCCTCGTATTACAAAATAGTTTCTGGCCTTGATGATAGATTTTTAATACTGGCTATTCATATGCAGCTCTACACATCAAAAATGCTATTGTACCACTGCAGAAAAGTAACTACCTAAGGCACAGGCTTTAGAAAGCAATCACTGTGGATACTGTGCAAGACAGCAAAAGCTCCAGTGCATCCGGATCAGGCAGAGGAAAAGAACACGACACAGTCCCTTTTTAAAAGTGGGGTTTCACTGAGTTAAAAATAAAACAAGTAATATGCTTTACACAGGCCGTAGACAGCTCAAGTGACAGTGTGGAGCTACACACAAACAAGTGATCCTTAAGCCCTTTCAGATAATGCACAAAAAGAAAGCAAACATGAATTAAGAAGTGGATTCTTACTACTTCCACACATTACATACATACATCATGCAAGTTAGCCTAACTTAGTGAACTTTCACACACAGATTAGTGCTTATGTACCAAAAGTGTTTTAAAATTAATTTTAATTACACTGCAAATTATGCACAGACTAGACTGTAGCTCAGCATTTATTCATGTAGCATGTAGCTCAAGTCATATTTCCTTATGACTATTAAAAAGTCATAAGGAAACAAAGGAGAAATATATAAACCACTTACCTACTTCATAGCCATTAAAGAAAAATTTATCTGTGGAGCAGAGAGAATAAAAACATCTAATTTCATAGAGCTGAATATTTTAACATCAATTTCAGGCTGCCCTGCTATGTAAAAATAGTAGCATATTAACATGCTGATGTCTTTTGGTTCTGTTCACTTTTTAGTGTCTTTGTGGGTGCCCCAAGTTTCCTACATGAAATTAGAATCTGCTAGTCTCTCAACTCTGAGCCTTAAATGTAGCAGCATACACCAAAAAAAACCCAACAACAAAAAACCCACCCAAAAAACAAAACAAAACAAAACAAAAAAAAAAAAAAACCAAAAAAAAAACCATTTCACTTTGTTTCTTGCAGAGACACTTATTTCCCTCTTTCAGAACAGGCATTTGTCAATGCAAAGGCATCAAGGCATCACATTTTTCCTTATGTTTCAGATAACAATATTGCCAAAAGTACAAATTTCTGTTTGTTCAAATTTATTTTGTACTTATACTACATGTGGCATACTGAATGTGCCAGCTCTCAAAAATCACAGTGCAGTCTTGAGTTGCACCCTCTGCTAAACGAAATCTCACTTACAAAATCTAAGAAAACCACAGCAGTATAAACACAGAATAATCTTCGAGACAATCTAAAGCAATTGAGATATCCAGATAAATGTCCTGGGAACTTTCTGAAGGGATGCATGCAGCTGTAAATGGAGTGAGGACAAGAAACAATGGACAAATTGAAGCCCAAGAGGTTCAGACCGGATTGAAGAAAATACTTTTTGCCCACGGGAACAGTCCAGCGCTGCCCAGACAGGCTCCACAGTCCTATCTTTGATGGTTTCTTCCACTTGGTTTCAAGACCAGAACTAAGCAGAACAAAGCCTTGAGCAACCTAGTCAGACCTTAACCTGACCCTTCTTTGACCACAAGGTTAGACTACAGACCTTCCAAGATCCCTTCCCACTTCAATTGTCCTGTGAAAGCAATACAAATTCTACAGAGCCCTTCTGTGATATTTCATCTATACAAGCCTTAAGAGATATTTTCCAATAAACTCGGTTTGTAAGTTAATAGTGTTTTTAAAAACCTAGGGAAGGCCCTTAAAAATGCATGAACAGTTTATTAACTTGAATAGACTTCCACAAACTGCTTGATCAAATGTAGGCATGTTGATTCACTGCCACTTTTGCCCAGGTGCTCAAACCAAAGCACCCACAGCAGCTTAGTCACAGGGTGAGTAGTCCGTGCCCAATTTACTGTTTCTTTACCAGTAAAAACATCTCTAGAGATGTATCACAATGACCAGGGTGTTTTTTGCTTTGTTTTTACAGTCAGGGTGAAAGAGAACCCTCTCACACAATAACCAGAAAGGAATCATCAGGCATCGGCCTGTGCTTCTGGGAGAGCTGTGGAACAGCTCTGAAGGATTGCCAGATCTACTCAGTATCCTCATTTGCACGATGGGCAGGTTGCCAGACTCAGTTAAAACAATACCTGAGGTCTAGTTTATATTCCCACCTAGGCCAGACAGCCGGGATTTAAAGCACTTGCAAGTTTGGGTGTGAGGGTGGTGTGCATTGACAAGGGAATTAGGCCATGGCTCTACAAGATTTCTCTTCTGATGCAAGGTTAGCTCAAGAAGCACTGCTCTCCCCCTCACCCAATTCTCCTCAGCATGTGAACAGATGGAGGAGTGAGGGGCAGAACTGGAGACTGCATCTGGGGTGCAGGTGATGGAGCTGGGACTCAGAGCTGTGGCCCAGCCAGAGTCCAGCAGCAGAGTGCGCTGGTTCTGCTGCTCAGGCAGACAGCAGAAAACGCTAGTGCCTTTGTGGCTGGCAGGGACAGGCTGGTCTCAACTTATTTTAAAAAACAGGCCACTCTCAGCTGCTCACTTGCTTTTCATCACTTACTCCACTTCTCTGCCTCCATGTCTCGCACACCAGTTGCCACAGTTTGTTTCCTCCCCGCTCCCACTTCTCTCTTCACACTGTCAGAAGAACGGGGAGATGGAAGCACCTTCTTTCCCAGTTCATCACCTGTCAAAAAAATCTCTCTAAAAAAAAAGAAAAGCCAGTGACTCACCCAAGCACAACGCTAACAAAAAGTTCTAAGTCTTGCTGCTTGCACATCTCCTGAGCTAGGCAACATGGGTGGCCCACCTCCTTGTAGAAGGACGCACTGGGAGGGAGCACCTCTGCTTGCTGTGATGGCAGCACCCAGCAGTCTCTAGATTCTCCTTCTCCACTCCAGCCAAGTGCTCCACAGAGCAGACTGTCCTTCACTGTGACATAAGGGGTGTTTGCCTCTCAGCACTGGTGACAGTTTGTAACACACCGACCTCAGGCAGCACAACACACCATCCTGTACCAGGGCCTTTATTTTATTATCAGTCTCTCTGTTACCCTTGCTAAGTCTAGACTGCCCCAGAAGTGAGACTTACGGTGTTGAGGGTAACTGAAACACACACACAAAACAATGTGAAACTTTTAGCCCATCTCTGAAAAATTCATTTGCAATGAACAACAGTGTTAAACCACTTCATTAAAGTGAACAATGCTTATATAAATACTCTCATTATCTTGTGTATAAGTAAGTGGAAGTAGCTGTAGAAGTAATGATTCTTGAAAATTTAAACTGTCTATGTAAAATTTTTAAGCTGATTGATACAAGTTAAGGCAGCATGAAGAAACATTTCACTCCAAGTTTTCAATATATCAAAACAAAACCAGAAGTATGCTAAAAAAATAATCTCAGTTATTCAACTTCTAAGAAAAATTTTGCAACTACAGGCTCCCAGGCTGGATACTTTTCCAGTGCACCATGAGCATGGAGTGAAAAAGAAACCAAGCATAATTTAATGGTTTTGAAATTTTAAAAATACCCTTATATTTATTGTTGGTAGATACATGTTTCACAACATCCAGTTAAACAGAATAAAACTACAGTGAAGTTACAATGCTTACTCAATTACTCAAATGCTGTATTAATACTAGTTAATTTTAAGTTAATATGGAAAGTTGGCAGTTAATTAAAATATCTCAATGCAACATATACTTATTTTGATAAAACTGGAGCACAGGAAAGAAAATCAGAACCAAGAATGTTTCTCTTACTCTGCTTAAAAGGCAGAGAGAAAAATATGCTGACAGTGAGACAGGAGAAAGTAGAGAGACAACAGAGAGACAAAGTTTGACAAACTATTAGACCCAACAGCCATAGATAATAACCCTAAGAAAAAGAAAATATTTTTAAAAAAAGAAAAGTAACAGCTTTATGCCTTCTCTCCATAAAAAGAATTCATATTCTTCTGTTAGGTTTGTTTCTTTGATATTTAATATACTTTTCACTAAAGAACTTAAAGAAGAAAGCTGTGTAACAGTCAAACATGTTCTGAACACATAAATCACAGAAATCTACCAAGAACCACAAACTATTATACCATCACAGTCTATGATCACAGATTTGCACAGAATAAAATAATCTGCTTTTTCCAAGATTCAGTAACACACTGCTGTTGCGTAGCAGAGAGGTTATGAGCCCCCGAAACAGCACAGGAAACACTGTTTTCCTGGAGATGATTCTTGTCTATTAGTATTTACATATTTAATTTTATTTGTATATTTACCAGATATATTTACTTTATTCCAATGTCACAAAGCTCCTTAAAGCAAGAAAAATAGCAACAGTAGAGGATAAAACTGTCTATAAAATGACTTTATATTTAATTGAATTCCTGTTCTGATTCATGACAGTAATAATTATTCCTGGCAAACAGGAGAGAGACTTTCCAAAGCACATACCACAGAGACTTGCAAATTAATTCAAGTATTTTGTAAAATTGTTTCTTCATTAAGTGGTAGTGCTCCCCAAATATATAGTTTATTATAACATCTGGATCCTTTCATCATCCCATTACTCCCTTTGCTATTCTTGAAATATCCTTGTAACAGGAAAACACTTTCAAAACATGCTCTGGCATGTTAAAGCCCAGAGCTTGCCACTGCAATTCAGATATTTTAAATTTACACCACCTCTTTTTTCCACCATCAAATGTACCAGCATGTCTAGCGTAATTTAAAATTTCCCCAACATTCCTGCTTATCATTCCCACTGCAACACAAATTACTAATGCCCTAAAAAAACAGAAACAAAAAGATACTTCAAAACATTTGGCTTATTTTAAATATGCTCTCCTCAAAATCATCTCTCCCCTGGTCAACCATCAGTGGTTCTTACATTGCATAGTAGCTATGACCCCTACGTTTGAGGTGGCATGATCAAAGGAGCCCTGGCCAGACTTGGAAAAACATTTCCACTGAGAATGGACATACTGCCTGTCAAAAGGTTATTCCCACTGCGTACGGGGAGCAGCTCATATTACTCCAGTGTAACATGAAAGTGCAAAATCTAGCCGTAGTAATCCACATACATGTTTTTCTTTCTAAAAAGGGCATATGGGAGACACTGGCTAGAACAGAACATCCGTATTATCATTTGAAGGGAGGGGATGGACTGGCGAGGGAAAGCTTCCCTAATCAATCCAGCTGTAGGAATCAGCCTCTTAAAAAAATACTTTAAAAATTCTGCCTCTCACCATAGCAATCACTTCTCTTCAGTTGCTTTCCTCCCCTTTAGTTAAAAATTTATATATGCAAATATACATCTACATATAGATAATCACACACATACACATGATCAGACTTTACACACTGCGGAAGACAAAATAACTTTGGAGGCGTAAATCTTAATGTCAATGACAGGAAGGCTTTGGTGAACCATTACCATAAATCTGACAAACGCTAATTTGATGGGTGGCTGTATCTGTCTGCTGCAAGACCAGTCTAGACAGTCTATTGAGAAATCCTAAAACACAACTGTTTGTTCCCTGTAACACCATCTGGATATGGCAATAAGAGCCGACCCAGTGCCATTCACACATGGATCAAAGCACATGCTAATGCCATCATGAAGTCATACACATAAAAAATTCAATCTGAGAACTCTATGCAATTTTCCTAAGTCCTCAGTGAAGAAACCTCAGACTTAGCACAACTCAAGCTAAGTGCATGAAGAGGGGGAGAGGGTGGAAAAAAAGAAGAGAATATTTAATGAGCTTGGCCTTCCCAAGGAATGTTAGGCCACCCATTGTATTGGAAAAGGCTCATGTCACACTTCAGTCATGGCACCCATCAGGGTGCCCCTTTACAAAAATTGATCCGGAGGTTTTTGTAATTACCTGTTTCAAACAGAAAGAGTGCCCAGAAAAAGGAGAAGGTTTCTGAGGTGTAAATCTTGCATTTTCTTATGTAAGACAGAGCTGGCAGAATTTGCAATATCACAGACAATATTGAAAACCCCTCTCTCATTAAACTGCACCATGGCACTAGATCAAAGCACCAAGGGCCCCCTATTGAACTTCTCTAAATATTACAAACCTAAGAGCAAGTCTGGCTATGCAGAAACTAAATGTAAAGCCAATTTTTTCCTGCTTCCAAAAAAACAAAACATAGCTTTCCATGACACAGCTTAAAAAGGTGAACATACTATACAGCACAGTGCAAATTTAAATCGTCAAAGTTTCATCTACTACCAAAAAAAACCCCCAAAAAAGAAACCCGCACAAAAAAACCCCACCAAACAAACAGAACAAACAAACAAACAAGAACACCCCAAAGGTTACTGGGGTTTTTTTTCCTGGAAAGGTCACTTCTGACAGTTTCTGGGGTGCTTTTTAATACTGCCTTTCATAAGGTTCTTGTAATTTTTATTTAATATAATGCATTATGTAACCAATTCAATAATCTGCACAAAACATTTGGCTTTGTCATCAAATCCACTATTTTTTTCTGTTAAGTATCCACTAATACCAGGCTTCCAGCAATTATATTGTTCCCAGCTTTTTGATCATTGAAACGGTATTTCTCATTTTCTTTTTATGATGTAGAAGTTTACAACAAACAGTCCTCAGTCTTTTTGGAAAAACTATGTATGAAGCTGGTTTGCTGATCCTGAAGACGTATCAAGTCAGGAAGAAAAGGCAGGTTTTAACAACCATTTTGATACAAGTCCCACCTTTAAAAGCTGACGTCCTATCATTTAAGTCTTTTTCTCTGTTCTTTTGAATGCAATCTAAATACTGTTGGACTTCAATGATTCTTGTGTGTCTCTTCCAACTCAGGATATTCTATGACTCTATATTGTTATGGTGGTGTTTCACACTGAAAATATTTTGTAAGATCACAATCTTAGCTCCCTAAATACTTTTCTTTGTAAATCAAAAAAAGACAAGTAGCAAAATTTAGTTCTGCTACCATGAGCAGCTCAATGGAAGTTAAATAACTATTAAAATTGCATTTTAAACTTTTATAAGCTAATGCTATCCATTTGCTTATTCCCAAAAAAAAAAAAAAACAGAATTAGCATGTTAACATGAATGACCTGTCATAAAATACTGCATCCCTAAAAGTTTCATAAAATTACTGCAGAAAAATAAACTCCATAGTTACTTTAAAGGATCTGCAAAAATCCTGTATATATGGACACAAACACACAAAAATCACTCAAACTAAACTTCCAAACACAATTTATTCTCAATCTAACTTGAAAAAATAGGCATTTGTAAGTGTAGGTATAAAGTCACAACATCTATACTGTGGTTCATCACTGAAATAAGACTTAAAAAAAAGTACACTACTTTTTAAAAGTCTTCAAGATCTTTTAACTCAGTATTTTTGTCGAAATTAGAATTGTCTTAAAATTTAAATATCTGAGTTCCATACATATAGGTTTTAACAGCAACTTCAGAAGAGAAACAAGTTCAGACTGTTACAGAGATCAAATAGTCTGAGGAACCTTCTGCTACCATGCCATGAGAGGATCAATTATAATAACCACTTTTTTTAGTGACATAGATTAAATACAATTACTTTTCCCTCCACCAAAAGATAAGCATTCCAACAAAACCCCATAAAAATATTTAAAAAAAAAAAAGGTGGAAGACAGAAAAAACAACTTATTTTTGCAATCAGACTGCTTTAAGAAAAAAAAAAAAAGTGATCAAGTAGTCTTTCCGTTTAAAGTGTGCTCATGGATAAACAGAAAAAATCTCCGCAGAGATTTCCGGTACTAGAAAAGCCAAGAGATTTACCCTGACTTATGACTCAAAAGACTGATACACTCACTATGAGTCATCAAGTTTTCAGACTGTAGAGATATTTCAATATGGGGAAGTGGGAGATTTACAGGAATGAACTGTGCATCAAAAACCAACAGTTGTTACTGCAGAAAGCAAGTATCTCCCCTTGAGGAAAAGGGTTGGAAGTGTGTACATATCACAGTAATTTCTCATTACATTTGCAATGGGATTAAATGGCATCATACTAGCATTAGGCTCTTCCATGTCTGAATCATGTACAGAACAGATAACTGAAGAATACACATGCACTTAGTGTCTGTTTAGATATACACAGAATCTCCTGTCTCCTCCAGATTTCTACACGGAGAATTGTCTTAAGAGAACTAACCTAAGTTTAGGCAAAACAATATATAGCCTGACTATCAATGTTTCAGCAGCAGACACGTAGCGAAGGGCATGTTTCACAGGGTTTAAAATCTCCGATGACTCCCCTTCATGCTCTGCAACAGGACAGCACTGCCATCTACTGCTCGCTGCCGCAGAAGAACCGTTTCACACATCTCCAGAAAGTCCCCACCAGCTCAAAAACACCACCTCTCCCAAGCACAATCAAAGACACAGCCTTGAGAAGCCAGTCCCAGAGAAGACACCTGCACGAGTACCTCCTTTAGCAACTCTATAATTCTACATAATACAAAACGCTGTGTTTCTTTAATCAAACGTCTTGCAGAGCACGGAATTAACTGGAGCAGAGGGAAGAGAGCTGCAGCTGCTCCCCCGAGGGAGTCACCAGGTAGCTGTGCAGTGCCCTCTTCTGCTTCCCCACCAACGCAGCTGTACCCTTCCTGAACACAGAGTCCTTTTCCCATTTTTTAGTCCTTTTCAGAGTACAGACATTAATCTGTTTGTATCCTGAGAAGCTATCCATTTTCACACATACACAAACATTACAAGGCTACAGGAATTACATACCCAGTGTTGTACGCAAAACGATCATTATTTTTCCAATTTTAACACAATTAATTAATTTCTACCAAATGCTGTAGACTCAAGCCCTTCTAAAATAAAGCTTGTGGATAAACCATGGACTAGTTAATAAAAAGGTATTTCATTCAGCTGCTTTAGAAAGTTGCCAGGAAGTTACTGACATCTTCAAATCATTGCAATCACAATCTTGATATGACGAAGAATTTAGTAGCATATAAGCACAAGGACATATCTGTGCCACTGCCTTTCTAACTGAAAAAAAGTAAGTTCGACTGCTAAGCTTTAAAAAAAACTAATAAGCTTTACAGGTTATGAAGAATCCATCCTCAAAGTGCTCTTCCCACTAACAATAAATTTGGATCCACTAGAAACAGATGCACATAATTTAATGAAAAAATATTGTGGATTTTGTTAATGGAGCCTATCTCACATAGTATAATAATAATGATGATGAAAGTACTGAAATGTAATCTGTAAATACATTGAAGACAAATTGAACCACTCCATTATGAAAAACAAAAAAGTTATCACTGTTTTTCAGGGCACAAATAGCCATGTAATCATTTCAATCAATCATAGGTCACTTCAATCAATCATAAGGCAAGCGTCATATAATTATAATACGTAGTTACTCAAGTCTCCCAGATTCTATGGCAACAAATGGTTACCTGCTACCATATGTGGTAATTTGAACTTGATGGTGACAAATGGCAGAGGTGGAAAACAACTGAGGTGAGAATAAAAATCTGAGAATAATTATGAAATCTGTAATTAGACTATTGCGAAGTTATACAGACAGTCTTCATTTGCTGTTGGTTTGCGGTATTTTGGTTTGGTTTTTTGGCAGGTTTTTTTGGTATGGCAGAGTCTATCAAAATGTGAATGACCTTTCAGAAACTTTAAGAATCTTTAAGACCTTAAAATCCCTCCCAGAGGACCTCTGCAGATACTCTACCCTTTGTTCTTCTTAAAATGATTCTTTAGAGAACATGCAAATTTATTTGCTCTGCAGAGCCCACAAAAGCAAGTCACATCATTCTCTCTGTTTTCTATACCCAGTAGACAAAAAGAAATACAGATTAATTTCTTCACAGGCGACATTATACTGGGGATCTGCTCCACGCCACTCAAACAGGAAGACCAAGCTGATGAGGTCCTCTGCAGAAAAACAGGAGCGGCCTCATGTTCACATACCCTGGTCCTCATGGGGAACTTCAACCTCCCCAATACCTTTTGGAAGGACAACACAGCAGGGCTGTTGAAGGTTGAGGGGGGTAGTGGAATTTTTAACCATTCTGTTGCTAGGCAACTAACTTAAGGACCATCTACTCTTACAAAAGAGACAAAGACTTTTGGTTGGGCAAGCACGGGAACAAGAGATTGGAGGATCTGATAACGGACACGCTCACAAGTCTTGAAGGAGGGAGCAGTGGGAAAAAAGCGGCTCTCTGCTTTTTGGCTGCGACAGTGGAGGAAGCCCAGCTTTGCAGTGGTTTTTCTCTACTTGGTGGGTGAGTTCTCACTTTAGGAAAAAAGGCATGGGACTCCAATCCTCTCTTCCCCTCTGGGAGGGTGCATCTCCCAGCTGTGCTGCAGTGGAACGGGACCCCTGCCTGCCACCACGCCGCACCCTGCCTGCCACGGAGACCCTGCCACCTCCTCTGCTGGCTGGCCCGGGTGGGCTGACCCGGCCGCTCCATCTCCCGGCTCTGGGCTCTCTGCTGCGCCCCGTCCATCTGCATGCCATCCTTGTGCAGCCCGTCTGCCATTCCGTGTGTGACACAGATCCAACCTCACGCCCCAGTGCAATCTGCAGCTCCCCGGGAGCCATCGCACCTGCCCTGCTGGGCTGGGAGCCCAACAGTGCCCCTGCTGGCCATGACCGTGACTGCACCAAATGGGAAAGTGCCTGGCAGCCCAGGGACATCTGCCACGGAATTTTTGGGTTTGTTTACTGTTTTTACCTTGTTTACTGTTTTTGTTACTGATTGTTTACCTCATTATAGATACTAGTAAAGAACTCTTTATTCCTTTTCCCATACCTTTGCCTGAGAGCCCTTGATTCCAGAGTTATAATAATTTGGAGGGAAGGGGGTTCACATTCTCTGTTCTAAGGAAGGTTCCCACCTTCCTTAACAGACACCTGTCTATCAAACCAAGACAAGGGCATAGGCAAACCAGGAGGTTTTTTGGAATTTATTGGTGGTAACTTCCTTCTCCAAGTGGCAGGTAGCCTGGGAGGAATACTAAGCAACCAAGAATCCCATTAGGAAAACTAATGAACTGATATAACTAAATCTGGCCAGGGACACCAAAGGCAGTAAGAAAAGCTTCTATACATGTGTGTCTGATAAAAGGAAGATTAGGAAAAATATAGTACCTCTCCAGAAAGAAATGGACAAGAACAAGGAGAAGGCTGAAATACTCAACAACTTCGGTAGTTTCAGTCTTCACCTGAAAATGTTCCAGCCATACCACCCAAGTAGCAGAAGAAAAACTGGGGGACTGGGGAGAATGTAGAGACACTCACCATAGAAGAAGATCAGGTTCCCCACCATCTGAGGAACCTAAACGTACACAATCCCATGGGTCCTGCTAATATACATCCACAGGTACTGAGGGAGCAGGCCCACGAAGTGGCTAAGCGAATGTGAATCATATTTGAGAAGTCATGGCAGTTCAGTAAAGTTCCCACTGACTAGAAAAGGGGAAGTACAACCCCCATTTTTAAAAGAGAAATAAGGAAGAAAATGGGAAACTACAGGGCTGAGAGTGCCACCTCAGTTCTCAGCAAGATCATGGAGCAGATTCTCCTGAAAACTATGTTAATGCACACGGAAAAGTGGAGGTGAATGGTAACATCCAGCACAGTTTCATAAAGGTAAATCATGCCTGACAAATCTGGTGGCCTCCTCTAACAGGATTAGGGATGGGTGGTGGGTGAGGAAAGAGCAACTGACTACCCAAACATGTACAAAATATTTGACACTGGCCTCATGACAACATTGTCCCTAAACTGGAGAGAATGGATTTGAGACACACACTATTCAGTAGGTAAGGAATTGGCTGGATGGCCACAGTCTATATCTCAGTGTCCAAGTGGAGAGTGACAAGTGCCATTCCTCAGGGTCAATATTGGGACCAGTTTGCCTGAAAATCTTTGTTGGCAACATGGATGGTGGGACTGAGTGCACCTACAGCAAGTCTGTCAACAACACCAAACAGCGTAGTACCGGCAACATGCAGGAGGGAAAGGATGGCCTCCAGAAGGGTCTTGACAGCCTTGAGAAGAGGACCTGTGTGAACAGCATGAAGCTCAACAAAGCCAAGTGCAAGGTGCTGCACCTGGGTTGAGGCAATCCCAACCACAAATACAAGCTGAGCAGAGGGAGAGCTGATTGAGAGCAGCTTGGGACTTCCGGTAGCCAAAAAGATCAATATGACCCAGCAAGGTGCAGTCACAGCTCAAAAAGCTAATCATATCCTTGGCTGCATCCAGAGCAGCATGGCCAGCAAGGCAAGGGAGAGGATTCTGCTCCTCTGCTGTGGCCTCATGAGATCCCACCTGGAGCACTGCATCCAGCTCTGGGGCACTTAACATAAGGACATGGACCTCTTAGAGCAGACCCAGATAGGGTCACAAAAACAGAGGGCTGAAGCAGCCATCCTTTAGGTAGGTTGAGAGAAGGCTCCAGGGAGGAGTTGGAGCACCTTCCAGTACCTGAAGGGCCCTATAGAAAAGCTGGAGAGGGACTTTTGACAAGGGTGTGATAGCACAAGGGGGAATGGCTTCGAACTGAAAGAGGATAGATTTATATAAGGTGTTAGTAAGAAATGCTTTACTGTGAGGGTGGTGAGGCATTGGAACAGGTGGCCCAGAGAAGCTGGGGAGGACCCATCCCTAGAAGTGTAAAAAGAAGGCTACATGGGGCTTTGAGAAACCTGGTTTTGTGGAAGATGTACTGGCCCATGCTGAGGGGATTTGAAGTAGATGACTTCCAACCCAATGATTACAGAATTATAGGACCATATAATCCTACAGTTATACAAATTGGAAAGCTAAAGAGACTCAATTTTCATACAGTGTCCATCAGGAAATCACATTAATGATTCTATATCTCCAACAAATCTGCAAACAGATTTTAAGATACAACTTGGTAGATCATCAAATTCAACACGAAGAATTTATTTGGAACACACAGAAATTAACTTTCAGATTTTACAAATACAAATTATTACCTTTTTCTTTCAAGTTACAGCTCTTTTTTACTTGAAGTCACTGGTGAACAAGAGTATACTGATTTTTGCTGGGCTAGAGTTAATTTTCTTCCCAGTGGCTGGTATGGGGATGTGTTCTGGATTTGTGCTGAACACAGGGCTGGTAATATAGGGATGTTTTTGTTATTGCTGTGCAGAGCTCACACAGAGCCAAGGCCTTTTTGGTCTCTCATACTGCCACACCGGTGAGGTGACTGGGGGTGCATGGGAGGTTGGGAGAAGACACAGCCAGGACAGGTGACTCCAACTGACCAAAGGGATACTCCAGACCATGTGACATCACGTTCAGTATATAAAGTGGAGGAAGAAGGAGGAATGGGGGGATATTTGGAATGATGGTGTTTGTCTTCCCAAGTCACTGTTAGGTGTGATGGGGCCCTGTTCTCCCAAAGATGGATGAACACCTGTCTGCCCACGGTAAGCAGTGAATTAATTCCTTGTTTGCTTTGCCTGTGTGTAAAGCTTTTGCTTTCTGTATGAAATTGTCTGTACTTCAACCCATGAGTTTTCCAGCTCTTACCCTTCTGATCTCACTGGTGGGGCAGTGAGCAAGCAGCTGCCTGGGCTTGCCTGCTGGCTGGGGTTAAAACATGACAAAAGGATAAAGGCAAACACTACCTGCAGAGAGACACTTAAAATCCTGACAACAGAAAAGAAAAGATTTGTAACTGAAATCCACATGATGCTTCTTTTGGTAGTTTTCCCTTTCAATATATGAAAAAAGATGATCAACTTTACACTTACCCTAAGTCACTTATGAATCTAAAACCTAATACTTAACTTCTTTACTGTTCTTTACACACAGTAAAATGGGCTTCCTCCACAAGCAAAGCTCTTCTCTTTCCAAACTGAACATCTGAGGTCACAGATCTAGTTCTATGTTTGTATTTGGAAGTAAAACAAGCCTGTAGAAAAGAAACAGTTACCAAAAGGATGCTCATACTGAAAATTACTTCAGCTATTTTTCTTACACAAAAAATATAAAAAATTCATTTTTGGTAATCTGATTAAAATCATCTTACTTCATTAACATAGTATCAGCTGTTCCCTCACCACAAGATGACTTCTGAGAATTACTACTGAAAGAAAATTATGTAAGTTGCAAAAGAACAGAAAGAGACTAGCTAGAATTGTTAGGCAAACAATCTTTAAGGTGTCCTCTACTTCTGGGAAAGAAAAATAAATCCATTATTCAATAGAAATTGTAGCATACCTGACAATGGATGCTACAGAGTAAGAAATGAGTAAGTTTAATACACACATCTGTCTGAGAAAAAGCAAACAACATTCTTATGACAATGATGACATAATTTCCATTCCAAGAGTAACTCAAGATTATGTTAATTATTAATTGCTATTAATTGGACTGCTATTAATTGGACACTTCTACATCAGCAAAGTCAGATAGCTTGGATACAAGCACGCTGAGAGATGGCATAGGTACTCGCTAGGCTGGTAATGCTTACTGTCATTAAGGTTTGAAAAACTGGAATTGGAAAAGTTTACAAGAACAGCAAGAACAGAACTGCTATGTCAATATTTATAGAAGACAAATTGGATGCACTAACTAATTATGCCTGCCAGCCTAAAGAAGATTTTGTGAAGAAAAATAATTTTTATGTAGTGAAATAGTTGATGAAAGATTTGATTATAAACAATTAAATACAATTACACAATGAATGCCAATCAACAGGTCTACACACAATAGACTTACTGTTCTTAAACAGGGTGTAAAAAAAGTACGTCTTTATGTAATATTCTTGCTCTTCTGTAATATCCTACTCAGTGCCAAACTGAGTGTATTTTGCTTAATCCATTAGAACAATCCAATACCAACAAAACACTTTCAAAATGGTGTAAGTTTATATGATTTATGTGGTCCTGAGTATACCTTTAGACAAGGCACTTTCACAAAGTGATGCAATTCTACTGTGATTGCAAAGGACCTGGCCATACTCTGATATTTAAGAGCACCCACCCCAAAGAAACACAAGATCATCAGAAAGAATGGAAGAACACTGATAAAAAGTGAAAAACACAGCTTGACAATATTTTACTAGGTGCACAGTAACAAAGCAAAACTTGAAAGAGACACTGCTTGAATTAATCTGTGGAAGATAATCCTGTTTAAAGTGACTAAATGTGCACTGGGTTTCTTAGCGAGAAGATGGTAGAAAGCAAATGGCAGGCCACACTGACTGTTCTGAGCACAGTATGAATGAATGGCAGGCCTAACAAGAAACAAAGCTGGGCACATTTCCATCTAGAAACTAAAAAGATGACAGTACTTTCTGCCCTGGAAAATAACACCTCTGAAAATTTTTTTGGGCATGGTAACTAAACTTGCACCTATAGGGCATCTCTACGGATAAGCCATGTCCTCAAAGGACTGATGTCTACTTTGGAGATTAGGGAATTGCTAAATTGGAAAAGTAAGAAACTATGGTGCCTGTAGTTGACATGAGAATAATGCCATGGTATTGCTGTTGTTTGTACTGATGTCCGCAAAGAAGAGTGGTCAATATGGAGAAAAATAGAATCAAAGAAGTCAGGGAAGAGTCACTAAAATGGGATGGTGAAAGAGCAGAAAAAAGATCTCAGATAATTCAGAGACTGAGGAACTCATAAATTCACTTTACAAGATAAAGAGTAAGGGCAATCTTCCTCAAAACACACAGAAGAGGGTCAAAACACAATAAGCATTCATTAAAGGAGAGGCAGTAAAACACTAAAACTTCTTGCCCAGAATACAGTGAATTTTTCACAACTGAAAATACTCAAATCAGATATTTTGACCTTCACCCCAAAATGTAGTTCAGAGGGTATTTGTAGATTTACTATGAATAAACATTAACAGAACAAAACCTCATGGATTTGCATCTATTCATTTGGATATCCCAAATATATTGGTTGCTGGACAACCAGCAACCATGGCTTTACTAAAACAGAGAGAAGGTAGAGCACATCCTTGAGATGAGTAGTTCCATGCTTGGTTTCACCAGTGCCATTGTGGGCTGTTTAACATTTCACAGAGCTGACAGAAGCCCATATTATGCTGAAGCATCTCAGACACAGAGATAGCTCACATTCAGAGAGGTAATTGACAGGGACAATACAGACTTCACTATGTTATAACTGCTATAGGCTGATTTTGGCTTATTAACCCTACGCAGTTCAGAGAGAACAAACAGCACAAAATACAAAACCAGCATAATTCCCCCTTTAAAACATAACAGCACAATCTTTTCAATGCCAATAGAAATACCTCTTTCAGGAGCATGCTGGTGCATGTCAGGCCCAAGAAGACAAGCAAACCTTTCCATAGGATGTCCTGTGGGACAGAGCAGCAGAAAAGGTTTCCTGCTTACCGAGCCTGTTACAGGGACTTCAAAATATGCAGAAGCAGAAATCCTTCCTGCAAGAGGAAAAAGATAGGAGGCAGAGGGGGAACAACAGCCTTTTGTAATTCTCACTTTCCTTCCCTGCTACAGATATGAAGCCAGCCACAGGTGCTGGTTAAGGAAAGGAAGGAGACCTGCAGATCTTAAAAGTGAGATGGTCACTGCTCCTGCTACAGGTGAGAAGACACAGTATGTTCCTTTGCCCCTGCAGCTGGACACAAAGGAGGAAGCATTTTGCTTATTCACCCCCATGTGTAAAATGGAGGAAGTCTGAAGGACAGAACCAAAAGATGCAACATACTGACATCAGTGTATTTCATCTGGCTGGCTGCTTCAGAAAGCTTTTTGTAAACTTTAAATTCTTGTTCCATGTTTGCTGCATTTCGCCACATTCCACAAAAAATGCATCCAGATTTCCATGGAATAAAGTCTGTTTTGCTTGCAAGCATCACTCCAGAAAATTTCAGGTGCAAACGTTGTGTTGTTCACCTCTCACATCTAGTTAAGGTTCTCCAGGCTAACTTATGCTGCTGGTCACATGTACGCACTCCCTATGATTTCAACAGATGTGCCCACCTCTGACTAGAGTTTCATGAACTGAACACCAGCAGCGATTTAGTCAATGAAGAAAGCAAAACCAGCTTCTAACACAGAGAGCAGTTTGACTTAAACAGCTTTTATTTACACCGCTTTGAGAAGTAACAAACTGTATTTTTTTCTATTTAGATCCAAAAATAGTCAATGTGTTCATACAAACTGGTCTGTACTCCAGTCTGCACTGACTCAAGAATTGAAATGGTGTCTGTAGATGACCATTACCATGTTGTAGTTTAGACAGCTTTTATTGAAACCAATGCAGTAGAGGAAATTTATCCCAAGTGCAATGAGCTTGAAAGAAAGACACCAGAAATTGTCATTCAGAAAAAGATCAGTTTCTGCTGAAACCACACTTCCTTTTCCCATATGGGAACTTACTATAGGGAACCTAACGACTGAGAAAACATTTCAGAGAAGAGTGTGCATACACACCCACATTGGAACCAATTGTTAGGCTAGTGAAGGCAAGCATATTTCTCTAAAGCAATCCCTTCTCTTCTCAGGAGATAAATCTTAGGCAAACAATACTTGCTAGCAACGAAAACATAAGATGTCAACAGCTTTCTAGTTTGTTATGTTATTTAATATCAAGTTTGTATGAAGCACAGTGTGGGAATTTTAAAAAAAAAAAAGAAGAAGAAGAAGAAGAGACTGAAAAAAACCGCAGAAAGTAATTTCTAATGTTATTCAGGTCAAATTCAGAACTTATTAGTTAGAAAAGCCTGGAATTATTCTGAACTACATAAGGCCTGTAGGAGTCTTGGAGATGTTCTCATGAGCCAAAGAGGCATGAACAAAAGACAGCCTTAAATAGGAGATAAATCTGAGTTTAAATTGAACCAACATGGATAAAAATAAAATAAAACAAACAAATTCTACCTGATCTGAAACTCTCAGTAAGCCACAACACGAATGTCAGCCCTCTCCAAAGAACTGCAAAATGAAACACATGTGGCTAAATAGACAATACAGTATTCTAAGAAAGCTCCCCCTGGAAATTCAGTTTACATTTAATAACGTGCATATAAAAATCATATAAGGCACACTTTTTCCATGGCAAACCTTAAATATGATAAACTGCTTCCAGTAATGATAAATTGCTTCTATTTCAGGTAACAGTTTGCAGATAGAAGATGTATGCTCCTATCTTGCACAGTTTTATTTCACTATTTAGGGATTATTAAGCACACGTTAGTGCCACAGAATGTCCTTCAGCTCCCACATATAGCAAAATCGAGAGCATGGCATTTGTCTAAGATGAAAAGACCAGGACTAATCCATGATCTAAAAAAACAAATAGTAATGCCCTAGTATGATGGAGGACATCTGTGAACAAAATTTGGCACAAATTTCTTACAAAATTTGTGTCTTGATGACTGATGATACAGGTCTCTTAGACATAACAGTACAGTTCAAGCCAACACTCCTCCTTTGAGCATGAAGCCAAACTGAAAGAAAAGCTTACAAGAATTTCTCAGCAACGTACATTGAACCAGGTGATGCAAAGTTGGCACTGGAATGCTGTCTTGGCTAATATCCTGATTTGGACCAGAAGTTTCAAAGTCTAACATAAATAGTGCACCCACATGAGCAAGGAAAAAGTCTCAGGCAGGCAAGACTTATTTGGTAAATGCCAGAAGGGCAAGAGCAGTCATGGAAGCCTCATGAAGATTGATTCACTTTCATTCACGACCAACAGTACAATTTTAAGAGAACTTTCTGAATATTTAATATAATCTGATGAGAAAAGGTACTATTGTTCGGAGTTAGAGCAGGTAAATAAAGGTTATTAGAGAAAGACAGGGCCAAGATGGATTCAGAAGAGATTACTGAGTCATCCAAGGTTTGAAAGAACAACAAGGCTAAAACATCACAAACCTGTAAAAGCAGAAAAACCAATACTTTCCTTTTTCTAACACTGCAAGTTACACAATCAATACAGGAATTGTGTAAGCAGAAAAAAACTCCATTTTAAAAAGTGATCCATTTTCTGGGCTTAAATCTTTAAAGCAGTTTAGCTCTAGCATTAAAATTAAACTGAGTTACAGTATTCCATCTTCAACACTGTACTTCTCCTCTGTTCCTGGGAAAAATCAGCCATTAAAAGGAGCTAGGAGAAACAGATGATAAAGCAACAGGTGGGAAAAACCCAGAAGGTCTAGAAAGTAAAAAGGAATAAGGCTTGTGGAAACTTGATGTTGGCAAATTAAGTTTTCACTCAGCAGCTGAAAAAATTCTCTAAGGTCTCCACTCTCAAATCTCTCAAAATAAATCCCAAGACTTCACTATTCTCTTTCACAGAAACTAAGAAATTTGCATTAAGAAACATCTTTTTCAGTATATTATTCATGAGCAACAGGACAATATGAACAGAACACCTTTGATCACTTTCTTTTGTATTAGCTGACCTTTCATTATTTTCTGCAAAAATTTTAGAACTAAATTTATCACGCAAAACTTTCATTAAATCTTGAGAATAATACCAATACAAACTTCATTACCATGCTCCAAATAAGATAAATGCAGGACTTACAGTGCTGCTACAAACAAGCACAATGTATTGATTAATGAAATTATATAAGAAGTGCTATATAGAGCATTTACAGTGAAAGCAAAGGCTGACGGCCTTTTCCTCTACAGTACAAAACAAGAGCACACATGGAGTGGACACTTTTTAGTCAATATTAGCTCTAAGGGATGCAGAAAAATGTGTCATGAGACAACTAGCACTCACTGATGTCAAAAGGGTAGGCTCACTCCTTTCTGCATCCCTTCCAAGCTGTAAATTCCTGCCTCTCACATGCCATCAGCCCTTGGTGTTGATTTGGACCCTCACATAGACCATTCATGTACACTGAACTGTAAGAAACTCCCCATAAGGGTGAAAAAAATAAACCAGCTTGCTAAACTGGCAGAAAATAAACAGGAGAGTACAACCACCACATACACACACTTTATCTCCCATGTCAAACCGAGAAAGCTGGGAGGGCCATAAACCTCAGAGCAAAGTTCCCTTTTCAGTATCAAACTGGTCCTGGCAGCTCAGCTGTCCCCCAAAGTCTCATTCTAACCATTCCCTCATTTTACAGGTTTGAACATTTACCTAGAAAATAATTTGAAAAATACCACAACAGCTGTTCAAAACATTAGGAACAAGGTATGGTGTTTCAATGAAACAAGATCTCTAGGCTGTAGCTCACAACTACCTCGATATTTCTGTTAATTCTCACTTCCTTGAGTCTGAAAACTTATTCCTGGTTGAACAATGAAATCTTAACTAAAGAGTTAACAACTCTTAATCTTCATTTACCCTTTCCCCCCCCCACCCCCCTCCAGAAAAACTCCATGTTTTAGGAGCTACTGCTGGATTTCAGTGCTGGCTTAACTTGTTTGTTTGCATCCTGAGGTTTTCTTCTAGGCTCTGTTTGTTCTCAGATATATCCGGAATCTCTCTTCTCTGTCGTTCTTGGCAGTCATCAGCTTTCTCCATGAGCTTTGCAATACAAGACCTACAGTGAGACAATTCAGAATCTGCCCCCACCAAGGACACAGCTGTCTAACCAGAAGGGATTCACACTGGTTCTCTTTGCAAACCAGAGAAATCTATCTTCCTGGCATGTCTTGCTTCAGAGTGCCTAATAGCTTAGTCAAGATACTGGAAATGCCAGAATAGCAAACAGAGGAGCAAAGATATCACAGGAAACTTCTGCTTGCCTCAAAAACCTTGCACATATTTCAAACAATTAGCTGTGTAAAAACAACCCTGCCTTGAAAAGTCACAGTTACCACTTTGCTTTTTCTTCTGCAAATAGTCCATAATTGGAAACAGAAGATGGATAAGGTTCCCTCTCCAGGGAAAACTGCACAATGACCTGGAGATGATGCACTTGTAAAAACAGTAAGTATGCTAAAGGAGTAGCTACTTCAAAACAAGCAAACAAACAAAATAAAAAGATTCCCCCCGCTCCGAAATGTACAATACAGCAATACATCACTGTTTCAAGATACTATATAATCCACTAATTGACAAGAACCAAATAGGTTCTACCCGTTTAGCTAGCAACAAACATGCTCAGAAAGCTGCAATGCTAGGGAAAAGACAGATTGTAAGGAAAACAAAATATTTAAAACCCAAATGTAACCATCAGGTATTGTGAAAAATCCTCATAAACTTCCACAAATTCACATGGGGAGTTTTTTATATTTTTACTGAATGCTGGAGACCCCAACTGGATCACAGATACAAAGTATGACAGTTTTTATGTTTATCTCCCACAAATGCTACAGGGAGTAACATGCTACAGGGAGTAACTGTTCTACTATGCATTACTCACATGCCCACAAGTAGTTCGTTTCTACAAAAATCAAACTTAAAAAACTCAAACACAAAAAACTTAAGGCAGACCACACAGAGCCTAATGGCTGTACAAATTTGCAGGACAACTGCAAACACAGACCACTGTGGATCCTCCCTAGTATCCTCCTTCCTCCCTTGTCGCCCCAGTTTAGCCCAGGGGAAATATTGCTGTGGATTTTCCCTCTTCCTGCAGAGCAGCAGCATTGCAGAAGGTCTCTTGGCTTCCCACAGGACAAAACCCTAGAAATGTTGTGGGCTGCAGGTAGAAAAGTTGCCTTTCTCACATTTTACATCCCTCTGCCCTGACACTAGTATACTGCTAATTTGCTGCTACCACCATGCCCTCCAGGTGTCAGGCTCAGGCACCCACTCACCCAAAACTTCCACTGTGTAGGAAGTGTCTATTTTCCATGAGGTGCTACACTACCATTTCACATGCCCCAAAGGAACTACTCCAAATTAGCTTTTAGACTTAACTCTCCCTTTCTGCAGTCCTGACTGCCATTGCCAGCCTCATAGTCTCTCTATAGTCTTGTACTCACAGGGTCGGGCCACCTCTGTTCTCCTTAATGTACAGGTACAGTTGTTCCAAGCTTTACTTATCGTTCCATCCACCATCCTGTGCCTCACACCACAAAGTCTCCCAGTAATTGCTTTAGATGCTCACAAGTCACAGAACTGTCCTGTATTCTACTGAAGGCATGATGATAGTAGGGAAAACAGTGGGGGGAAAAAACCCAAACATCAGCTGTCTCACCTCACACCACATACACACACACACACACCCATCCACTCGACTTCAGAATTCCTAAACTTGTCCCAGTCTCTTCTTAGCCTTCTCCTCATAATAGAACGCTTGGCCACACCCTCCCTTCTGGCAGGGATCTAAAATTTATTCATCCCCCGTAGGAATGAGTGCTCCGTGTCTTAAACTACAGCTTAAAACTCAGACTGCAAGCAGTGTTTCACAACATTGTTGCACGCCAGCTCTCCGCCAAGAGACACATCCCCCTCTTAACTGCAACTCCGAACGTTTTCCAGCAGCAGCACTGCAGCACCTTGGGCTCCACTGACGCAGTCCCGGGTCTGACGGGGGTGTAAGAGGCGGCGGGACGCTGCTGCCGGCGCTCGGTGACATCGCGCGCTCCGTGTCACCGGGACACCGGGACACCGCCCGCCAGGGGGCGCTGCCCGCCA
>VZRL01003726.1:331736-371070 GCA_013397895.1 Origma solitaria | reverse complement strand
GCTGGGCACGGGCAGCGCTGGGCACGGACAGCGCTGGGCACGGACAGCCCCGGCCGAAGGGACAGCGCTGGGCACGGACAGCGCTGGGCACGGACAGCGCTGGGCACGGACAGCGCTGGGCACGGACAGCCCCGGCCGAAGGGACAGAGCTGGGCACGGGCAGCGCTGGGCACGGACAGCGCTGGGCACGGACAGCCCCGGCCGAAGGGACAGAGCTGGGCACGGGCAGCGCTGGGCACGGACAGCCCCGGCCGAAAGGGCAGTGGCTCGGCGCGGATGGCGCTTCTGTCCCGCTGCTGCGGCCTCCAGACTCGTTGCTGCTTCCCCACGCAGGCTGACAGAGCCGCGCCGAGCTTCCAACAGAAGCCAGCAGAC
Source organism: Origma solitaria (assembly GCA_013397895.1). Taxonomy (NCBI): domain Eukaryota; kingdom Metazoa; phylum Chordata; class Aves; order Passeriformes; family Acanthizidae; genus Origma; species Origma solitaria. The sequence continues at coordinate 370,695 of VZRL01003726.1, read as the reverse complement.
TCGTTATACAAAAGGAAAAAAGCATGGAGCTCGTAGAGATCGGAGGGAATCGGGCGCGGGGTGGGGCGGACGGGCAACACACGCCACAGGAATTTAGGTTCAAAAGAAAAATACTTTGGGATTGCTTATTTGTTTTTTTTGTGGGCTTGGGGGTTTTCAGTGGAGGGGCTGGGGAGGTGCGTGTGGCAGAGTACAGCAGACTTAAAACAAATCTCCATAAAAATACATAGAATTGGTAACACTCTGAACGGCAAACTCAGTGATCTGTTACCAGACTGCAACTGACTTTTCTGGAAAACAGAGCTGGTACTGAGGCAAAGGCTGCTTGGGACACTCACCTGCTGAATTCCCTCTTTGCGTGAGTGCATTTGTCAGTGTACGGCTTTTCAATCCACAAACTGTTTGCTAAGCAAGTTCTTGGTTAATTTTCTGATGATGTTGTCTCCTAGCTCTTCTTAACAAAACAGATCTGTAACTCAAAGCCACATCCATAACACAGGGAATTCTAAAACCAACTACAGAAATTCAGCTTAACCCAGTTCAGAAAATTCAAGACAATCATGCAAACCTATATACTATATATACTAAAGGAAACATTTTTCATTCAATTAACCCAGGAAACTGGGCAAGTTTTATTAACATCTTCTAAAAATACTTATCCAGTGTCTTCGGTCTTACCTGTCACTATCAGAAAACCACAGAAGTAAAAATATAAAGATTTCTCCCACAAAAAGTCTGAAAAATCCAATAACCAGCTAGACTTTCACTGATTTTAACCCAACAAGGTACTGTGTGTACTTGAACAAGTTATACACCCAAGTCATGTTCGGGAACATTCTTTAAAGATTGTAACAATGCTGAGAGAACATAAGAAGTGGTTAGCCCACAGAAAGGCTGCATATCCAAAGATGGTGCTGGCTGATCTCAATGATGACTGAGATGGGGGTTGGGGAAAAGGTCCCGACCAATGCCAATGTCACGCCATCTTCAAAAAACCCAGAAGAACCATCCAGGGACCTACAGGGGTATCAGTCCAGATTTGATCCCTCAGAAAGTGACAGAGCAAGACCTCTACAACAGGAAAAGCATTACAGCCTTAAGTAGAAAACTTAGGATGGGTAAAACTAATTGGAGATCGGCTTAGAGGCAGTAGTTAAAACCTTGTACTCTACCAGGACTGCAGTAACAAAGAGGAGGTCTACAGAAGCCAAATCAGTGGCCTGCCTTCATCAGTGACATGGGAGAAGTCATGCTTGTCAAGTCTGGAGATGACATCAAACTGGGGGAAAAATCCAATGCATTGGAGAGCAGGGCTGCCATCCAGAGGGACCTAGATAGGGTGGAGAAAGGTGGGGGGACCTTGTGCAGTTCAGCATGGAGAACAGCCCTGCCTCTGGGAAAGCAGAGCCTCAGGCAGCAGAGCAGGTTAGACATGGCCTGCCTGGGCAGCAGCTCTGCAGAAAAAGCCTTGGGGCTGGCAGCAATGAAGGGCAGCAGTATCCATCACTGCAGTAGTACAGGCATAGCCAGGAGGTGGAAGAAAGTGATTATTCCCCTTTGATTCAGTACTTTTTAGACAACCCTGAGATAAGCTACTGAGTGCTCTGTTTGGGCTCCCCACTGCAGGACTCTCACTGCCAAACTGGTGTGAGCTCCACACAGGCCCAACAGGATGCTCAGAGAGCAGAGCACCTGCACAATGAGGTGACCCTGAGGGACAGGGCTTCCTCAGCCTGGAGAAGGGAAGGCTTCGAGGGTACCTCAGAGCAGCCCACTCCTGCCTACAAAGAGGTCACTGACAAGAAAGAGTCAGGCTGTGTCATGGTGGCTGACTGACATTCAGCAGGCACAAGCTGAAAGACAACAACTTCAAACTGGAGCTAAAGTGAAACCTTTCTCCTACAGGAACAGTGCAGCCAGTGGAGTAGGTTGCCCAGAAGTGCTGTGGTCCCTGCCCTCGGAAGTTCTAAAGACAGAGTGCAAAAAGCCCTGAGCCTTGTGGTCTGACCTCTTTGCTGACCCTGCTTTGAGTGGGAAGTCAGACTAGAGACACTCAAGACTTTTCCACCTTTAGCTGTAGTGACCGACTTCAGTGCTGTCAAGCTGCAATGCAAAACTGGAAGTCTAATGAGCTCCTTTACTCTTCATTTACATTAATCTTGTTAATTTAGTGGGTGGCCAGATTCCTACATATCTAACCTATAAGCTGACAGCACCTTTTCGAAGGTACTGTCATGAAGAAAAATACAGAAAAGTGAAAGACCTATTAATTTGAATCCCCAAGCTTGCATGGTATCCTCTTTCATGCTTCTGGAGATCAGGGAGGATGGGCTTTCAGAAGAACGATTACACTGCCCAATATATATGGTCATCAGAAGTATGAAAAGAACTGCATGACTCTTCAAACAGGTAATAGAGTAACAAAACAAAATCTTGTGTTGCACAGCTCAGCGTTGCTCTACCTGCAGCCAGTATACAACACAAATTCAAGAAAATCAGTACTTGACACAAAGCATACAGGTTTTTTGGAACCAAAGCTAAATCCCTCTTTAAAATGTGGAGAAAAAAACATCTGTTCCTGTACTTCTCACAGGCAGAGTAGAAACAAGAAGACCTCTATTCACCTGTATCAGAGAAAACAGGAAGCAGATGTGCTGCTGGCATGCAGTGATGACAGAATCCCTGCGTTAGCAAACAAAACTCCCAATGCTGCAGCAAGAGGTACATCACAATTCTTAAAAAAACAACACAGAACATGTGAGTTTTCCCAAAGCCACCAGTCATTAGCAAAACCCTGATGTTTGCTTTTAGAAAGGTCTGCTGTGTGTAGTCCTCATGACAGAGATTACTGAACAGAGGAGTTGATTCTTGTGTAAGTAAACTCATTAAAACTTTGTACATGCTACTAAGTTCTTAAAATGAGAAGTGGCATATGGAATAGGTGTTAATCCTCCAGCCCCTGAAGGAGGGAAGGAAGGCTTTGAGGGGGAACAGCACTCAGCTTACAACCATACTATACAGCAGTCAGACACAGGGTTGTGCAAAACAGTCAAAAGGGTCCGAGATGGCTGTAAATTACAGGAGTCTCACATTTTGAAGAACAAATGGAAGAGACTGCATAAATACACCATTATTAAGAATAACTTTGAGCATGCCAACCTAGCACTTCTGTAACAGACAAATCCGCAACACTTAGAGGAAGGCTCACAAAAAGGAATGGCTACCACACAACCACTTCAGTTACTGGTGACTCAGGTTTACCAACTATTGGGCATTATATTACCAATCCACACTAGATACTGTTACACAGATTGCCAAAGCTTGGAACAATCACCATCTCATTGGGTTATTAACCTCAAGACTCTGCAGGTCCAATATCCAGAAGCAGAGCTATAGTAACCAATAAGCCCCACTTGTGCCACTATCTTGAGCTCCATTCATGCTAAGGTATGCTACATAAACTATACCCATCGCAATATGGGCTAAAAACGGCGTGACTGGAAAACGAGAACTGCTGGGAAGGAAAAGAGAAATAAAATTTCGTATTTAACCTTCCTGTTCTTCACTTAGATAGAGTCTATCTACACATGATTTTACAATTCTGCTATGCCAAATATAAAATATTGCAAGAAGTCAATACGTTAAACCCAGCAGAAAGGCTGGTTTTCCTGCTGTAGCTATGTGGCCTATACTAAAAGATCCTAAGAGGCACCTTTTATAGAATGTTCTGTTTTGCCAATGGAAAAAATATCCAAGATACACAAGCAGCTGCAGGGCAGGAAAAAAAGAAAAGGGAGAAGTGTACAAATACACACATGATCACTCCTACATATCAGCCTACCACATATCCTCTCTATATCTACTGTTTTTCTTCCTTTACTGTTTTCTTTGCTAATTTCAATAAGTATTTCAGGTACTCCAAATACACCAATGAAGAACTGCATGTGTGTATGTGGAAAAACAGCTTTATATATGGCGACACTGGAACAGCAGAAATCTTAACACACTCTACAATATTAATAAAAATTCTAAAGAACTTCTAGAACCCACCTAGGGAAACATCAAGATGAACAGAAGCATGAGGGGATGGCTACCAGTTGAAGGAAATCCCCATTTCTCCTACTTGTTCCCTTACCCTCTGCCTCCTACCTCCTGTATCACAGCAGCAGCAGACCAGACAACTACCTACTGATAAATTTTATTATCTATTGGCAAATATATACTCTCACATTCAGGCTTAATTTATCACCCCCCTGCAGCTGCAAGACTGCAGCAGACAGAAACCTGTTGACTGGTTGGGCTAGCACAACCTTTAGGGCACACCCAGCATGTGTTGACTACCAACAAATGTTGGGAAACACAAGACCTCCTTTCACAATGTCAGGACATGGTGATCAAATACAATTCTGTGATGGATATGAATAAAAATCTATGTGCATAAACCACCTCTTTCCAAGCCCAACTTTTCCACTGCAGTAAAACAGCGGGAAACTGGGACTTTTCCATGCTCTTTCCTGTTATACATTGTTTTATTTTCCGTTCTCGAGAAATTTAAACATAACTTGTTTGTTTGGTTTTTTTAAATTCTCTCAGAAAATTGAAATGTGTAATTTAAAATGCAAGGAAAAAAATCATTTACACAGCACTTGCACACAAGTCCTGGGAAAAGTGTATGAGTACAGTGAATAAAATTGAGAAGTTATTTGCTATCACATTGCTGCCACATGTCATATGGATCAACAGGGGTATTCTTGGCCTTTGCTGTACTCTCTGTACACCATATAATGCTGAATGATGACAGAGGACCAGCTGGTGTCATAAACACCAACCTCAGATTTGAAGTGACAAAGAAATGTCTTTGGTAATGATGTTTATTTGTCCTTCTTAAGGCTTTTGATAGAGAAGACAAAGGCACTGCAACAATCCTTGACCTACACAGGACAAATTACAGCAAATTTAGTCTGGTTTACAAATCTATAGACTATGCGACATCATTTGTTGCAAAAACTTGAACAAGGCAAGAGATTTTCTCATTACAAGCAGGAGAATGCCAGCTTGGTAAATGTAATTCTATCACTTCTGCCACGGAGTGGCTCTGTTAGAACACTTACACATTTCAAAGATAGATGCTATTTTAGATACTCAACAGGAGTACAATTTAGCTGCAGTGTGATTTAGAGAAGAACTAGTTACTGCTACAGTCAACATTATGGATATGTACCAGAAATGATGGCATGTTCTATGAGGATGAGAATTCTGGGGAAAAAATTGAGTCTGAGAGAAAAAAATGAGTCTGAAATTGGGCAGTAAGTTATTACACGATTTAGACTTCGGCTACTTCATCCTCTGCTCTGTATTTGAAGACATTTTATAACATGAATAAACAAAATTCAGCATTTGTTAGGTACCCTGACACAGTAGCCATGACTGCCATGGAAAGACCCACAAAAGCATAGTCAAGGTGTATTTTCAGTAAGTTTTCTACAAAATTCTTCAAAAAATGAAGAAACCCAAGTCATCATGATAGTAAAAGGAAAGCCTTGTGTGGATGAGTAATTGGTTAAGTGCCAGGAAACAGAGGGTCAATTCTGAAGTGCAGGGAGGCCACTTGCAAAATTTCTCAAGGAACTGTGATGGATCTGCTGTGCCAAAGGTGAGCAGCAAGAAACATCCAGTTACTCAAAATAGTACAGGGCAAACAGGGCAAAGATTCATGGCAGGACAATGTGAAACTGAACAGACATCAGAATGGAAGGTGAAATTCAACAAACAAAGTGATCTACATGTAGGGTAAAAAACAGAGGTTCTAATAAGTTGATATGGTCTATTGCTCAGAAATGAGATTTGGGGTTATGACAATCACTTTAAAACAGAAGGTCAGTCCTTGATAAAAACAAATTAGGCAAGTGTTAGAATTAAGGACAGGAACATCATCAAGCCATTGTATAAACTGTGTTTTGATTTATCCATGTTTACACCTAAGACTGTATTTTTTATCCCCTTTATATCAAAAAGGTTAACGGACATGGAAAAAGCTCCTAAAAAGACAAAAAAGGATGATCAAAATATGGGATGAATTTTCCTTCAAGCAGTCTTAAACCTAAGCAATCTTAAGTTTCTTTATTCTGGAAAAGAGAATTTTAGAGAGGTCTGACAAATTTATGAAGGTTTAGGTAGGTTCTAGAGGGTGGTGGTACAAGCTAACTGCACACCATCTCTTCCAGCACAAGGATTAAGGGCCATTGAATCCAGCTCATCAGAGGCAACTTCAGAAGGACGTGAGTGATTCATCATGGACCTGGTAGTTCATCTGAAGAACCACCACCTCACTGGCAAGAGGCTGTGTATTCTTCCTAGCTTCGTGAAGAAGTTGGACATACTCAGCAATGAAGATCTACTTATGATAAAAGAACATAAGCCACTAGCTCCAAAATCACCTGTGCTTTAAAGAGTTGCAAACTTGTAAGGTATCAGGTAACAGTAGTGCATACACATTTCCTGTCCTTACACCTTCATAGGCATTTGTTTATGGCTATTGTAAAACACATTCCTGGTCAAGCAATATATTTGGACTGACCTAATATGGCCATCTTTGTGTTCTTATTCTATCTTCAGAACAAACAGCAAAAAAGAATTTGAGACAACATCATCTAACTCGTTTTTTCTCTACAATTGTTAGCAGCAGCTAATTAAATTACCACCACCCATCCTGTGCAATGAATGACTCACTGGTTCAATGGGGAAAGGAAGAATAAAAACAAAGCAATGTTAGGTAATTAAAGGCTATACCAAAACACACATGAAACACAGAAGGCAATTTAGGCAGGATTAAATTATCTTGCTCGTGTATTTCCCAATCTCTGATAGCCTGGCTTTGCAACCAGACAGTTCTTATGTCTCCTGTTTCTCAAAATGGCACAGATAAGTTTTGAATGGTCTGGAAGAGTCTGATGCATGGGTCTTCTGAGGGAGAATGTCACTCACATGTCAGATTTAATGGAATATGTGTAGTATCTCCTCTTGCTTCCCTGGAAAGAGACAATGCATAAACTATCAAAGACAGTGCTTTAAACTAAACTGGGTGACTTGTACTTGAGCAGATATGGGAGGGCTCAAACTATCTTCCAGCAGCTGAGACAGGCAACCACACTTCTCTCCATCCATTCCAGGCAGATCAAAGGCACATATGTCCATAGGTTTAGATGCTGAAGAAGAAATCAGATGCCAGCATATTGACAAGGAAGTGATTTATCATCAGTACCAGAACATCCCACACATCTGCCCGTTACAAAGATAATGCTGTAAAAGTCCTTTTGTATCTTCAGCATTGGATCATAACCAGAAGGTTCTGGCTGATTATGTATTAAAATTGGGCTAAGTTTACTAATAGGTGCATCTGTCAAAGGGGAGACAAGATCAATTTTTTTTTTTTTAATCCTGTGTTCTTTCCTAGGGTAGAACCTTCGGCAGTGAGTAGAAAATGCTAACAGGGATAAGTAAGTATAAATAGACTGCAACATCACAAAAGCTGATTGTTTTTCGGAACAAACATTTACAGACTGTGTTTTAGTAAGAAGAGTAAAACACAAATTTCCATATAAATTTCTACAACAAGAGGACATAGTCTCAAGATGCACCAGCGAAAGTTCAGGTTGGACATTAAGAGGAATTACTTCACAGAAAGGGCTGTCAAGCATGGAAACAGCCTGTCCAAGGAGGTGGTAGAGTCACCATCCCTGAAGTGTTTAAGGAAAGACTGGATGTGGCACTCAGTGCCATGGTCTAGTTGATAAGATGGGGTTGGACTCTATGATCTCAAAGGTCTTTTCCAACCTACTTGATACTGTGATTCTATGTCTACCGGTAACTGCTAAGAGAAAATGTACAAAAGAGAGTTGAAGTATGCATGTACTCTGAAGACTCTGAAATACTGTTTGTAGATTTAATGTCTTCTCTAAAAATGTTTGATGTTCAGGGCAAATATAATTAAATATCCATATAAACATTTAGCCCTTCAAATGCTATTAAACTCCAGCACGATCTTATAGCATCAAGCTACATACTACAAAAAATGTGCAACCCTCTACAAAAATTAATTTTCCTCTTTAATATCATTATTCCAAGAAAAGAGTCCCAAACTCCGCAGTGGCTTCTGAAATCAGATATTGAGAAAGATATGTCAGGGGTTTTGGTTTTAAACAGAGCTGGAGGTATTTTATTTTCATAGTATTTTTAGATGAGAGATGGAAAAAGACCTCTGTCATGCTTTAGGTAAAGGAATAACAGTTATTTATCAAACTGCATCACTATCTAGTTTTTGGCATCCATGTTTGCTTCTTCCCAAAATAACAAAGGGCCAGAAAGCTTTATCCAGTCATGGCAGTCTACTAATTGTTATAGCTTTGTCATTTCTCGGTTTGCACATCAAGCTAACACACACAAACTATTAAGCGAGTTACATTCAAGCCCTCTGTTCTAGTCTTCATAAACAGCTGTTTCATTCAACATGCATTCATGCTGCATTAGCCATTTATTTCAACTTCACTAAAACATGAAGCACATAATTGCCAAGTGGATACAGACTTTCCCTTTGCAACCCAGCTAATCTGTTCTCTTTTTAATTGCACCATACACAATTTCTGGGTTTCATTACCTTCCTCCTTTGAACTGGTATCTAGGAAATCTCTGCATTGATTTACAATTGAATTGGTTTACACACCAAGACTGTGCTAGACTATATTTCTATAACACTCAATTCAATGTCAATTTACAAAAGTCCACTTGCTGTAGTGAATTTCAGCTTTCAAATAATATTTTAATATCACAAATTTATTATACAGTCTGTTCAATTTCTTTGTACCAACTCATTTGGCATCTGACAAAAGACAAAATAGTGTTTTAATATTAATTTTTATGCCCAGAGTCTGCCAGTCAACAAATTCAATAATATCAATTAAGATTTGAGCCACACAATTCACACTAGCTATTGCAGCACTTATATTACCCAGGGAACAATCATCTACCTTTAGCTGGCAGCAGCTCAGCCACTTCAGGGCAAGGAATGAACATTCACACCTACAGCCAGGAAGTGCAGCTGTTTGTCATTCTCCTGACCTGGAAGAAACAAGCGACTGCTAGCATCTAAAGATAAATAACCATTGGTAATGTAGGCCTTGCTAGACAGTGCTGGGGAACAGAGAAGACTATTCTGCGATGGTTCTTTTGAGAAATGCCAGTAGAAGTTTAAGGAGAACAGGTAATACTTGCTTCTTCTAAATTCTCCATGATTTTCTGGAAGAGGCTTGGAGACATCAGGAAAAATAAATTAATGTCATGTTTAATAGCAGAATATCCACCTGAAAAATAAAGACAGAGAAGGACCACACAGTCTCACAGTATCCAAACCCACAGTCCTGGAAGGGAGGAGACAATCGCGAGAATTTCTCATATAGAAACTGAGTGCTTTATAATCACTCTATAAAGCATAGCAGGTTTTTCTCAGTAATTTTATATGAAACCATACACTGTGAGCGACAAACTCTTCTAAGTTTTAATAACCAAACATTGCTTTGCAACCATAGTGTGTCAAGCTCTCAGGCAATATCCACATGGTATAGGAGCACGCAATCTTCATGAAATAGCTCTGTAGGATGTGTTTCTTACGATCAGTCATGCAGCAAGACAACTGAAGCAGACAAATTTTACAGAATGTGGAATGAAACAGTCAAATTAGCAATGCACAGGCGTTAGCCAAAATAATGACTGGGACTCAGGAAGAAAAACAGACCATGTCTAGATGAGTAATTTCCTTACAACAAGTATTGTCACTGCTTCTGGTACTAATTTTCAAAAAAAGTGCAATTATGCGTAGTTTAAAGATGGAAATAATCACTGGAGTATTCCAATCATTAACATATATGGCATTAATTTTATTCAAATATTACTACAAATGTTACTAGCCAGAGACATCAATTATGCTAAATCACTTTAGCCACAGGAGCCTCCACTAAATGGCACAAACTAAGAATTGACAGTATAGGGCTGTTACCAACATCTGAGCTCCACATTTAGGGTGCAGAGAGGGTAAAATTACTGGCTCATGGGCAAACCACCTCCCAGCACAGGGGAAATGAAGGAAGCAATACAAGCCAGACAGTCTGATCTCAGAAAAAACATATTCGTGATCTCAGATCTATCAATCAAGTTGAATTTAGTCATGTGAACCAGAGACCACGCAAACAACTAGGAACAGTGAGACCACTGTCCTCCATTCTCCACAGTCCTTCCAATGCCTCAGAAAAGGCTATCAGAAAATTAACAAATTGCTCAGCATGAGAATATGCATCTTCCCCAAATCCAACAGATGACCAGATAAAAGGCTGAAACACACATTTTCTTCTTCCCTGTATCTCATTTCCCTCTTTTTTTTTTTTTTTTTAATTTGGGAAAGGTATGTGGAGTGATTTTTGTTTTGACTTTTTTTTAATTTAAAAACAAAGCTAGAATCATTGTCAGATTTCATTAAAAAAAATAACAAAGAATACATATTACCAGATTCTCAGAACCACAACCTTTAACCTAGGGAAATTTTTACTGTAGACTGAAGAAAGCCAATAAGCCATGTCCATTCAAAAAGCCCAGAGCAAGAGCTCACAGCAACTTCAGAGAGGCATGAGAGGTATTCAAGCACAAATTACACAGAAGGTAAAACCCACTGTCGGTAAACTCAAGATTCAGTATTGTGCTGACTGTTCCTATTTCAGTGGGAATACAAGACTAGATAGGATCACTCTTGAGTTACTAATTTCCATCTTCCACAAGAGCAGGTTTCCATAAAAAGATTTATACATATAAAGATTTACCCATATAAAGAGATGGACAAGCTCAATCTTGAACATTCACTTTATTCTGTTCTCCAACCCCCTGGACACATTGCAAGCTTCAAGTCATCTCTCAGCTCCTCACAGTAGATTAAAGATTGTAAGAAAAAGAATTCCAAAGTCAGAAAACCAGCATTTCTCCAGAAAATGAAAAAGATGAATTGCCAATGTTTTGAGCTTGCCAACAACAAAAAAGTCATTGAGGAATAATTTCTCAGTCAGAAAATGTGTTAGGGGAAAAAAATCAAACCAACCAATAATATCTAAAAAGTCACAGAGAACTTTTAGTAGTCAGTAGCTTACAGAGGACACAGCCTTACAAGTCAGGGCTTAGACAAGCAATTGGCTTAAAAGGAGGACCATTAAAAAAATAATAAAAAAAAGTAGGGGAGGTAAAAACAGAAAGAGAACAGAATGAAACTTCATAGACATTCCTGCTAACATCTTGCAGACCAAGCACTTGAGGCAGTAAGCCTTAAATTTGTAACAATTAAAAGAAACCACTATAGAAGAGGCAAAGAAAGAATGAGAATGAAAGAGGCAAATGAAAGAATTGCATGCATACACCTCTTGGGTCTCAGAATCCTCCCCAAAATCTCCGGTCTGTACAAAACAAAAGGGCAGTAATACAGAGTGATTTTGATTCACAGACAAAACACTTAAGTGTAACAGGTGACCTTCTTCCATTGAGACACAGTTCTAGAAGTAGAAGGCTAAAATATTATTTCATCAAAGTAAGTAACTGGGTAAAAGAGAAGTTGAGCCACAGAAATGCAAAAATAAGCACATAATCCCTAACACCAGGTGAGGCAAATGTAGAAGGCAAAGCACAAAGCCCTTACCAACACTGATAGAGCAGATGATCCCAGCTCCCCCCAACAATTCAGATATTCATAAGAAAATGTTAGGCATTATAAACTAGTCCTGACTAGAAACAGAAACCATTTCTGGTGAGACAAGATGGTCCATCTTAAAAGGAATTATACAAGAAACTGGCAAACCTGTAAGGTTAGCCAGGAGTAGTACTGATGTGAGAATTATCTCAAATTTAACTAGGAAAGACAAATGGTATGGAAAAGAAACATTTCAGCTAGTCAGTTTTACAGAATAAGATAATACAAGAAAACTCAAAAGAATAAACATACACAAAGCCTGTTGTGTGGCAACACCATTCAAAGCAAGAAACAACTTAATACAAACTATGCTGCCAAAATAAGCCCAACCAACCAAAACCAACTAATCCTAAATTCACTCCCACTGTGTTTTAAAGCTGAAGACACCCCAGTGATTCAAAACTAGCCTGTCTGAACAAGATGTTCTAAAATGTCAACAAGATTGACAAGCATTTCTTTCCTGCCTCCATACAAAGGTATTTCCCAACTCTCCTATCACAGCCAATCTAAGGTTTCACGATTTTCTTCAGGTTACATCAACCATGATCTGCCCTCAAGGCAGGACAGTATCTCCAAGATGAAGATAAAACAGTCAAGCATACTGCCAGAATTAGAAGTGGTTTCACATTCTGCTACCGCCTGTCTGTTAAATCTCTGTCTATGGTAGCTTCACAAAGGATTTCCCTGTTGCTATGTAGAAAGTGCATGTCAGCAAGAGTGATTTGACTATATGAAACAAACCACAGATAAGCAACTGAGCAGGCACATTTAAACAAACAAAAAAAAAAACAAAGGGGCTTAAAGTGATAAAGTGGTTATCGTTACAATAAATCAGCAGGCAATTTTTGAGGACAGTGTTCATTAAACTTGTGTTCACCTGCAAAATAGGAATGCTCTAAAACGACAGAATCAACACGTTTGTTTTAAGATGGTATGTACGAGAAGTCTCTACTCCAGTACCTGATTACCTCCTTGCTCAACCATGAATCCTTTGCAAAGAGTTAAGTCATAACAATTTTCAATCAAGAACACCAACAGCAACAACACCACCACCAAAAAAAAAAATAGTGCTGGCATAAAGAAATTACAACACCATGGAAAGAGAGGCTTTAAATACTTTTTTAAATGGCATGAATTCTTCTCAAGCACTGTCCGGAAACTAATGAAAGAACTGTTTCTGAAAGGAAACTACATTTCTCAGTATACAAGAAGCTGTGTGTGAGAAATCTCCACCAAAATTAGTTTGTATTGAAATATTATTTATATCTACATCCTGTTTAGCCATTTAGAAAAAAAAGTTTAGTTCATGTTCCATAGACCCCTTTGTGTAAAGCTTTAAAAAGGCTTCTGCTAATATAGGGAGGGCCCCCGTACTTATATCCTCCAATTCACACTCTGTGGCAGCTCAGAACTTTCAGCCTGGATTTTCCCAACAAAAATAAAGTCATCCCTATCATTTCCTCATGAAGTGGTTAGTTTCAAGCTTTAAACAAAGAAATATAAAGGGGATCTTGAACTATAGAAAAAAATAGTCATGTTATTGTTTATAGGTCTATATAACTTGATCAAAATACTTGACTGAGACAAAACCAAGTTTTGCCAGAGAAGGCTATGTTTGCCAAGCTATAGCTCTGTTTTTTACACCTTTCTGCATGTTCACAAGACTCATTACCCTTGAAAGAGGCAGAACCTGGCACGGAGACTGCCTAAGGTCCCTTTCCTGGCTTAGTTACAGCAGCACCACACTGAAATGTAATTGAGGTTTGCTTGCACTTTGGACACTTCCCTACTTAAAGTGACAGGTTACCTCAAAAAATTACAGCTTACATTCAGGTACTCCTCATCTTCAAATTTTTTTACAGAACAACAGATACTCCAGATATGGATACTCATCAGCTACAAGCAAGCATAGGACATCTCTGGACCCATACATAACTGCTTTTAATTTATTACTATTGTTGGCTGATCAAGTAGAATGTTATCTACTAGGATAATCCTGGATTTCAGAACAAGAAATACAATTTGAAATGCAACTCATATACTGTATTTCTGTATAACAAGACCAAAAGAAGCCTTATCTGCTGGGCCAGGGGCGAGGGGAAAAATGAGTTCCAAAAAACATATTAAGCCAAATCAACCCTCAAAAATATTGAATCTCAGCTGAAGTCCTCAACACACAGAGAATGTTACTTTAAATTATTTTAATGTCACAATCACTCTAAAATATATTTCATATTATTAACTACCATTATGAAAGCATTCTGCTTTCAGCCTTTTTGAAAAAAACATGTGTGATGATGAGTTCTACAAAGATGTTTTCCTTCACAACTACAAAGGTCCTTCTGAGACAGAAACTGTATACAGCCATCTGCTCAAATTGTTAGATAACAGTCTCACATGACTTCATTGAAAACAAGCTGACTTGTATACTTGGGTTTCATTTTAAATAAATATGCCATTCAAACTTAAATATTATAATAATATCTAACAATACAATCTACTTCTGTTTTAATTTTACAGAATAGGAACTAGACCAAAACCAAATTATTTACAAATGTTGCTCAAAAATATGCCAATAGAAATGTATTGTTTGGAAATTAGTTTTCATTCCTGTGGTTTTCATTTTTCTGGGTTTGGTTTTACTCCATTTGAGGACTTATTCCACACTTCTGCCATGTAATTAAAGAAAAAAAAAAGTATTTTTTACTCCTTCCTAAACAGCTTGTTGCTGCTTCTTCTTGCTCTTGAACTTCATTCCACTTCAGTTTTAAAAAGAGGAATTAACATTAAGTTTCCTGCAAAATGGAGAAGTTAATTCCACCTCATAAGACAGTTAAGACCAGCTGGTCAAAAATTGTATATGGATATTTCAAAGCCAGGAGAGTCCAAAACCAGCAGCACAGAGTCTTGTAAACATACCGAACCAGCTCGATTTGATGTAGCTCAGCTTTGCCATTTTGATAGTGACAGCACTGAAAATCACATTATTTGGTGAGGACTGCTATTTGCCCCTTCAGCTCATTGGGCAATCCAAAATTGATGGGGGAAATCAAGAAAGTCTCCTCCATAAAAAATAAGTACACATCTAACTGACTTTTAAACTTCTAATTCAGGTAAGTAAGACCATATCATTACACTACAAATTAAAGAGAAAATCTAGAAAACTGGTAATTTTGTAATCTAATTCTATGTTAACATTAAGTTATGAAAGATAGCAAGAACTGTCTGAAGATAAAGTAAGACCTGGAGCATGATCTCTAAAACAGATTTTTCATTCAAAAGCCACTTACAATTGCATATACCCAAAATGTGCAGCTGATCATTTTCTTACCACAGTCAGGACCTGCATATGGCATCACCTTTATAGCTTCCACCAAGACCAACAAAAAAAGACACTTAACTTATAAGTGTGCCAGAGCTATCTGCTTCGCAGTTACAATACTCATTTTATTTAGTAATTTATTTAATTCAGCTGTTTATCAAACAACTGTCCTCACTGCCACTCCTCAGCTTTATTAAAGAATAACACAGTGTTACGGAAAGCTGAAGCCAAGCATCCTATGGGATTGTGAGGGTAATCTAAATCAATTTATGTTTCAAAATATGAAACTACTTGTTCTTCAAGAAGAATCTGTCTCTTGTAAATATTTATGTTTTCACAATATCGTTCTGCATTCTGATGGTGATGTCTGTTTCTTGATGCACATTCCACAGTTACTGAAGGAACTTGAAAATTTAAAATAGACATACTTCATTTATTACATAAACATAAAACAGATGGACCAGATAGAGAATTTATTACAATTATGTACTTAGACTAGTATAACTAAATGACTTTTTTTTTCCCAGCTGGAAGGTGGATTTCAAAAAGCCATGAGAAACTACTTAAGCAAGTGCATTTTAGATAAACTTCGAAGCAAACGTGACACAAAAGAAACTTTCTAGACTTCAGATTAGTTTAGATAGAAACTTGCAGATAATATGTAGAAAAGTGGACACTCTAGTTCCTTCAGAATCTATACTTTGTTTACTCCTTCAAAGGCCACAAGGTGAAAAACCAATTAATTTAGTATGTACGAAACAAGAAACATCAGAACAAACACCAGCTACTTCAACTTAACAGTTTAATTGCCATAAACAACTATATGCATTAATGCTTATGCATAACAAGTGAACTAACCTCACCCTCTATAATTTAAGCAACGAAGCGAAAAGCCCTACAGGCCTTGCTTCCTCCTGAGAGCTGAGCTAAACAGGAATTATTTCTATTCAACTATTAATCCAACCAGGTAGATAGTCCTGAATCAGTTGAGAAGAGCAACTGTACTGAGACAACTGGTACTGACAGCCAGTCATTGGCGTTTGGTGGCATGCAACCAGAATGTGAAACAAACTTACAATTTGTCCAAATATTAGCACAAAAAAGAAAGAAAAAAAAAGAAAGAACATTACATTTCATAAAAATCACATATATTAACTCAACCCTATAGAAACACTTCCAAGTTTTAGCAACTCCTTGAGTATTAAATCACAAACAGAATGAGTTCTCACTGTAAAAGATCATAGTAAAAAGCTTCCTTGGAGTTACTTGGTCTGTAATAATAAAAAAATAATAAAACTGAATGTTAAAAAGAAAATAAAATAAATAAACAACTAAAATAAATACATAAGTGAAAGGGAGACTGACATGGGGCAATGGCTATCAACTGGAAGAGGTTTAGTCAGATGTTAAGAAGAAATTCTTTACTGTGAGGGTGGTGATGCACTGGGACAGGTTGCCCACAGGAGTCATGGATGCTCAGTTCCTGGGAGTGTTCAAGGTCAGTCTGGATGAGGCTGTGAGCAACCTGGTCTGGTGAAAGGTGTCCCTGCCCCTGGCAGGGCTGTTGGAACTGGATGATCTTCAAGGTTCCCTCCAACACAAGCCTTTCTGTGATTCTATGAAATGCAAGTAGTTAAGAACTGAAATCTCATTACATAGCAATTCATATTCCCTGCAAACCAAATACTATCCAATGATGGAAGCATTTTGAAATGGTTTTTTTCTTTTTCACAGTTTACTGTTGTACATAAGAAAGAATCGTAGAATCATAGAATCATTTAGGTTAAAGAGATTTTTAAGATCATTAAGTCCAAGCATTAACCCAGCACTGCCAAGTCCACCACTAAACCATGTCCCTTAGTGCCACATCTACACATTTTTTAAATACCCCCAAATGATGGTGAATCAAGCACTTCCCTGGGAAGCATGCTCCAAAGCTTGACCCTTTCCATGGTGGAAGTTTGATGGTTGATATTAGCGGATATTAGGTGGATATTAAGAACAAATGGTGGATATTAGGAAAAAATTTTCTTAAGATCCAATCTAAACTTCCCCTGGCATAGCTTGAGATAATTTCTTCTCATCAAATTGCTTGTCAGTAAAGAAGAGGCCAACCCCCACCTGGCCACAGGCTCCTCTCAAGCACTTTAGAGAGTGATAAGGTCTCCCCTGAGCCTCCTTCTCTCCAGGCTGAACACCCCCAGCTCCCTCAGCTGCTCCTCACAGCACTTGTGCTCCAGACCCTTCCCCAGCTCCCTTGCCCTTCTCTGGACTCGCTCCAGCCCCTCCATGTCTTTCTTGCACTCAGGGGCCCAGAACTGGACACAGCACTCGAGGTGTGGCCTCAGCAGTGCCCAGGACAGGGGACAATCCCTGCCCTGCTCCTGCTGGCCACACCATGGCTGATCCAGGCCAGGATGCCATTGGCCTTCTTGGCCACCTGGGCACAGCCTGGCTCATGTGCAGCTGCTGTCACCAGCACCCCCAGGGCCTTTTCCCCTGGGCACTTTCCAGCCTCTCTGCCCCAGCCTGTGGCACTGCCTGGGGCTGCTGTGACCCAAGGGCAGGACCTGGCACTCGGCCTTGTTGAACCTCACCCCATTGGCCTCAGCCCATGGTCCAGCCTGCCTAGATCCCTCAGCAGAGCCTTCCTGCCCTCCAGCAGATCAACATTCACACTCAGCTTGGTGCCATCCACAAAGTGACTGAGGGTGAACTTGATTCCCTCATTCAGATCATTGATGAAAATATTAAAGAAGACTGGGCCAAATATTGAGCCCTGGGGAACCTCAGTCATGACTGGCCACCAGCTGGATGTAACTCCACTCACCATCACTCTCTGAGCGCTGCCATCCAGGCAGGTTTTAATCCAGCAAAGAGTGCATGTGTCCAAGCCCTGGGCTCTCAGCTTCTCCAGGGCAATGATGTGAGAAATGGTGTCAAAGGCTTTAGAAAAGTCCAGGCAGACAACATCCACAGCCTTCTTCTCATCCACTACCAGGATCACCTTCTCATAGAAGGAGATCATGCATACCGAGAAGGATCTGCTCTTCCTAAACCCATGCTGCCTGGGGCTGATGTCCTGGTTGTCCTGTGTGTGCCACATGATGCCACTCAAGATGATCTGCCCCATGACCTTCCCTGATTGAATACTGTCATTGTAAAAATCTTCCCAGCTTCTTCAGAAGAGGTACTGAGTCAACACTGGCAAGTGAGACATAAACTGGCAAGTCTCTTAAGAAAGAGGAAAGAAAAAACATTGAATCTGTTTTGTGGTTTCATCCTTTATTCTAAGAACACCCAGGTATATATAAAAGTTGTTTCTACTGTCAAATAAAATGAAGTGCTAACATTGGTGAAGTTTATCTTCAAAGACTCTTTCCTTTACAGGAGGAAGAGTGCCTAGTAAATGATCTTCACCAAGCAATTTAATATGTTCAGCATGAAAATAATAAGCTGCTTCTGACTGCTGTTTTTATTGAAATAAATATGGCAAAAGAGCCACACCTGTGTAAACTGTCACATAAATTACTCCTCACTGTGGTTATAACTTTGTGGTTCTCTACAGAATGACCTATCTGTTAATCTACCGAAAGCTGGAAAAGCACACGATGAGCAATTTTCAAATAACAAAGGAATGGACTTTTTTTCCTTTTCACTTTCCTTTTGTCTGTAAGACAAAAAATCATAGAATGGTTTGGGCTGGAACCATTGAGATCATCTAGTTCTGACCTCCCTACCATGGGCAGAGACAGCTTCCACTAGACCAGGTTGCTCTAAGCCCCATCCCACCCTGCGCTAAAGAGTTTAAACTGAAACAAGAGAGATTAACAGGAGATTTTAGGCTAGATCTTAGAAAAACAGTGTGTAGAAAGTAGGGTTAGTTGGGCTCAGAAAGAGCTCGCCAGAAGAGATTATGGAACCTGATGTGTTTTTTTTTAAAGATGCAGGCTGGTCAGAACTAGTTTGGTCATAGTTCATCCTGCTTCTGAGCCAGGAATTAATTAGATGACTCTCACTCCTTTCAGCTCTATTTGTTATGATTTTATCATGTGAACATGAAAAACAGAAACATTTGTGCATTAAGGGAGATCTGTGCCGGGAAGTCTTGCATCAGCAACACATAAATCCATTAAGTCATCTGCCTATAAAACACTTTTCTCAATTAAGCCCTTCTTTTAAAATGTATTTCAACCTTGTCAAACCCAAAACAGCTATTGAAAAAGACCTTTACAAAAACACTTTTTTTGGTATCCCAAATCACTCTTGCAAAGCTCCACCAAGACTCAAAGCCTACTCTTCAAATAAGGAGTCTATTTTCAGTACAAAACACAGGCAAAGCCAACAGAAAGTCACTTAAATCAATTTAAGAGCTAAGGAATACAGCAATGTCCAGTGCCTAAACAGCAACACAGAGTCCCACAATAGGTCAACATACAGAACATTTAATAGTAAAAATTTATATACCACTTTTATTATTTCTTTTCAGTCCTCCAATGAATAACTTCTTTTTAAGAACAGAAGTCCTTCCTTGCAGCAGTTATTACAGTAAGCAGGCAATACACATGCTGAAATATAACACAAGCAGCTTTTCTTAACAAAAATATTCTAGTGATAAGGGGAACAGGGAATCAAAGTCAGAAAATATTGAACCCTGGTCACACACAATATCACAGTTAGCATCTATGGAAAAAAAACGGTTACTTCATTAGAATCAGATGCTAAGAGAAAAAAAGATGTCAGCTTACCCAGTGCACCTGTCTGACATACAGAAGCTTTGTAAAGAAATCTTGAAAGAAATCAGAGGAAGACAGACTAGCAGCAACGTGAAATCAAGTGGGATTCTTTGCAATATTATTCAAGAACTTGAGCAAATTACTGGTATCTTCCTTCCTCAGGAAAGAGCATCCCACACTATAGAATTTTAAAAGGGGAAATCCTTAACTCCCACAAAAGGAACCACAAAACCTCTCTTTTCTCAATCCCATGCAAAAATTCACAAACAAATTTACAATCACAGCAGTTTCTAATTATGTTCTAATTTCAACAGTAAAAAGGGCACAAGGTTAATTCAAAAGCCCAGACACCAATTGCCTAAGGCACGCACTGTGATTCAGAACCACAAGATCTTGTCTAGAACCTGCTGTGGAGTATCAGTAAATTGTTTACATTTTACACCTCAGTTTACCCTGCTGAAAAGTGAAATAGCGTGTGTCTCATAGGGAAGTTAAAAAGTTGAGCTACTCACTATCTGTGAGATTTGGGAATATATGCATATGGAATAATAAAACCATCGTGAGGAAGAGTTGCACAGGCATTTCCAAATACATTCAGATTTTGTACTTACAAAGAGCTTTATTCATATTCTCCATCTAGAGCTGATTTATCATCCACTAAATTATTATTGGAGAGTGATAGCTTATAAAAGATTAATTAATGTTACATTACCGGCTCAGCACAACACACACCTAAAACCACAGTTTCTTTTATTGTGGTTTTCTAGCTCACTATCTAATGGTCCTAGAGCTTCATTTCAGCATAGTTTATTCCACAGCAGTTGGGGGGCTTTTTTTGTTTTCTAGTTGTTGGTTTTTTTGTTGGTTTTTTGTTGTTGTTTGTTTTTAATATACATGTTGACCTTCTTATTTATGGGTTATTTCGATTTAAAACTTTTATGACCCCTATATTATTCTTCCCTGTGAGGCTGAGGTCCAGTGTTTGGGGTTCTCATCTACTGGGGCCATTGCTTTTTAATCTGCTATGACAAGGTGTGTATTTCCACACATGATCCCTTTCAGAGTCATCTTCTTGTTCAAAGTCAAGTGAAATGTCACAGCGAAAAGCATTGTAGAACCACTGAAACCAAGAGTTACTTGCCTCTAGCATCCCACAATATGACCCAATCAACTCATGAGCCTCTCTCAGTAGATTCACTCTCTTCCATAGCCAATAAATTCAAGCAGAGAAAAAAACAACACACAACTCTTACGAAAAGCAAGGCAAAAGCATCTGAAACACAAATCTTGATGTCAATAACCAGAAGTCTTTGTCAAGTCTTAGTCAACACATTTGCTTCACTTTCCCTTTGTGGTTCCACATCTTTTGCCTATACAGATTCAACTTCACACCAAATCCCATCTTTTTTTCCCACACACAGACAAGAAGTGCAGTTGGCAAGATCTTGCATGGCTTACAAACACACTGATGTGTTTGATGTAATCCCTGTCTACCTGAAGCCTGCTAGTCACAGCAGAGACTAGAGTTGGTATTGAACAGAGTATCAACCTCTGTCAGGCCTCTTGGTACGACCCTATACAGAGGGGTTATTACTTACACATATGTATTCCAGAGAATTGCACTGGAATGTCTTCCACGCAATCCAAGATGACAACAAAATGAAGTAAGCAGGTCTTTAAGAGAACACTAACACAACACAGGTCTGGTTAAGAAACAAAATCTCACATGTTTAAGAAACATGTGCATTTTCAGAATTGGGGTGAAAATAATCATCTTCCCTTAGGGTAAAGTGTACATTCTCTGACTACAGATTACAGAGTGGTCAAAAAAACCCATTATTAATGGAATGCAAGGCAAAGACAAGCAAAAAAGATGGGTCATTTTTTTTGCCTGAGATGCAACATTTATAAGTGTTGAGGACACCTTTCACTAGACCAAGTTGCTCAAAGCCCCTGAACAATTCCAGGGATGTGGCACCCACAGGTTCTCAGGGCAACTTGTCCCAGTGCCTCACCATCTTCACAGTAAAGCATTTCTCCCTTACATCTAACCTAAATTTACCCTCTTTCAGTGAAAAGCCATTCACCCTTTTCCTATCAATCCATACCCTTGTAAAAGTCCCTGTTATGACATAGAAACATGTTGCCTTGTTTTGGAAAAGAATCCGCTGGAAGATTATGGATCTATTCAAAAACATGATGCCAGTATTTGCCCAAGACTAAAATGAAGTTTTGAAAATGCTACTGAGCAGCTGCTCTCTGCTGTGGCATGCGCATCCTGTTGGAAGCCCAGGAAATACACAGCAGACCTGTATGTCCCTGTCTTAAATGATGCTTTGATCTGGAGAACAGGAAGAGAAAGTGAGACATTTCATTCCATTGGCTGTTGTTGCTTTCCTTATATGAATAAAAAAACCCCACACTTTCAGATGAGAAGCTCAGTGGGGTTGGACCTGGAGATCCACCAACCTTGTTTTTTCTGTAATGTGTAAAGCTCTCAGTATATGAACCAAGAAGCATTTGGACAATGCACATGGTGGGATTTTTTGGGTTGTCCTGTGCAGCAACAGAAGCTGGACTCAATGATCCTTGCAGGTCCTCTTCAACACAGGATATTCCATGATAAAATAACTGCACAACAAATAATTTGTGTTCATGAGGTCTTGAAGACACCAGAAGGATTGAGTGAAACAAGATAGGTCTAGCACTTTTCACTGGTAGTATTAAATAAATCTAAGAAAATTTAAGTTGTAAGTTTGGGAAGCCTTGAGACAAACATTGCTGCAGACAGAGGCACCAGAGATTTGCCTACATTCACACAGGCAATTGTGACAATACCAGAAACAGAATTTTAAAATCTTAGTTACAACACACCATGTGACAGCTATATGTAGCCTTTGCTTTCCATTACAAAAGATATTCTTACACCATCTCTCACATTTTTACCATTTCCTAAAAGTCTATTGCCCAGAATGGCATTTGAGATCCTAGTAACACTTAATTACTTAAAAGCTTCCTTTTGAAATGTAAGTGTATATAATCACACCAGTTGAATCATAGTATGAATTTATGGCATCTATTAAACACTGTTGTTTTCTACTCTTAAACAACATAATACCCAGCAATATAAACCCAGTAAAATTCAATATATAAATCCTTGTCATAAAAGTGAAGTGGGACTCAAAGGTTTTCATATGACAGAATATAACTAACTTTATGATTTGTGTGCAATATAATCAAACTGATCAAAATACAAACATTGTAATAGAAAGCAGATCTAAAAGTACTATTTACTTTAAAAGGCTGTAAAGGATGCTGTAGAACAGCCTTTCCAAAAGCTTTTATGGATTTAATTACATATGAATACAATCTCAAACTACTTTGAAGACAGCAGACTATAATTACAAAGAAGCTATAGCAGCAGATATTCAACAAACCACTTTGAAAGCTAACTTCAACACCTGAGCAAATATTTCCAATTTTAAGGTGAGAAGAAACATTAAAAACACCATGGATAGACATATAGTGACAGAGAGAATTCGAAGTGTATTTCCACAAAAAAAAAAGCTAACTTATTAACAGATTACATTTTGTGGCATTTGATGCACTTCCTTTTTTATTAATCTACTATCCACTTGTATGACTTCTTCCCTTAACAGATACTTATTCTTGAACAAACGCAGGATGTCTTCAGAAAACAGAGTTGAACTATTTACAGTAGTAATCATAATACTAATTTATCATTGATGCCTGCAGGATACAGTGCACGCATGTTCACAGGAAAAAGCAATCTTCTATCACTCTAAGACAGACAACTTTTGAGCTCACAGTACAAAAACAAGTTTAAGACCTGCAGAACAAACTTTTCCCACTTCTGCTCTCAAATGACATCTTGCAAAAGATGCAATTATTCTGCAAGAAATGTAATTTCGAGTACTCTGTGGTTGTCCAATTGCTGTGAAAGGAAAATATAAACTAACAAGAAACAATTTACAATTTATACTCAATAGCAACACAACTTTTAGCAAGAGTATGACTAAAAAACCAGAACAATTAAAAAACCTGCACATGCATGCAAAATACTATGAGTGTTATATAACACTGTTGCTCCCTATTTCCACTTGCAAATCACCTTTTAGATTCTTAATTATCCAACTGTACAAAGAGGATGTGACTGCATGCACACAGAGAGCAGGGCATGCAACTTTGACCATCATCACAGGGGGTCTTTCATCACAGCTTAGAATTGCTCAGTCAGGAATCCTTGCAAATTAACTTGCTTTTTTTCCACAACTCATTGCTACGCACAATCCCAACCTCTAGATCACAGAACATGAAAGAAAAAAATCACTTTCACTGAAGAGCCATATCTAGTCTTTTCATCCTCTCAATAATTCAAATGATACAGTGAACTACTAGATTTATAATTTGCCACTAATTCAACATGCACCCCTGCTATCTTTCCAAGCCCACAATCTCAGGGCAGTTCAGATTTCAAACAGGTCATATTTTTCATAGGAGATTGCCAGAATTTTGAATACCTTTACTTTGCAATGCACTTACATTTTAAACCAATTATTCAATTAAAATATTTTTTTTTAAATAATTATAGAGGCTATTTTGCAAACTACAAAAAAAAAAAATGCTCAGCAGAGGCCAACAGAAAAATTCCATACTCATACCATCAACTCCTGCATCACCTGAGCCTCACAGAAGTAGTTTATTTTCCATGTGGAGTACCATGAAGGCAAAATACAACATTTGGTCGACATATTACACAACAGTTTTCTGGAGAGACAGCAAGACTGAGGATTAGGAACCCCAACTTCCAAAGGGAAGAAGTAAAACAGCACTTATGTACAGGACAACTAACCCCATTGCTCTGATAAATGCAAACTGAACAGCACTTTGTCTGAACAGAAAAGATTAGAGACTTCTGTAATGATGATCTGGGCTTTTCCTCTTGTCCTCCTTAAAGCTAATGGCCTGTGGAACAACACTGCTCCTCTCTAGAGCAGGGAGGAGCCACGGACAGCAGAGACAAATCAGAAAGAACAAAACCTGTATTCATAAAGTCCCTAGTCCAGGACAAAGCTCGATTCCAACCTCCAGGTTTGTCCAACAGAGATTCTGACAAAAATTAACAGGCTAATTTGGCAAACTACACCTTTCCCAGTGAAATCAATTACTAATTGTCAGAGGTTCTCAAAAAGCTGTAAATACAGTGTATATCATTGAGCAGCCCAGGGAAGAAATGCTGTCACAGCAGCAGTGGCAGGACCAAGCTGCTGAGCACTTTGAGCAGGGAAAGTGAGCTCTGGCCACAAGGAGAGGCTGCTCAGCGAAGTCAGCACAGTTCACTTTAAACAACGAACTCTGTGGAGAGAAAGGGAGGAGAATTGTATTCTGATTCTCATTCCGGGTCCTTCCCTTCACCTGTCTTTACTTTGCTTTACTTTCGAAAAAATGTTACAATTGTTCCTTATTTCAGGAAGAGTAGAAAGGGAAGTCTTATAGCTCCTAGTAGAAAAACCCACAATGTACCTAATATTGACACACACAGAATGACACATGCATCAGGACAGTCTGCCCCCCTTTCTCCTGTTAGGTTGGTAGCAACAAAAATCACAACTAGCATGGTTCAAGCAGCTTGACTACCGATTTGCAACAACAAAGTGGGCAGTCCCACCCAATGCAAGTCACTGCCAGGACCCGGGTGATAGCAAGCACCTTTTATTTAAGGCTGGAAGTTGAACACATTTACACCTTTCCTTTCCAACAGGCTACCCACAGAATATCAGCAGTGACTGTGAATGGAATTATCCACATTTCCCCAAGGGTAGCACATGAAAGGACTTTTTCCTGCTGCACTTTTGTGCTTTTGTTTTGCTGTTCATGTCAAGGACACAGCATGGGAAAGGGAGGAGTAGACAGGATATGCTACATGAACACTGTTATTACTTTAACTTAGCATTTTCCAATGGGAAACCATGTCAGGGAGGGGAAGAGTCTCACAGGAAGCTTTCCATACTCAAAGTCACAGGCTGGCTCCAGAAACCTCCCAGACATGCTCCCATGATTGCCTCCTATTTCATGGCTGCCTTTAGTTGCTGCCTCAGTTGGTTTCTCTTCTTTTAAGAGCTTCCTCTCCACCACTTCATGAGTAAATGTTATTTCTGTTTTGGTCTAACATCAAACAAATTCCTTAGCATAACAGCTGTTCCCAGTCAAACCATTTCAAGACATGAATTTATCATTATAAACAAAGACAAATGTAAGTAAGTCCAAAGTAAACCAGAAAACTAAAAGCACATTTGCATTGTTTACTATACTTACCATACATAAACTATAGCAAGTACAGCTGTAAAAATGTGTCATTTATTTCTACTTCTCATTGTGCAAATTCAAACCGAGAGGATACTAAAACCAAAATATTGATTACTTGTCATTTTCAGGAAGAAGATGCCAACATTGATGCAATGTTGATATAGTACATCACTTTTGCCATACCCAGCATCTGAAAGCAAAAATATCTTCAGAGGACTTTTTATTATCCTTGTTTTGCTTTGAAACAAAATTATTATCTATTGATGCAATAATCTGAAACCAAGGAAAACTTACTTTCTAATTTCTTGACACAGGAAAATGAATTTTCCAGTATTTTTTCTTTTAATACACACCAGCAAAAGACCATGCTTCCACTAGGCCTCCTTAAGTATTTTTGCATGGTTCTCACACCTGTAGGGGCTTCTGTCCCTGTTTGGTTATCCAAAACAACAAGTGATGTGAAAACTACTTTTTGCATGTTCCTGAAGCCACATTTAAGGGTTAGGGGCAGAAAGAATATCTCATTACCCCGTTCAAAAAAGCTTAAAATTATATTCAAATGGATGAAAAGACAAAAGTCTCAAAGCCTAGTACAGAGTATCAGAGAACCTTCCAGACTATATGGGTAGGCACACAATCATGCACACTGTTTCCAAGGTGGAGTCCTAAATACGTATAAAGGTTGCAAGTGTCCCATCATAAAAACTGTTTCACAAGACAAAAAAACTTGGATTATTTTTCCTCTGAAGTTCATGTAGGTTAAATTCTCCACCATTACTTTAATAGGATTTTTACCTGGTTAAGAAAATTAAATGAGAAACAGAAAGGAAATAAATTATAGCCTTTGTTACAAGCTGCCATATGCTTACAATCTCCACAGTCACACAGATTCACAAATTTATCTGCCTGTTCCCACACATCCAATTGACTCATCTGATGCAGACACTAGTAAAGTGGAAGAAGAAGAAACATGCCCCTGAAAAACTGGTACTTCTACCAGAAGCTCCCCAGCAATGTGAAACACATTGAGTTTTATTGTCATTGCTTGGTTGATTTCTTAAACCCAAAAGTTTTCATTTATGATAATGTTTTCCTTTTAGAATACATATCTACCAGTTTCAAATCCCCACAAATATCTATACATTTCCTACATTAACCACCTCTGCTTTTCTACTCCTCCCTTCAAGCATATACACTTTAAAGTAATCTCATCCCATTAATTCACCCAAAATAGGCATCACATCTCCTCCTGTACGCTTGCAAGGATGTAGATTTTCTCCTTGCTCAAGACAACTAAGTTTTGACCTCCTAGTTGTGGTAGCCGAAAGCAGCACAGGCTGTTTTGCCACGGATCATGATATAAACTCTTCCTCCATCTCATAATCTGTACATGCCGTAAAAACAGGAAGCCTATTTAATGGCATAGTACAGTTGATGTAATGGGTGTTTTAGAGTGTTACTGATAAGCAGCTTGATAACAAACTAACAGTTGAGATGTCTGCAGTCCAAAGGACTACAAGCCTAACTTGCAGCATTGTACCATGAGGACACGCAGAACAGGAAGTGTCCAAGGAACACAGCACAAACTGAACACATGGTGCTGCAAAGGACTGGCATCTAAGAGACTGCTTAGATTTTGGATAAAAATCAATCAACTAGCAAACAGAAAAACTATTGAATCTGCAAAACAGCATGCAGCAGAAAGCACACAACCCAAGGAATTAATTAAAAGGGAAGTATGAGCTGGAGTTTTGTGGTTTGCTTCTTGACATCAGTATGTAGCACACAATACTCGCTAGCTGCCAGACTGCTCACATACCTGACCAACAAATTCAGTGACAGAGGTAGAAGCACAAGCAGGACAGCGCAGAAACTATCACACTGTGCTGCGGCACAGCTCTCACTTCAGCAGGCCTCTCCATTTACTCTGATACCAAAGTTGTCTAAACCCACCCTCCAGTCAGATGATCTGAAACTCAGCTTTCCAACGACAGGCATTTTTATGTAAGCAAGTACTCTCTGCACCCAGCATTTTCCTAAAGGAACTATTTTAGCCTTCAAATTCCCTTTACCTGAGACCCATGTCCTGCTCTGTACAACTGTGGCCACAACAGTGCATCTCCAGATGCTCTGAAGCCTACTTATCATCCTCCTCACTATCTTCCCTTAAGTTCCATCAGTCAATGAAATAAATTTCTTTCAGCATTTTAATAAATAAAGCTAGCTCTTTTTATTTTGCAATTTAAAACACTTTATAAAATTAAGTATTTTGCTGCTCAAAGGTCAGAGAGAGATACCAGTTATACAACTATAACTACAACTATACTACTATAACTACAACTATAACTACAACTATAACTGCAGCTACCACAGCTTAGGAGGGCACTGTAGCATATACACAACACTTAACCTATTTTAAACTAAAACAGAACCAATTACTGTCAGAGGATGTACTTCGCTGTACATTGTACCTGCATGTACCAAGGACTGCAATACACACACATTTATACTTGGACATTCCCTCAAATTAATCCGAACAGCTTACGCTAGCCTTCTAAGGAACTGGCAGACCATTTGAGTGCCTTGCAGCCATTGAAACCTCATACTGTAAGTCCTTCTGATCCTTCAAGATAGATACCACCTTCAGATATCACACAGGAATTTTTAGAGAGAAAATCTTCCAAAGAAATGTAAACACCATAGGGAAATACGCCTTGGAGTCTTCTACCATTTAGAAGACTTTCAGATGTTGAAAACAGAAAGTAGGCAAACATCGTGGGAAAAAAACCTCAAGCAGATGTTAAACACTACCTGGAACTAAATTCTATGAACAAAATAAATGTTAATCTTTGAGATTCTGCCCTCAAGTAAGACTTACTGATGGCACATAACCCTCACCACTCTTGTTCAAAACTCACCTACACTTTTGGCTGTATATCGAAGTGATATGTTCCATGCTTCCCCCTGAAAAGTGTTAACAGAAGGAAGCAGCATTCCCACTCCAAAAGCTCCAGGATATAAAGCATGATTTGAGCAACAGAGTCTTACACATTGTGTAAGCTCTGTTTATACTACATTATTGTAATGTATTCATTATGATTAATTTCTACAAAACCCCATTCATCTAACTGTCCTCACCATTATCTGGAACAACTGGTAGCAGGAGAAAAAATACAAGTATATTTTGGGACATATGCTTGCAGTAAACCTCTTATGTCTTTTATATAATGTTTGGGAAGTTTAACTGAACAGCATTTCCAAAATATTAAGGCTCCCCAGACAAAGCTTACAATATGTGCATTTAGCTAACATGTTTTAATAAGTAACGTTACTCAAACATCATAGATATTTAATTGCAAATGTACATAAACCCTTCAGCAATTATGTAGAATTCTCAGAATTATGCAGAATTCTCAGCAACTGATGCGCATAAAATTCAAATTTTCTTACACCTCAAGAAGTTGGCTGAATTTTTCTTTATCTTTTTTAACTGAAGTGGAGAATACTTTTTCTCTTCTGGTTTTAGTAAATCTTTGACAGGACAAAAACATACTGTAGTTTGTTTATGTGAACTAGTATGACAAATGCCTTTTGCTATCTGTATTACTCAAATCTGATCCTAAAAAATTTAAGCAACTTCTTTTCACTCAAATGGCATTAACACTAACAAAAAATAGTTAGTTAGAACATTGCCTTACCGTGTAAATGCCAATTCTACAAACAGCAAATGAGAGCTGGATACATTCAGACATAGTCTAAAGGAATTAAAATAAAGACATTACCAAGAATGCTATTTTTTAAGAATTACTTTTCTTCCCATCTCTCCCCTCTCCCCTGAAAGAAATATCTTCTTCAAGGCTGTATTAAACAGCCTGAGAAAAATGCCATATAAATTCAGAGTATACAGATACATACTACCTTTCACACAGAAGCAGCTGTGAACAACTTTACACTTAACTAGTTCAGTATTTCAGTACTGGCCTCAAATTACCTAATGATCCCCAAAATGCCTGTACACAACATTAACAATTTGAATGCAAGCTTTCCGTCTCATTTCTTTTTATCTACTCTGGTTTAAAAACAATCTGCAAGAAACATTTTAATGGAGTGCTTTTTGGCCTTTTAGTGAACTGTAAAGAGCTTCTGTGTTTATATGTTACAGTTCTTCTCTCCCTGTACCATCACTGAAACTTTCTTCCTCTATATACCAAAATAACATATATCATTTAATGTTTGCACATTTCTGGAGTCTAATTCCTTTAGTTTTCTGATATTTTCATGTTCAAGGCAGAACATGAAAACAGAACATTTTTTTAACCTATTCTTACAGCTGGGAATAATCATATTAAAAGTTTTTACCCTCTACTTGCTCAACTTCCAATCTGCTGTGATGCCACAATTCTATGTCTTCTGCAGTCACCCAGAGAGGCTGAGGACGGACTACGAATTTCTGATGAAACAGATGAAAAACATCTTCTTTAATCAGCATAACAAAGCCAGGAAATAAATGCAGTTCTCCAATACAAAAATAAAAACTGTTGTATGTTTGCCATATTTCCTATACAATTACGTAAAATAAACTAAGCTTACAATGACTTTTTCAAAAGAGTAATTGAGGAATTACTTTAAATAAGGTATTTGAGAAGTCACTGTAGGCAAAAAGCCATCAAATGGAACATTTTTATTACATTTTTTTAAGAAGCTCACACATTATCTGCATGTATTTTAAGATAGTGCTGGATGTTACAGACTTCAAACATACCAGTCAAAACATCTTTTCATCATCTGCTTTCTAGTTTCTCCTTCCCTCCAAAAAAGAGAAAACCCTTTAATCAAAATACCCATTTAATTAACATTGGGATTTAAAAAAAACAAACAAAACAAAAGAATGGATCTTATTAATTTTAAGTAATAAAAAAAGTGTAGCAACATTTTTCTTTTGCTGTAACTGTTACATTTAAATTTTAAACAAACAGTTATTTCACCAAACTGTCTGAAAATCAAAAAGCACAGCACAAAAACCTGAAAGCAAACTCTGACAGTATGGTTGATTTTCTTTTCTCACTTGAAGTAATCTAACATATTACTACTGACAAGGAAATGCTGATTCAAAGCACCATTTCAATTTAAAGATGGGGTTTTTTCAGCTTTAAGAACAAATATCCAAGTCTATCACTTGTGCTCCGAGCTTCTCCCAGAAAGAAAAAAGTGACAGAGAAATAGGAACTGATTTCAAGAAACCCTACAGTTACACAAAGTGGTGGGGCGGGGTCATAAACTATACCCACCCCCCCCCCAACAGTAGTTGCAGACCTTGTTCCAAAGGTTCCAGGGATGGATGACTTCCCCAAGCAATTTAGTCCAGTGCTTCATTACCCTCTCTACTAGAAAGTTTCCTAATGTTTAACCTGGGTCTGCTGCAATTTAAACCCATACTTAAACACCAGGTGATACAGAGAGTGATTTGCATTTTCAGTATCCTGGCAGATTCTGTGTTGCTGACAGACCGAATTTTATTTACAAAGTAAAATATTATTTCAGCTTGCAAGAGAAGCAAACACGCAGCAGCAGCAGACTATTACAGCTTCTCCATGTATACAGTTTGCTTTTATTGTAGAGAAGCACAGCATTATGAATTGTTTTCCTTTTTTAATTTTTGTTCAGTACTTCCAGGTTATACACTAGTGGGAGAACCAAACCGCAGCTCAAATTCCTCAGCATGCCCCTGTAGATCCTTGCTTCAGTAGAATAAAACAACCTACATCCTGTGTTACCTTACTCATCTGTTGTTGGCTTTGCTACTGTTAACTTCTGAAACCATGGGCAATTATAAGGCATTAATTCCGTCACATACAGTACCGATGAATGTTTCCTCTGTGCATTTCCCAGTGAAATATTAAGATAATCCCTTCTTCAAGACCCCAAGATAATGCTTATAAGCTACATTCTATTCTGTTAAAAAGGGTCATTAACCCCAACACTGCTATTAATATCTCTTATATTCACCTATCCTTCCTTCTGAAAATTTACATTCTCTCCCCAGTAGTATTTCAGTTTAATCCTTGAAAAAGTGACAGGAATTTATTTAAATAATTAGAAGTTTAGTGATACTATTCTACAGACTATTACTCCAACCACTGAATTAAGATACAGCTGATAATCTGTTGCTACAATGGGGAGCTTATTCTTGATACTTGTAATCTTTCATTACTTCCCTTGTGCAACTCACTTGGGACCATACAATTGGGCAACAAAACAATTGTTGGAAAATTTGCATTTAATTTACTTACAGTTTATTGTTGCTTTCTGAAAGGATTTTACACGGTAAGCATGAAAATAAAAGAAAAAAATGTAAAAATATACCTACAAATACTATGAAAGAAAAACAGATACCTTGTTTGATACAATTCTACAAAGACTAAATCTTCACAGAGGTGACTTCACATGTCTAAAGTGAAAAACAGAGTCATCAGGTCAAATAGGTCACACAATATAAGCAAGCACGTCTGCCAAAAAGCACAATTCTGCTTAGGCAAAGGGTCATCTCATAAACATTAAATAATTTCTCCCACTGGAAAGTAAACTCATGGTTAACTTTTCTACTAAGCCAAGACTTTGTTATTTTAATTGCACCTTCTAAAAATGTGGCTGTTCATAATGACTTAGAAAGATGACTGCCCTGCAGCCGTGCAACATTCAATTCACAACAAGCATCTGTCCTGTCCATTTTTTCAATTATTCAGCTATCAGTATAAATATCAGTAAAAAACAATAGTAGTTGGTGTTTAAAAAAAAAATCACATTCAGCTCTGACAGAGGCACACAGTCTGCAACTCACAAATACATTTTTTTAAATAATATTTAAATCGTCAGCAAATACAAGATTAAATCCCTACTCATAATATTTTCAAAAGCCCAGATTTTGAAAAGGTTAATTAGACCATGTTCTGCAACTGATGACTTCAAATTTGCGAGCACTAAGTTGAAAACACTATCCTCAAGAACTTTCATGGGCAAAAGCAGAGTGGGATTCTTATCAGGTTCTCAGAAAAGAAACAAAAGGCTCAGCACCTGACAGAACTGCAGGAGCTGGTATCGTCAATTCTGCTACCAAACAGAAATACTCACCTTGACTTCAGCTTGCTGTGACATAGTCCTAAATACATCGCAGCAGTGAGTATAGCTCCAAGACCACAAAAACAGAAACCAATGTGAGAAAAGGAAGATGTTAGAGGCTTTTTTCAGGTGATATATTTCTTCAGTAAATGAAATATCAAGACACACTTCTGTTCATTTACAATTAAGTGATCCAACCCAGTAATCACTGGGAATTGCTGAATCTTCCAGACCAAAGTTTTTCCACCTCCATTCTTATCTGCATCTTTTTCTGGGTATAAAATTGCAGAAATTAGCAATACAAGTGCACAAAATATGCAGGTTTTAAGGTACCTATGTACCTGAAACAAATTCTCAGTGCTTAGGTGTTTTAAGCAACATGTGGGTACCCAAAAGTGCACACAACTATGCTACAGTACAGGGAGCAGGAACTTTGACCAGAACTGCTGTTTGCTAAGCTTGTGTACTGAGCTCCAACTACTAACTCCAAGGCTCCCCTTTCTGCACAAGATGTCACAGCCCTCTAGCATGTTCCATTAATAACACTTTTATTTAAACTCCCCAAATTCTCTTTAATACAGTCCTCAGGACTAAAAGACAGAAAATATTTTCATATTCTCCTTTAGTGCTGAACACTAGATTTACAAATGCTGAATAATTAGATTTCTAAAATAGCAATCTTCTTCTATACAATCATTAGAAAAAGAAATCTTAGTGTAGAGACTAGAAGAAACCTGACGTTGATGGAAAAGCAATGATATGCGAACAGGAAATAGGACTGGATCCAAGAACTCTCTTGTCATCATAAAAAGTAATCAAGTGGATGCACCAGAGAACAATGCTCTCCTCTCTTTTAGGCAATATTCTCAGCAGAACAGTTTTCCATGACTGTTTCCAGGACTGCAATGGCTCAGGCAGTGAAAGATGCAGATTAGCCAGCAGAAAATTAATAGCTGCAAGAACAGCATAGACATTTCTCAAGAATTCTGGACCTTTTCTCCAGTCTTGCTGAAACCTGAAATTATGCAAGTTTCTAGGCAAGAAGAAAGCACTGAGAGAAGAGATCACTCATTGCAGAGTGCATCATCTCTCTACATAGGCTGTCTATTCAGTTTCAGGCTCATTCGGTATTTTGGGCCTTACACACAAAGTCATCAATTCATTAAAACGCAGATGATGGAAAGCCATTAACCTCTCCTTATATGTCAAGGCAGTATCTCCAAACAGAAGGAATCCATTAGATATGTGACCCTGGAGCATTACGAGATTAAGCATCTTCATAAATCCCTCTAAAATAAAATGTCTCACCTCCTGTGCAGTCAATGCAATTCTGACTACACCAAGGAGCACTCCCGGACACCACCCAGAATACCTCAATTTTCTAACCGAAATTTCCTGTTCCAGAACTAGTTCTAGCTGTCCTCTCAATGAGGAGAAATAGATGTCTTTAGCCCACAGCAAAGCATCAGGACTTCCAGGGAAGCATATCTCAATGACCTATATTCATATTCCAGCAATCACAACTTTAGGATCTCCTACCTTCACATCACATCTGAACATCATGTTTAACACACACCCACAATGGAACTGTCTTTGAAGATGCTGTACAAATTCCTGGTCAACTCATCTTGACCTCCCTCACATTACTGTACAAGTGAGAATTCAACTACACTCACATGAAAACATAGTTCCTGGATTATAACTGTCAGTGAGTTCGTCTATTGGGAAAAGTTACTTCTTGCCTAATTACCCTCTCTTTCTGATTTCAAAGATGTCTAGAGTATTGCCTCCTCATACCAGTCAGCTGTCTCTTCATCAGACTGAAGGGCTATAACTATTTAATCCCTACTTGTATGGAAGCAATTGCTTTCCTTCCATTGCCACATCATCTTTCCCTGTACCCTCTCTAGTTTTTCAATACTCTTCCTGAGACAATGCAACCAGAAATGCAGCACATAAGACAAGAACAAGCCTTACATTTAAGCAGTGTTAAAATTAGATCTTTCCCTCTTTTTCCTTCTTAATACTCTAAATTTGTTGACAGATGTCTGGGTTGAGATGACATTTTAAAGAAAGATCCTCATTCCCTTTTCTGAGCACTGATGGTATTTTAGGGCCTATCCGTGCATCTGTACTGCCATGTGACTTCTGCTATAAATATATGCAACTTTGCATTTATCAACACCAAATTTCATCTGCCATTTTATTATGAATATCAAAAGAGGTATTATGATTTTTTTCCTGGATTTAATATGCACTCTTAATATTGGTCTCTGCATCAGCCTACCCAAAGCATACTCAGTTTATACAACTAAAAACAAAAATGAAATTCCCTTGTAATCTCTGCATTCACTTCTCCTTCTTATTCACTGCCAGAGCTGTGCTCTTAATGCTGATTTGTGAAACTTGTATTACAGATTGCAAAATGATTGCTTCATTTTTAATTGCTTCTAAGTTTTTCACCTCTATTAGAGTCTAAATCATATAAAGGAAGACTAGGCAGTAGTTGTCATAAAAGCTAATACAATGTAGAAAACAGATGTGTCTTCCACACAAAAGCTCGAAGTCATAACAAAAAAACAGATATGCAAACTTACTTCCCCCATATCAACAGTTCCTGGTGGATCTTGGATGCCATCTTAGCATCATGCTAAGCATCATGCTTACTCAGACTCTCCAATGCCAAAAGCTAACGTGGGTCCTGTGAACAAATTTTTCTTCTGTTGTTCCACCAAAACCTACACCAGAGCATTGTACAAAGATTCATGTTCCTCCTACTGTTTGTTCTTATAAGCAACAAAGCTCTAGGGCAGGACTGCATCTAGCATAAGAGGACTTGTGAGCTGCATTTCCTGCTTCGTGTCTCTTCCTCACATAGAAGGAAGTTACTTACACACTCATCGGCAATTAATTTAGTCACCTTATGAGGCTGCCAATGAGAAAAAAGAAATTCTGTATGCTGAAGAGCTCCAGCATGAGACGAGCCATCTTTTATTCAATTGCAAATACCCTAATTATGTCCACAAGGACTTTTATCCAGGCAGACAGTTTGCACTTCAGAAAGCAATGCTGCACACACAGTGAAAAACAGCAAAACCAACATACTGCAGAGCAGCATGAGCCAAATAAACTAAACTAAAAATTCTTCTTTTATTAAAAAAGCTAATATCCTCACACAATCACAAAACTTCAGAACTCAGTTTAAGAGAATAAACATCACAAACTGGCAGTATTAAAAAACATGAGCTGATGATACTGACAACAAGCCAAAAATGTTAATCAGCATGTGGATTTAGAAGGAATATTCTGTCCTTACTGAATGCAGATATTGTCACTTATTAAAAGCTTGTATTTCTAACCTTTTGTGAAATTCATCACCATGTTGCCTCAAGCTTGGACGTCTGACTGAAGAATTCAGGAGCAGCATACTGCGGAGCAACATGGTATGGTGGTACATAGCAAGAGCTGGCATTGAAGACCAAATATTCATCCTACATACTTCAGGCACTAGTTCTGATCTAGGTCTGTGGTGTAAAAAACCATTAGTGATGTACATCTCTCCATTTGCTTTCATTTTTAAAATATTGAGTTCTCTGCAATGCAAACCTATGACTGTAAGCATTATCTTCTTCAATTCAAAGATTCACATCTGATCCAAACTCTAATATAGTTGCATGCATCCTGTACACTAGTTGACCTTACAGCTGTTGTTTTCTTTCCTGCATTCAGCTACATCTTTATTGTGAAACAACTGTCAGACTTCTCGTCCTTGTGTCTGTCTAATCAACTTCCCAAACTGAAGTGAGGATAAGAAGATTTTTAAAAAAGCCTTTTTGCTCCACAGAAGGTGTACATTTTCAGGGGTATTATAGCTGATAGATGAGTCAACATAGAGCCCAAATAATCCTAATTATTGCATGACAAAAGACAAAATTCACATGATAGGGGTGTTTAGTAAACCCTAAGAGGACAAGGCTCTATGTATAGACCTTTGCTGCTCATGTTGCAGGCGATGTATCAGAAACATGTATGTGCCTCAGAGTGAAAATACAGAGTTGCTAGTACAGACCTTTACCCATTTTTCCGTATTCAAAGGACAGCATTTACTGGTTTACAAAGTTTCAATGAAGTAGAAGTCTAGCCTTCAAACATATGCCTCTATAATGCCATTTGTAATATCAGAAAAAAATGTTTTCTATGGCCTGCAGATACCAAACAATGGAACTGGCAACAGCAATAGAAAGACAGGATCTAAAGTAGACCAGAATAACTAAGTAATTTTGATCTATCCCATATTGCCACTGTCTGAATCAAAGCTGTCCAATTAAATTAAAGAGTCTAACTATTTAAAAGGAAGGTCTTAAAAGTAAGCTGTCCAAGAAAGAAAAGTTGCTCAGCAACATGTTTTGGTTTTTTTTTAGTATCACCTTAATATTTTTAAGAAGACCAGTTTGGTATATGCAGCTTTCCCCCACCAAGAAAGATTTTGTCTGACCACTAACTACCTAGAATGTGAGGTCAAGACTGTTCAGAAAACAAGTAGAAACTCTTAAGTCACTTCAAGGCCTATTCACCTATGCATCTAAAATTTGAATATTTTAAATTTACTCAAAAACTTCCCAAATGCTAGGTTCTGTGTGGCATGCATACAGGAGTAAAATAGTTTGTATCAGCTAACAAACCTACAAAGAAAAAAACCTGAACTTGTTATAGTTAAAAGAAATCCCCAACAAAGCAACAAGGATTCTAGCACACTAGGAGTGTGTACTCTCTTGACATTGCAGAACACATGTTCATGTTTAACTCCTCAGAAAAGGGTAAAAAAAAGGAAAAAAAAAAAAAGGCTAAAGTTGAAGTGGGTGTTCATGCAAGAAGTGCTATCTTCTATTTCAGGTCAGAATATGAGCTTCAATACCTGTCCAAGAAACATTTTTATATACAGATAAGCTAGTACATAAGCGATGATAATAAAAATGCTAAAAATATAAAATTAAACAGGTTATCAATTTTTTCTTAGAAACCTCTTGGGCTGGTATAACACCCTTTTTTTGTGAAAAGACCCAAATTTCTACATCACTCTCTCAAGTGGTTTTTAAAATTTCTACAGAGACCATGCTGTTTCATTGAACAGATGCATGTAAGAACTTTTATCTAGTACAGAGGATGCCACTGAAGAAGCGTATTGTGAAAGCCTACTCAGGAGCTTAAAATTTGCATTGTAATTGCAGCACATAAGAAAAACTGAAGCATTTTTACTGTTTCCCTGCAAGTTCTCCAAGCAAAAACAGTAAGACTGGTCACATGCCATGCTTTTCACAAGATGCATCATGCCGTAACTTCTTAAATTAAGCATAGTCTACTGAACATAGGCCAACCAACACAAGTCTGTGAATACACTAAAATCCTTCCAGACACAATGTAGCAAGAATGAAGCCAAAGGAAGCTGCAGACAGAACACTGGATTATGTAGTCAAAAAAAACCTAGAAATCGACATTGACACAGCTGTGTTCACATAGCACGTCTTAGAAGAGTTAACTAAATACAAGGAGAACACTTACAAGTTAAAGGTGTGTCTGAGTGAAGATGCATTCTTTTTTAGAGGTTGAACCTGGTTTAGCCATGCTGATTAAAAAAAAAAAAAAAAAAAAAAAAAAAAAAACCCCAACACCAAAATAAAATTTTAA
>VZRL01003726.1:289445-328969 GCA_013397895.1 Origma solitaria | reverse complement strand
AGGGAGCGGGGCCGGGGCGGGCGCGGGGAGGGACGCGCCGTCAGCTGATCGCACACGTGGGGGCGCGCGGCCGCTGCCCTTAAAGGCGTACGAGCGCCCGAGCGCGGTGGCGCTGTGGGCCTTGCCAGCCCAGCGCCACTGAGGCCGACGAGAAGCCGCGGAGCTGGGGAAGGGTCTGGAGCACAAGTGCTGTGAGGAGCAGCTGAGGGAGCTGGGGGTGTTCAGCCTGGGGAAAAGGAGGCACGGGGTGACCTTATCACTCTCTAAACTGCCTGAGGGCAGGCTGTGGCCGGGTGGGGGTCGGTGCGTTCTTCCAGGAAGCCAGCGACGGGGCGAGAGGACAGTCTTAAACTGCGCCAGGGAGTTTAGGTTGGGCATTAGGAAGAATTTCTTTACAGAAAGGGTGGTTAGGCATTGGAATGGGCTGCCCGGGGAGGTGGTGGAGCCACCGTCGCCGCAGGTGTCTGAGGAAAGACTGAACATTGCACTTGGTGCCGTGCTCTAGTCGAGATGGTGGTGTTTGGTCATAGGTTGGACTCGATGATGTCGTGGGTTTTTTCCCAGTCTAATTGATTCTGTGATAATTCCCCCGAGTACCCACGAAGGCAAACCCATGTCTCGTACTCCAGCCTAACATCCTAACCTGGAAGATTTTCCACAAGTTTGTGGTGTTAGCAGGAATGCTTGACCCCTGGAGAAATAGAAGGAAACTTCTCAATGTGTATGACGGTGGGATAGGAAATCTAAAAATGAGGCATCAAGTGAGTAAGGAAAAAAAACCCAGAGTGTAGTAAAAAGAATTGGGAGAGTAGATATGGAGCTAGAAGAAAAGAGATGTAAAGGCGGAGCCAGGAGCATCTGAGAGTCAATGTTTGTAAGGATATTGGTAAGCAGTTCATCTAGATCTAGCAAACTGGGGTGGGGGAAGGGCAATTACAATTGCTGCTATGAATTTTGTAATTAATTAAGGCCTGTTGTAGACAATCTCAATTACTACATCCAGAGAGTGTTGGTAAGGTGTTCCCCTTGCCTGCCCGAAACACATCTTGTCCCTGTCAATGGATAATTCATTTTCCTCAAACATCTAGTCTAGAAAAAACTTGATTCCTTTGGCAATCCTTACTTTACTTTGGGATTCAATATCAACTACAGCTATGCAGCAAATTAATTTTCATTTTGATGAGTACAAATGACTTTTTTTGTTTCAAATAATTTAGAAGTTCGCTAATTTTAGTATTTTAATAGCTAATGCATGGAAGGAGGGATACAGGCTTGGCCCTTCCTGCTATTCAGCATTTTGACTGTTTTCCATGTAGTCACAGCCTTTGCAGGCAACTGTCTGTTGCTCCTGAAATGTCCTTTTGACAGTGGGAAATACAGGGTAAAAACTACTTTAGCTACTACAAAGCTGGCTAAAGTAGGCCTCTCAATAATGTATCACAGGAGCTGCAAGAAAGTCTGATTTCATCATCCTGTCATCACATGTGATTTTTAAGATTTTGCAGTGCTTTCCCCTTAACCTTTAAAATGCTTTATTTCTTCTTTTTAGCAGTAATACATCACTCTTGAGATGTGATGCCTTTTGATGATTCTCAAAATGAAGGGTGACTGAAAGGAGAACATCAAGAACAAGCAGATATTTCAGAACTGTCTCCTGTGAGATAAATAAGGAAGGACTAGGAATTATTTCTTCTATAGCTGACTGAAGAGAAAATAGAATCTGTGTGTACAGAGTTGCTGCAGAGGTGATGTTGTGATAGAAAAAGAAGTAATTGGTTTTCATTGCAACAAGGGAGATTCAGTTCAGATACTGGAAAACACTTTAATGGGAAGGATATTTGAACATGGACAGACATCACAACCGAAAATAGTAGAATTTCTGAAATTAGCCATGAGTTATATCAACATTTCTCAGATGTAGTTTAGTTAGCACTGATGTACATCTGGAGAAAAAGAAC
Organism: Origma solitaria; assembly: GCA_013397895.1. Classification (NCBI taxonomy): domain Eukaryota; kingdom Metazoa; phylum Chordata; class Aves; order Passeriformes; family Acanthizidae; genus Origma; species Origma solitaria. Next base: position 327,011 of record VZRL01003726.1, on the reverse strand, counting down.
TAGGAGCCCCCTTTGTTTTATATTAATCTGATAAATCTGGTTGTGAAGACACAGTGTGTTTATACATCCAAAGAAGAATGTTTATTTCCAAATGATTAGTTTATACATGCAGTTTTCCTTCTAGTTTACAAACAAGATCTCATGATTGAGCACAAAATCAGTTTAAAAAATCATGACATTTCTCATGTATAAACTGAAAATCCCATGAACTTGATCAAGAGAGAAGCCAACTCTCAATTTATGTATTAGTCATTCTGTTCACTGTAAACACATTATTCCTTTGGCCTTTGCATAGCCTTATAACATGTTCATTTTATTACATAAAGTGGAGATTAACATTGAACAATAGCAGAACATGAGCAGAATACAAGTGTTATAACACGTGCCTTCTAGCCTCCATAGCAGTCATGGTGTTGCTGACATTTTTCTAGCAAGTCCTGTAGGATTTCTTTCATCAAAAATGAAGTTCAATTTCATAGTNGTTCAGCCTGGGGAAAAGGAGGCACGGGGTGACCTTATCACTCTCTAAACTGCCTGAGGGCAGGCTGTGGCCGGGTGGGGGTCGGTGCGTTCTTCCAGGAAGCCAGCGACGGGGCGAGAGGACAGTCTTAAACTGCGCCAGGGAGTTTAGGTTGGGCATTAGGAAGAATTTCTTTACAGAAAGGGTGGTTAGGCATTGGAATGGGCTGCCCGGGGAGGTGGTGGAGCCACCGTCGCCGCAGGTGTCTGAGGAAAGACTGAACATTGCACTTGGTGCCGTGCTCTAGTCGAGATGGTGGTGTTTGGTCATAGGTTGGACTCGATGATGTCGTGGGTTTTTTCCCAGTCTAATTGATTCTGTGATAATTCCCCCGAGTACCCACGAAGGCAAACCCATGTCTCGTACTCCAGCCTAACATCCTAACCTGGAAGATTTTCCACAAGTTTGTGGTGTTAGCAGGAATGCTTGACCCCTGGAGAAATAGAAGGAAACTTCTCAATGTGTATGACGGTGGGATAGGAAATCTAAAAATGAGGCATCAAGTGAGTAAGGAAAAAAAACCCAGAGTGTAGTAAAAAGAATTGGGAGAGTAGATATGGAGCTAGAAGAAAAGAGATGTAAAGGCGGAGCCAGGAGCATCTGAGAGTCAATGTTTGTAAGGATATTGGTAAGCAGTTCATCTAGATCTAGCAAACTGGGGTGGGGGAAGGGCAATTACAATTGCTGCTATGAATTTTGTAATTAATTAAGGCCTGTTGTAGACAATCTCAATTACTACATCCAGAGAGTGTTGGTAAGGTGTTCCCCTTGCCTGCCCGAAACACATCTTGTCCCTGTCAATGGATAATTCATTTTCCTCAAACATCTAGTCTAGAAAAAACTTGATTCCTTTGGCAATCCTTACTTTACTTTGGGATTCAATATCAACTACAGCTATGCAGCAAATTAATTTTCATTTTGATGAGTACAAATGACTTTTTTTGTTTCAAATAATTTAGAAGTTCGCTAATTTTAGTATTTTAATAGCTAATGCATGGAAGGAGGGATACAGGCTTGGCCCTTCCTGCTATTCAGCATTTTGACTGTTTTCCATGTAGTCACAGCCTTTGCAGGCAACTGTCTGTTGCTCCTGAAATGTCCTTTTGACAGTGGGAAATACAGGGTAAAAACTACTTTAGCTACTACAAAGCTGGCTAAAGTAGGCCTCTCAATAATGTAACACAGGAGCTGCAAGAAAGTCTGATTTCATCATCCTGTCATCACATGTGATTTTTAAGATTTTGCAGTGCTTTCCCCTTAACCTTTAAAATGCTTTATTTCTTCTTTTTAGCAGTAATACATCACTCTTGAGATGTGATGCCTTTTGATGATTCTCAAAATGAAGGGTGACTGAAAGGAGAACATCAAGAACAAGCAGATATTTCAGAACTGTCTCCTGTGAGATAAATAAGGAAGGACTAGGAATTATTTCTTCTATAGCTGACTGAAGAGAAAATAGAATCTGTGTGTACAGAGTTGCTGCAGAGGTGATGTTGTGATAGAAAAAGAAGTAATTGGTTTTCATTGCAACAAGGGAGATTCAGTTCAGATACTGGAAAACACTTTAATGGGAAGGATATTTGAACATGGACAGACATCACAACCGAAAATAGTAGAATTTCTGAAATTAGCCATGAGTTATATCAACATTTCTCAGATGTAGTTTAGTTAGCACTGATGTACATCTGGAGAAAAAGAACTAGGAGCCCCCTTTGTTTTATATTAATCTGATAAATCTGGTTGTGAAGACACAGTGTGTTTATACATCCAAAGAAGAATGTTTATTTCCAAATGATTAGTTTATACATGCAGTTTTCCTTCTAGTTTACAAACAAGATCTCATGATTGAGCACAAAATCAGTTTAAAAAATCATGACATTTCTCATGTATAAACTGAAAATCCCATGAACTTGATCAAGAGAGAAGCCAACTCTCAATTTATGTATTAGTCATTCTGTTCACTGTAAACACATTATTCCTTTGGCCTTTGCATAGCCTTATAACATGTTCATTTTATTACATAAAGTGGAGATTAACATTGAACAATAGCAGAACATGAGCAGAATACAAGTGTTATAACACGTGCCTTCTAGCCTCCATAGCAGTCATGGTGTTGCTGACATTTTTCTAGCAAGTCCTGTAGGATTTCTTTCATCAAAAATGAAGTTCAATTTCATAGTGGAATATACACCTAGGGCAGTGTTAGTTATCTTCACAAAGAAGCTTGTCAGCAGGAACTCATATGTCAAAATGGGAAGGAAAAGATCAACATACTTTAATGGAGAAAACTTCATGTGCTGGCTATGAGGTAATAAGTCTAGTTCCAAACATGGAAGTGAGCTTATACACAGAAGCAGAGGTTTATCTTCAGTGAAATCCTGTTGCAAGAATAATTTTCTGTAAACTTTTATGAAAAATAATCAATCTGGGACTCAGACTTTGACCCTGAGAAGTGCTGAGTACAACATTTTATCATCCATTGCTTATGTCAGTGCAATTTAATGTGTTTGAACATTTTAACCCAAGAATAGCACCTGACAAATTTAAGGATTTGTAGCACTAGCTGTCAGCAAACTCTGATGGTGGATTTGACAGAAAAATGTGTTTGTTACTTGATAGGTATTAGCAAAATGAGAATTTAAAATGTAAATACTAATCAATATGTCTATTTCCAAACACATTTGAATGGGATTAGTGTATTTTTAAGAATTGTATAGCCAGCTATATAGATGACAAGTTGTCCAGTAAGCATTATCTTGGAAAACAACTTGAAGGACAAGCTCACTGTAATCTTTTAGTCATATTGCTTTAATTTCTAGTCTCATTAGAAAAATAGATTCTGTCAAGATAATACTTGTGTAGAAGTCCTGCAGAAAGCAATGCTATTCATTCAGTAGCTGTACGTAGTACAGTGTGGGCACATCATGGTTTGAATGACCTGAACATTGGGTGTTTTTATAAAAAGTGCCCTAAAACAAAAAGACCCAGTAGCACATCAGTGATTAATCTAAATGACAATGACAATCTAAATCACTTTGCCACATAATTTCATTCATTAAGAGGACAAAGTGCATGGTATGTTTGTTCTCCCCTTGCTCTCTGCATCCCACCCAATTCTTAATAACCCCAGGGGAAAGGCAATTGACTTCTTTTTTATTATTAGCAAGAAGGAGGTTGAACTAATCACCAGGTTTTACTGACATAAGGAGACCTGATAGCTCTGCTTTAGAACATTTATTACTGGAGGGGGCAGGGGCATGATATTTTAACCTTCTAATTAAAGTTGAAAAGCAAAGCTTTCATTATCTTTGAAATTCCTGAAACAGGCTACTTTACTCATACTCACCAACATTAGTTTTTCATGGTACAAGGTTGTTACAGCAGACATGCACAAACTCTCATCTTGGCAACTCATAGAATATTGAGCCTAGGAAAGCAAAACATAATTTGTACCTTCAGGTTAATACTGTATACTTTGGAAAAATTAAGTCTGTAGAAAAAACCTCACATAAAAATGTGGACCTCTTTGACTCAGGAAACTCATACAGTAATATAAAGGCTCCAAAATGCTACAAAATCCCTTTGTTTGGTATGGCTAGAAATTTAGAATTGGATGCCTTAAAAGGTACAAATTGTGGTTAGTTCAAGAATACAAATGATGTGATAAAACAGTCTCTGAGTTCACTGGCAGAACAGACAAGAAGCTGGACCAAATAGGAAGGTAAGACTAGTTAGAAAAGTTCTGTTGTTCAGCAGCTGGAAAACTGATGGGAAAAAATATTTGAATGGTCTAATGGTAATAGATTTCTAAGTATACATTTTAATGATAAATGTGTGTGGCCAACTGCAACCAAAAGTATTTCCTAGAAAGATCCAGAAGGGCATAAAAAAGGAAAAATAAATGGATAGAGAAATGAAAGAATGAGGTTTTCATAAGGAGAGTTTGAATATTAAATAGATGCCAGGAGCAGTCAGCAGTTTTATTTGCAGCTCAAATTTCAGTAAGTGAATTGGAGCCTGCTGTTAATCAAACTCATGTAACTTAACAGGAAAGGGAGAAGGTGCTCTGAGTAAATAATGCTTGAAGCAATTTGCGGCTCTTTATCTGATATATTGACAAATGTCAACATGCAGAGATACTGCAGTCAAAGGTGAATGAACGCCATGGGAGAAGCAAAACTTCTCAGTCAAAAATCTCTTTCTCTTTGCTCTAATGCTACCTTCTGGCATTTTGGTCACTATGTGTGCTGTGGTTATATATATTTTTTTCCTAGAAAAGAACACATGGATATGAAAACAAGCAAAAGAATTTTTAAAAGGATTTTTCACCTGTTCTCCCTCTTCTTGTTTCCTGAAATATTTGGCTGACCTTTAGGTAACCTTACTGGCAAAATAATAACAGGCAGTCTAAAAGCAAAGGTTAATGGTGGAACAAGGTCAAAAGTAGAAACCAGTTTCACACTGTAGTTACACTGATATAAATTTAGTATAATTGTAATGAATAATTAATTTAGACCTATGGGATATGAATAACGTGATTGCAATATTGCAGTTGATTTTATGTAGGTTATTTACTCCTTCCTGTGCACCAAAAATGTTACTGTTGATAAAATGATGCAAAAAAATTTGCATGAGGAAATTTGAATAGATTATATTGCCAAGCAGGCTGGAATTTACATATGATATTTTTTCATTTCAGTGTTACCCCAGTTCAAGTTGGTAGTGCTGGACTCATTTTTAATTTTATGACTTTTCTATGTAAGGTTTTTAAACAGTCCTGCATCAATTAAAAAAAATGTAGTTTAAGAGTCCTAGTCCTAAACTGGAAACCTTGTTTGAATTATTAGCAGAATTTGAAGACTAAATGGCCACAGATATCTGCCTTGGTAGCAGGGGTTCTGTGTTTAATAAACTGAGGAATTTGGAAGCCTTCGACTTAGGGTTTTAGGGTTTCTTCTCATATACACTTAAGAAAGCATTTGCCTTCTTTGCTTGGTTTCTTTTTTGTGAAATGTAGAAAGTAGTGGTCATATGAGGACTAAAAAAAATTCCACAGTTCTGATTGGGTTTAACTCTCTTTTGCTTGTGGCACCATGGAGACCTTCAAGAGATGGATTAGAAGTTGAACCTGCTGAGAATCAACAAGGAGGCAAACCCTAAGAAACCTAGTCCTGTTTTACGTAATATCTGGTTTTCTGGGATGAACTGAACCTTTCACTTTTTGTGACTTAATTGTGGTGCGTTTTATGAGGACTACAATTTTGCTTAAAGTTTGTAGTTTATTTCTAATATTGTTTACAGATTATTCAAATATTTATTTCTCATGTTCAGATTGTTTTGTCTTTTTACTGAATGTGTAAATAGAAGCAGTAGTTAGCATCTGTGGTCTTTGCTCTAGTGTTAATGTGCAAATACATGTTTCCATTTGTAGCTTTTTCCTTTGTTTCCATGATGAGAGCTCTGTTAGGCTAGAATTATACTTGTGCTCCAAGTTTACCCCTAAAAATCAGAGACCCAATATTCTGTCTCTTTCAAATTATAAAATGGGCTGGATTCAGATCCAGTTCTTACAGCCTTCCACCTGCCTATTTGGGCTTATAAAATTCTTATTATTTTCGTAAGTTTTCAAATCATAGTCCTGCTAAGGTGGGGAAAAAAATGCCATTGCGTTACTAAAAGAAAATATATCTTATGACCTACATAATGCTTCTGTTGTGTTTGGAGGTTAACAGTGGCCATCCCACAGGTCTGCCAGTCCAAAGGAAAGGAAGGTGGTGTCTCAAATAAAGCTCTGCAGGAACTTGGAACATGGGTGACTGCTGTCTGCATCAGTCTTTCTTGTCACTCCAAAGGAGGAAGATTCAATAATGTCACATAGGAATTGGTGAGAAAAATTACGGAGTCTCAAAGCAAATGAAGGTACAGTTAATTCTGTAGCAAAAGAAATGGCAATTTCCATATGACCTTGTGTTTCATATTTGCATTGAATGTGTTATCCCATCTTACATACTTCAGCCATGTCTTCCTTAATAGTCATGTCTTCCCAAGAAGTCAGAGCAACTACCAACTCGCCTGTGGTCTAAATATAGTGTATATTAAGAATATGTTTGGCAAAGCACTGCAGCTGTATGTGGAGATAACCGTTTCATATGTTGCTGGATATAATGAACATCAGATACAAAGTCTCTGTGGTTCAAGTTTTTTCTACATTTTAACTTACTTTGTTTCTGAGTATTAAATGAAAAGCAAAATGCTTTCCAGCAAAAAGAATAAATTATAAAAATGAGCAAGAAATAATGTCTTGGTATGGATATACCCTTGTGTCAGGTTTTAGTCTCATCAAGGTAAGTACATAAAGAAAAGAAAGGACAATGTAGTAACACATGCCTTAGAGTTACTAGTGCACACAAAAGTAATTATTTTATTCATATTAGCCAATTTAAACTATGCAGGCATGTGAACACAAGTTATAATCAAACCTGCATTTTACTAGGCACATATCCTTAGGAGCTCTTTTTTTCTTTCAAGGACATCCTAAAGGTCTACTGACTATGTTTTTAGAAGCAGATGTTAAATAAGTCCTTCTTAATTCTTTTTTCTTAACTCAATTTTACTTTAGAAATCCATAGGTCAAATATTCACTATTTGTTTCGTATCACAGATTTTTAAGAAACTGTTCTGTTAGTGCAAGTGGAAATAAGAAAGAAACCCTATGCAAAATGGATGATCTTCATAATGAGAATGGTTGCCCATTCTGAAATCATAGGCAGAAATTTACTTAAAAACATAAAGAGTATTTGCATCCAGTATTTGCATCTTCAGCATAATTGAGAACATCATTTCTCTGGAAGGCTGGAACCTCTGTCTCAGGAAAAGTAGAAAAGCCTATACTCCTCTTTAAAAAGAAGCTATACTTGATTTGAAGACCTAATTCATGTTTCTACTAAAACCCTATTTTCAATAGAAGCAAGACACTGGCTACCTGACTTCCATGTAAAGGGTTTTCTGTTCAGAGGTTTTCTTGATAATTGAACTGGATTTTCCTAGGCCTTATGTACTCACTTCTGCAACTAGGCAGACTTGAAAGGAAATGCAGCTCTTGAATCCTGGCTACCCAGAAAACTGCATGCCTCACTCATGACCAAGAGGGAAACGTAAAGCAAACAAGCGAAGTAGCTTAGGTGTGTTTATCCAATCAAAACTAGATTCGACGAGGAAATTTGTGGATGTAATTACTTGTCACATAACTAGCACATCGATCAAAAATGTGTTTTGCACTTTGAAGCTGACCATGTAGCCTGAGTGTTTCTGGAACACATATTTTATCTTTGAACTTAGGCTAAATTAGCATGACAAGATCTGACACTGTTACTTTCTGCATGGAAGACTTTTTAATGAGAAAAAACAAGACACCATCTGTTTGGGTATGGGCAGCTGACCCTGAAATGCCATTGCTCTGACAGCTCTCTCCACTGTATCTCGTTCCCAGCCCAGAAGATACTTCCAGTAATACTGTTCCAGATCACTGGAAGCCACTATCCAAGATTATAACAGCACACAGTGTGGCTTCTGAATCCTTTAAGCACAAGGAAATGGCAACAAGTATTGGGATAAAGAGAGAGAGAACAGTGGGATTCTACTTATTTAAATCCTTTGCCTTACAGAATTCCGTAGGAGGAATAGAATTAAAATTTTGCCCCTCAGACCAGAATAGACACCTGGGAGGGGTTTGAGAGAGAATTCTATGAAGTCTCAGAAGGTCAAGATTGATTTGCAATAAATGCCAAAAAATCAGTATTGAGTTCTGCTGTGCTGGAGAAGTGACAATGCTCAGCAAGTGTATTTGAGAGTTTCGTTCCTTAGGACTGATTGAAGCAGGGAAAGAAGAACTGGGATTGGCTTTAGGAGGTTTCAGTGGGATCAACGACTGAAGAAAGTCAGTCTGTAGAAAGGAGTGGGATTATAGAAAAATGAACCCCTAGCAGATCTTGTAAAATAGATTGCAAACACACTATTGTTTACTTTGGTGGTGCCTGAAAGTCAAACTTGCCCATTGCCGGTGGTATTGGTGAGAAAAGCCTCCACAGATTTCAGCTGGTTTCCATGAGTAAAAATTTAATGGTTTGTTAGCAAGCCCTGTTTTCCCTTGGGTGTCTGGAGGAAGGTCAAGGAAGTCTCTAATGTCCATTGCTACTTTTTATAGAAGTTTTTGGATGCTGGTGGTAGTTGTACAGCACTTTAAGATGGCTAGGTCAGTTGCTAGAACACATAACAATTTATTAATTGTTTGCATTCTTCTTTATTGCTCCCTGTAGAATGAAACTTCTGAGAAATGTTTCTTTCCCTCCCAAACAGTGAAAAGTAAAAAAAGTAAAATGCATAGAATCTTTTGGGGAAAAATACAGGTTGGCAAGAGTAAAGGACATTTTTGACTGAATCAGCTAGACAGAAATAAGCTATTTAAACAATTTAATTCTGCTTATGTGGGCTGTGTAAAATTAGGTGTAGAAAACAGCTAAAGGCAAAGTCTGTTGTAATTCTCTAGTATATTAACTAAGAAATTTAGTCTTTTTAAGGGTGTGAAAGCTATCTAATGATTTGTCCATAAAAAGCATGGAGTTAGACTTATTGTCATTTAACAAAGGAACAACTGCTTCTGTGCCCAGGAGAACAGAAGATAGTCAGTGACAGGGAAGGATTCAGTCCAGAAAGAGCTGATGTGCTCTGCTGTCTTGCTTTCTTTTTCTGGGAAGAGGTACCAAATGAACAGAGATACTAATTGACAATTACATTAAATGTGAACTTGCTCTTACTATGGCCAAGGGCAGGTCTGCATTAATTGCTTTTTTCTGAGGTAACCACAATTAGTCAATGTATTTAAAACCACAGTGAATTAGTACATTAAAAAGCTCATTTAGTATTTTCTAACTAAAGGAATTAAAAGGGAAGTGGAGGTGCCAAATATTTGATTTTAAATATCAGCAAGGAATCCTGAAAAAGCTATCCCGTTTGCAGGCACAAGCGAGTTGCTATGTATCTCTCAGCATTCCTCATCACTGCCACTCACTTTTCAGGCTCTACTAACCTGCTTTGGGATTCTGGATGGGGAAGCGTGTGACTAGATTTCTGTCAAGCTAAGAGTCCCTCCTGACAGACTTCGTTCAAAGGTCTGTATCGTTAAATATGCATTAAGTTTTGAGAAGACTCAGGAATGAGACCAATGCCATATACCTTATACTAAAATGTAATTTTACTAAAACTAAAAACAGGCAGAATGCTCATTTCTTTTATAGTCTCCGTATTTAATACAATCTGTAAATGACTGACTACATTCCATGTTTTATTTACAGGAAACTGCAAGTATTTAGTTAAGAGAGACAATCACAGGGTTATAGCAACCACTCTAATGGTAAACCTGGGTAAAACACAATTCTTTGTTGTATGTTTTTCACATATGCAGTTCAACACTTTAGTACGTACAGTCACTTATCTCTCTTATTTTCACTGCAACATTTTTTCCTGTTAATGACCAGCTAGTGGCTGAGGCTTGTTTTTTTTACTCTTTGTACAGTATTGATACTATAAAAATAAATATTTAATCCCTTTGTCCCTTTGCTCCTTTTCAGTCCATACAAGAGCAAAATTCAATTTCAATATGAAGTTTGCCCAAGAGAGCATACATTGTTAATTTTAAATTGAACTCAAGGAATTTCATCCTGTAAAAGCTTTTTGTAGAAAAATCCATTAATAGTACTATAGTTTGATGAGTCTATGAATAGGCACTTCTTTGTATTTTCTTTGCAAACTAATGTTCTCCTGGTGAATAAAACAAAAGCAATAGCCATGCAAACAGGACAGCAATAGTTACATTTACTTCACCAACAGCAACAAATGGTAAATCTGCTGAAAACATCTTTATTTCTGTTCAAATGCATCCCTTTGACAAACTTTATTATGTGCTTTCTTATTTTCTCTATACCCACTATACAATTGCTGTACCCCTGTAGTATCAGATGCACTGTAATGATGCCTGAGCAGCCACCCACTAGCAGGTGATATAGTTGGTACCATAGTAGAGCAGCAGGACAGGCTTAGCCCTTCTGCTAAGTCTGCCTCTGATACCTGAGTCAGCAAGCTGTTCTTTGGTCTCATCAGGAATATTAAAGGTGTGTTCACATTAATCTCCATTTCGTCTTTGTCACTAGTGGTACACCTTCATATTTACAGTTTTCATGATCCGCTTTTTTTTTTCTTTTTTTTCCTCTGAAAGCTTCATGTGATATTTTGTGTAAATTTTTGCATATGAGTATTAGAAGATACTGTCTCTCCTGAAAATAACAATAATCTAAACAAGGCTAGGATGCTGATACTTCTCCCTGCATTCTTTCAAAGTGGAATAAAAAGACTGTGATTTTTCAGAAGCCAAAAAGAAAAACCTACCCAAGAGACAAGACCCAAATTGGATTTCTTACCTCCCAAGGCAGTGCCCTAACCACAAGTCCAACCATCCTTTCTTGCTAATGTCTTGGCAGCTGGATTACAAACCTATCTTGTCAGTAATAAAACCAGTTAGTGATAACCATCTGAGCAGCACAAATCCAGCTAATGGTGCGGACATGTTAGGGAGCAGTCTTGTGTATTCCAGAAGCTCAGCTGCATGAGAGTCAAAAGTATGGTGATAAATACAAGAGAGCACACTTTCTTGGAAATGCATTTCCACCCAGGCACTTTCCTGTGTGAGTGGGAACTTTACAATAACACTGCCCCTGTTCCTCATCCTGTTTTCAGGATGAGGGTCTGAAGACAGCATGTGAATTCAGCCACTTCAGTGCAATTCATTCATCTCTCCTACATGCAATTACAACTCCAAAGGAGAGGGAAAAGAATACAAGGGTGTGAATATTCTGAGTCCATCTTTGTGGTAGTTTTGCCTGGCCCAGTTTTTGCCAGTGAACAGGGTGGGGTACAAAGATGGCTCCTGCATGTCCTGAGTAAAGATTCTGGAAATTTTCCACCATGTCCAGCAGAGCCAGTCTCTGATGGCTGTAAAATGATGGACATGCTGCTGGTAAAACCTGGGCCAATTAGAGATGTTAGTTACGCCTCTGTGAAAACATATTTAAGAAGAAATCAAAACAATGTGAGCACGCACTTCTTTCTAGCCAGGGAAGGAGGAGGAGGAGGTAAAAATATGTGAGGGAGAACAACATGGAGGCACCAAGGTCAGTGGAAAGGCGGGGGAGGAGGTGCTCTAGGTGCCAGAGCTGAAAACCCTCTGCCAGCCGTGGTGAAGACCATGGGGAAGCAGGTGGTCCCCCTGCAGCCCCATGGAGTCCAGGGGATGCAGAGCAACCCCCAGAGCCTGTGGGGAGGTGCCCACACCAGCGGAGCAGATGATGCCTGCAGGAAGCTGTGATCCAGTGGGAGTCCCAGAGACTGAGAGTTGCAAAGGCCTTGCAGGAGAGAGAAAGGCCTTGCTCCCGGGATGGAAACAGCCTGGCCTCGGCTTGGAATTCTGCAGCCTGGAGAGAATCTCGGACAGCAGCAATCGGGCGGGGCTGCTCGTGAGATTGGACCCACGCCAAAGAAGTTCGCACAGGACTGTCTCTCGTGGGAGGGACCCCCATGGCTAAGTAGAGGATTCTTCCCCCTGATGGACTGACCCTGACCAAAGGAAACCCCCACACCCTGCCCCCACCCCAGAGCTGTTGGTTAGAAGGAAGGAGGGAGGGGGTGAGCTGAGAAATGGTCTTAATAGGGAGAGGGGTGCGTAGAGAAACAGTGTTTGGAGCAGAAGAATTGTGGCCTTGGATTGATTGATTAAGAAAAGCCACATGCCTTGCCCTAGCCCAGATCTGTTGGTTGAATAGAGAGAGAGGGCAACTAGAGAAACAGTGTCTGCAGTGGAAGAATTGCGATGGACTGACCTAAGAGAAAAACCCCACAGCCTGCCCCTGCCTGGGAGTTGTTGGATAATTGGAAAGGAGGGAGGGGGTGAGCTGAGAAGCGGTGCCTTAAAAGAGGGAAAGGGGGGTGAGTGAAGAAATGGTGTCTTAAGAGCTTCTTTTTCTCTCCAATTTATCCTCTGACTCTGTTAGATTAATAAATCACTTTTCTTGCAACTTTAAGTTTCCTGCCTGCTCTTGCCCTGAATCTCGTGCGCCCCTTATCAGTGATCTAATCTCAACTCATAAGTCCAGTGTTTTGTGTTAGTTTTTCCTCTCCTCTGCATAGCTGCAGCAGGAGAGAGCATAGAAAGCAAACGTCGTAGGTGCCTGGCATTTAGCCAGGGTCAAACCCACGACAATCTTGAAGAATTCTTGCTTAGGAATAAACTGTGTTTGTCTTGAGGATGGGAAAAGCTGGCAAGAAGCTGTGCCATGAAGAAATGCAAGGAATGGCCCTGAAATTGGCTCAGCTGTTCAGAGCATGGTGCTATTAACACCACAGTTGTGGGTCCAATCCCTGTTATGGGCCATTTAATTAAGAGCTGGACTTGATGATCCTTGTGGGTCACTCTCCATATAGAATATTCTGTGAATCACAATTTATAAGACGCTGATGGATCTCTCAGCCAGTCTGTATCTCAACTCAGGAAAACAGGTCAAAATATATAGTAAGGTTGTGTAAAAGCTCTTTAAGGGCTAAGTATTTTATGCGGTATATACAGATTTCAGCTTTTGAAGCAAGTCCAAAGCATGCTTTACAGGGCCATTTGATTCTCAGTAACATATTTTCCTTTTTTCCATTGAGGGAGAGGCCAGCAGCCAAGGTATAGGATTCTTGCCTTTAACCCATCTGAAGAACATGTGAGAAGCAATACCTGTAGTATTTTATTTCTGGTTTATTTCAGCGTGAAGGATATGGATAGATCTGGATCATATATGATTTTTACAGTCCTGGCTAAATAACAACCTACTTTACTGTGTAAGTAACATAAAATTTGATCTCTTGCTTCTGCGTGGAGGGTTTAAGAATAAAATGGAGGTGAATTTGTTAATTCATTAATGTGTAACTCAATACTTATTCGGGAAATTAAAGCTAAATGTTATTCTGAACAAATAAAAATGCATAAGTAATGATATTGAATTATCTAAATGCTGGGAGATTCTTTCAAGTAAAGCTGTTTATATTGTGAGCAAAAAGCACTGTCCATTTGTGTTTAGAGCAAATGATTCTCGTTAGTGTTGATCACTAATTTTTCATTTTCACCCTGCTCAGCAGTTCAGCATGCATATTAATGCATTGTCTTAGAACTGAGCCGTAGGCAAAAGTAATGTTTTTCACACACTCGCCATTTTAATGGCTAGCTTTCAGAAGGCTAAGACATATTACTGCTTACAAAGACACATTGGTAAAACTCCCAATAAATTCTGTGGTATATTAGTAGATGTTTCCAATTTCAAACATTTTAACCCAGGTCCTACCAGATCCTGCCTACCTTTCCTAATATCATTCTGCTGCAGATGGGGAAGTTCTGGTGTATCTTTGCCGGGAGAGTGGGCAGAAAATACCCAATAGATTCTGTCTCTAGACGGGGAAGTGCCGAGAGGTTTTATTTTACCACATCGGCAGACTCGTAATTCACAAGGAAGAGGAGTAGACAGAAGTCATAGTGCGTTCAGATCTAACTTCACTTTTGAAAACTTTATATTACTATCTGAATTAATTTCCAAATGTGATTTTATCTTTCTATGTATCTCACATCTTTATAGCAAATGGTGTCTCATGCTGAAAAACAAAAGAAGAGGAAGAGAAACCTAACAATTGTGGCTGTAGTACAGTAAATTTTTAAAACAGGAAGAAAATGCTAAATTTCAGATTTCCTGTGCATCTTTATTTCATATGCATATGCCTGGATATTATGATGTGCTGTCCAATTATATAACGCGGTATATTTTCCACTTGAATACTATATTAGACACCATTAAATTTTACTTCTTTACTTTTTAGTAAAGAATTATTGCTGCATATGGCCTCATGTTTTTTACTCACCACTTGACAAATTCTGTCTGAGGACAGAAATTTTTCTTGCTTTGTCACGTAATCCAACACTAACTTCTTCACAGATACTATGTTTTTAAGATTCTATGATTCTGTGATATTAATCATTTCATTTTCACAACAATTCACTAACATGAGAGAATATTATTATTGCTTTCTTTTGGAAACAGGAATGAGGCACAGAAAGTTAAAAGTCAAAGTATCTAGTGGTTTTGGGTACCTAATATAAACCAGAAATGTTTCTGTAATATTTCACATCAAGTAGCTACCAGCCAGACCACTTTTAATATTTCCTGGAAGTACAGCTCTGAGTCCCTAACACTGCTGTAGGTCTTGACATTCTGGCTCAGACCTGCTGTAGTGGAACAAAGCATGGGCTAATGGAGCAGGTATTTCTGCTAGCCTTTCTCCCCACATCTGGAGGTAATCACTACAGGGGTTCGTATCCAGTAACACAGGGGATCAGTCCCGTCATTTTGAACACGCAGGCAATCAACTCCATACTAGTTGGTACAAAAGGCACAGCTGACATATGGCAGCCTCCTGTGCCAGACAATTTGGATTCCGAAAGGCACCTCGTAATGAACTCAACCACACAGGAGATGGGAACATTAAGGGTAACAAGCTGTTGGAGACAAGTGACTGTAAAAACTGCGTTTTGGAAGGGCCTAATGGCTTTTAGTTTGCGCAAATGGGACTGAATTTTGAGAGTGGTCATGCACCTGATAGGTCATTGGTATGTAGCAAGCAAGTTTTGTAACCACACTACCTGTCTAAATGCTTGCTTCACACTTAGATATGGATAAAACTATACACACATGTGAAATCAATGCGTGACATTTTACATAAAGAAATTAAAATTACTATCAGAGTATGTAAAGTGGCTTAAATGACTAAAGAAATTGAACTACAGAGAAAAAAAAATTAATTTTATGATTCAACATTATCAGACTGTAGAACTGCAGCAGTAGAATAACTAAAACACACTTTTCCAGATTGCAGAATAGTTTGGTGTCTTTTTATGGTATCAACAGGATGCATTTTTGGCTCTGGGAACAATAATAAGAAGAACAGGAAATTATTTGATTTCTCAAAATAGCAGAGGCCTCTTGCACAATTTAAGTACCTAAACTTAGGATGCTGATTTCCTGTGGTTCTAGACTAGACGCTAGGTTACAGAATTATCACTTGTTTGTATATTGGTCCCAAATCTCTACTGCTTTGCAGTCGGTGCATATTAGCCCTCCCACAATTACAGTTCATAGAACTCCTTACTATTGTTTGCTCACTGATGGCTAACTGCTCTCTATGGCTCATTGTACAAAGGAAGAATGAAACATGATTTGGCAACTGATTTGACCCTGAATCTTGTTCCTGAGCAGAAAAGAGGCCTGTCTCCAAACTACACAGATTCAGGTGGGAGAACTAATGAAAAACAACATAAAACTCTACCAAAGTAGGGAGGAACTAGAAAGCATCCCTTCCTCTGCTAGGTCATGTTCTTAACCCCAAAACGTTGTACAAAAACAAAAAAAAGAAATGTCATTGCCAAAAAAAAATCTAACATTGCACCAGTGGAAAAAAAAATGCCATAGGCTGTGAACCACTGGTATGTGATTTAATAGTCTGTCATTGTTCTTAATCCTGTTATTGTTTTCTTTGCTATTTGTTTCCACAGCAAAATTCCAGCAGTGGCAGAAAATGAATAGCAGTGAGACAGCTTGGAGTCTATCTGAAACTGTCTGGTGGTTCTTTCTGTCCTGGATTTTCACTAGAATAAGATTTAATCCTTCAGCCTTTACTTTGCTGATATCCTCAGTGGATGCTCTGGGAATAGCAATGAGAGTAGGGAGCTGACAAACTGGACAGATAACCACAAATTATTCAACATCCAGCTGCCTTTAGCTACTATTACTCAGTACAGTTTGCTGAATGACAGCTTGCTTGTATGCTAATAATCAAATTTCCTTGTGTTTAGAACATTTTGTTTTTCATTCTACTTCAACCTTCTTTATCCATCCATCAGTCATTCGCCATGTAAAAGTGAGTATGTTTTGAATTGATAACAAAATGTCAACAATGCTAAGTCCTTTGGCTGCATGTCAAAGCCCCCTCTGTGGTTTGTGGTTTTGTTTATGATTAACTCTTCTGAATTATTTTCCTGTGGCTTTGTTCATCACTAGCACAAAGAAGCCCCACCTTACTTTGTAAACCACAGAGTCCATACTCTGCTATCTGTAAGTAGCTTTAACTGGCCCCAAAGAAAGCTACAACCTATATGGAATAGCTAACACACTTATGCTCAGTAAATAGATTAATTACTTTTTAAAACCTCTCTCCAAGAGTAAATAATCACATTTTAGTGCACTTTTACTAATTGTTAATTACTAATCTTTGACTACAGAACTACCCCATTAGCCTGCACAGACTTAATATACCTCCTTGGTAAAGCAAAGATTAATACAGAAGAAAGAGCTTCTACTGTGAAAATAAAATGGTTTTTATAATATGTGAGTTAAATCTGCCTTTATAAATATTATTGTTCTCTCATGATCTCACTACAAACATTTTATTTCTTGCAGAGCATGCTATGTAAACATAAACCTTAGCAAAATAAAGTTTAATTAAGGATCTTCTGACCTTCAGTAGAACAACATACAAGCAACAGATTTGACC
The DNA here is from genome assembly GCA_013397895.1 of Origma solitaria. Classification (NCBI taxonomy): domain Eukaryota; kingdom Metazoa; phylum Chordata; class Aves; order Passeriformes; family Acanthizidae; genus Origma; species Origma solitaria. The sequence goes on along the minus strand of VZRL01003726.1, from coordinate 309,811 downwards.
AGCAGTTCTGATCTGTGTTACAAAAATAGTTGTATTGACAAATATGTGTTGGGAGGAAAATATTGTTGTAGTGGAAAGAAAATGCTACCTTACCTACTAACCAGGTATCTGGTCATGTTAAATAAATGTTTATATGAGATGTTTTTTTAGAGGGTATTACAAAGACTGAGTGAAATTCTGCCAATATTTTATATGACACAAAGGCTTTTTAAAGAAAAACAAATCTCCAGTTTTTTTCCAATATACATGGCATGGGGTCTTCGCAAATAGGCAAGTGTACAAAGCAGGCCAGAAAACATTTTTAGATTTTTCAAATTGTCACATGTAGAAGCAGAAGCTCAGATAAGAGATAGGAGAAAAAAAGTTTTAAATTGCAGGCCTAATGCTTCTTTAAAGCATTCACTCCTGTATGTGGAAAACATATGTGTATTGTAAAATCAAGGTTCACAGTAAATTAATCTGTAATCTTAAAAAAAGTCTGGCCAAGTTCTTTCTTCTGAGATGAATGCATACTAGGAAAGAAAATGTGATTTCAGAACTAGCATGGATGATAGTGTTAAGGTTAAGGATGTAAATTCTGCACTGATACACACTAAGTGCAAGTCCAGTAAAGATAATGGATTATGTAGTTTGTATAGCAGAATTTGTTCCTCAGATTTAACTGAAAACTATCTACAGAAAGGGATTTCTAGAAGCAGATTTTACCACATCTGCAGCCTTCCTGGCATTGCCAAAGACAGGAAATTAGGACAATATGAGTCTATTGTTCTAATACCAACACTGAAGGAAATAAGAGTTCTGACATAGAAGCCAGATTCTGGTTAGCTTTCGCCATGTGGAGAGGCAAGGTGAGACAGTATTTTTGCCAATGAATTATTCACTTTCCTTCTAAGACTGGAATTTCACTTTATCCACTAAGCCACCATATGAAGACAATAGCATTGAGACACCATCAATTCCCTGGCAGGGACTAAACTTGAGATTTCAGGGCAATCCTTCCACTCTTGTTACTTACCCAGTCAGTCTCCAGCTGCTCTTTGTCAGTTAAAGATGCTTGACACAGTAGTTAATTCTCAGGGTACATTAATATTGAAGAGCATATTTATGTCATTTCAGAAAGGAATTATTCACTAACCACAGCAAACTCTTCCCGTAAATCCTTCACAAATCACAGCAGTTTCTCTTTAAAGACTTTCTGGATGAAGTACTTCTACCTTAGAATAAGCAGCCTTCCAGGCCAACATGTTGACACTCAGCCTCAATGAGTTCTGGGTTGCATTTTCAGGGGTTCTTTGAACACAGAATTTTTTTAAATCTCAAAATTCATTTAGTAAGTTCAATTATTTTCTTGTAAGCAATTATTTTGAGAAATATATCCAGAGGATCAGTACACCACGTATCTTCAATATGCTTCAATGTAACTTCATTCTAGCTATTTAACTTCAATCTTCGCTTTGTTCTTAGGAGGGAAAAAAAACCCAAACAAAAAAGGAGATAATGGATGCTTTGTGCTAATTACAAGTTAGCATGTTTTAAGTGTAATGTAGCTCCTAGACAGTACATAATTTTAAACATTGCTACTTCCAGAAATTCATAAGTGAGATTTTCAGTACTTGTGTTATTTTTACTGAAGTCGTCCACATGAAAACACACACAGCTGAAGATGTAATCCATACATAGGGGTTTTACATCCTAAATATGCATGAACACTAACTATGAAATTTTAACAGATCCAAAATATATACATCAGTCTTACTGTACTTCACTGCCTTGAGTTATTCCTATCAAGTCTCAAGTAAAACCTTCAGTGAGCCAGAAGAGGAGGAAACCTGAAAATTGGCATTCTTCTTGGACCACTAGTTGATTTTTAACTGGTGAAAATGAAGATTGTTTCCACAGCAGGAGTATTTTGGATACTGACTTTCAGTAGCAAAACAGAGTTTTCAAACCCTTAGGCACATTATTTTCTTTTAATTGTTAATTTTCTCTCTACTGTTCTGTCTTTGAGAATTGAACAGATTATTATCACTTTAAAGAGTTTGCTTTCTATAGGAATTCCTCAAGAAGTTGTGAGGCACAGATCTATTTGCCTCTAGCATACATAGAAATATTGAATAACAAAGCAGATTTGTGTAAAGAGTTGCATGGCATCATTTTGAAGTAACTTTTATAGCAACGTGAAATTTAAAAAACATTGTTATACATGTTGTATTTTTATTCCTTCACTGTTCTGTAAAATGTTGCTCGTCCAGCAGCTGCTGTGGTCCTGTCAACGTTCATCCTCATCCTTCACCTACTCTTCTATCATCTCAACATGTAAAAATAAGATCTTGTCATAGTAGTTGCAATGTGTCAAAATGATAGTCCATTCCATGATTACTTACATTTCTTACATTGATTCCTAAGAAATGAGTGAACATGGATTCTTAGTGCAAAGGCTGGGATTAGTTTTGCACTTCTTAAGAGGTCCCTAAATTACAAGAGATCATCAGTGCCCTGGAGAGATTTTCCAAGAGGTTGAGCAGATCCAGCCTTTTCCAGGTTTTGAAGGACATGACCCACAAACTGAAGTCTCCCTTTAGTAAAGCTGGCTATGTAACAACACAGCCTTTACTACTTGCAAGAATTTTTATAACACAGCATGAAGTCTTACTGCAGAAAGAGTTATGTTGTGATTCACTGACCAATCTAAACACCATGTGATTGGAATGAGACATTACTAAAAAAAAAACCTCAATATTTATTGAAAACAGAACACTCAGTATCTGCTGATTAGGCACTTGCAGGACTTGTGGTTACATTGCTGATTTCTTCAGAGCTCACACAGACCTAACAATCCAGCTTCTAACAATCCAGATAAAAAGACTGCTCATAGCTTTAAAGAGCAATGGACTCAAAGCAATGGAAGTAAGAGACAGTAATTTTCTCACTCTAAACAAGTATATTAAATACTATATGGAAAACAGCTCTTTACCATGGAGTTTTTGCATGTATCACCCCATGTTCCATTCTCACACATATTTTATCTCGCTATCTAGCTCTTCAGTATCACCACAAAGCTTATATTTCCCTATGGGTGTAATAGAGCACTGGTAAAACCCACAAAGTCCTACTTTTCCTTTCATTTCAGGAAATGTATGGCAAAATCTGAAGTGACAATATCTCTTTTGAATGTCATGTCAAGTAGATCATGAGTGGAATCCTTGGGTGCTTTGGTAAAAGTAACTACAGTGATTCATCTACATACCTTTGGATAATTACATGACCCTGATATGAATTTAGCCTGTTAGCTTATTCTGTAAGAGTTCTTCAATTCAGCCTGCCAGCCTTTTCACATTTTTCCCCTTTCAGCAGTTACTGAATTTCAGTGGTAGTGAACTACAAATTTCTCTTTGGGGAATCAAGCACACAGAGGATTGTGACAGGGCAATCTACTATTTTAAAGTTATGCCAAGTATGATGAACCTGTATTTATTTAAGAAATGCATTAAAAAGGTATTATACTCGTTATTTTGTGCACCTTACATTTTTGCAGTTTAAAATACAGCTTTACCAGGATGTCTCCTCTATATATTTAATAGCATCACAAAATCATAAAAAGGTTTAGGTTGAAAGAGACATTAAAAGTCTTCTAAGCTCCCTGCCATGGGCAGGGATGCCACCCACTATATCAGACTGCTCAGTGCCCCATCCAATCTGCCTTGAATGCTTCCAGGGATGAGGCATCCACAGCTTCTCCAGACAAACTGTTCCAGTGTTTCACAACCCGGACAGGAATTAATTTCTTTCTAAAACCTAATGTAAGTGTACTCTCAGTTTAAAGCCATTCCCTCTTGTCCTATCACTACATGCCCTTGTCAAAAATCCCTCACCAGCTTTCTTGTAAGCCCCCTTTACATACCAGAAAGCCACAATAAGGTGTCCCTGGAGGATGCAAAGCCTCAACTCCCCAACTCTATCAGCCTGTCTCTACAGGAGGTTCTCTAGCCCTGTGGTCATCTTGGTGTCCCCCCTCTGCACCACTCCAACAGGTCTATAACCTTTTTATGCTGAGGACGCCAGAGCTGATGCAGCACGGCAGGTGGGCTCTCCCCAGAGCAGAGGGGCAGAATCCCCTCCCTCGACCTGTCGGCTACGCCGCTTTGGCTGCAGCCCAGGATACGAATCAAACATTTATTCCTCCAGCCCCCTTCCAAAATAGCGAGAAAGCAGCTAATATCAGGGTGAAAGCGGCCCGCTGCGAGCCGAATCTCGCGTTTGGTGCCGCAGCGCTGCGCCTGCTGCCGGGCGGGGCGGGCGGCGGGGCCGTGCCGGCGCTGCCCGACCTCGCCAGGAGATGGCGCTGTGCCCCGCGGATCCGCGCACCCCGGCCTGTCCCGGGAAACCTGCGGGACGTGCGGAGAGCGGGAGCACCGGCGGGCAGAGGGGGACAGCCAGGGACAGCCAGGGACAGCGAGGGACAGCGTGGGACAGCGAGGGACAGCGAGGGATAGCGTGCGACAGCCAGGGACAGCCAGAGACAGCGAGGGACAGCCAGAGACAGCGTGGCNGACAGCGAGGGACAGCGAGGGACAGGGAGGGACAGCGAGGGACAGGGAGGGACAGCCAGGGACAGCGTGGGACAGCGTGGGACAGCGAGGGACAGCGAGGGACAGCGTGGGACAGCGAGGGACAGCGAGGGATAGCGTGCGACAGCCAGGGACAGCCAGAGACAGCGAGGGACAGCCAGAGACAGCGTGGCACAGCGAGGGACAGCGAGGGACAGCCAGGGACAGCGCGGGCTGGCGAGCGCAAGGCCGCCGTGGCGAGCTGCCCGGCTGCTGCGAAGAGCAGCGCTGCGGTGCTTGCCCAGGGCAGCCCGCGGGCTCCTGGCCGCAGCACGGGAAAACCAGCAAACAAAACCTGAGGCACCGAGCTGGTCATCTAGGACATCGATCCTGCTCCTGTCGGATCAGCTCTGAAGGGTTTAAAAGACCACGTAACCAATTGTTATTAAAATGTGTTGCTGGACCGAATCTCGCCATAGGTATTTGAAGAGTATGGCAGCATAAGAAGTGCCTCAGTATTGCAGCGCTGCGCCCATGTTCAAATTTGAAAGCCAAAAAACATATCAAAGGTGTTTTCTTGTTCCATCTGGCATATTCCCCACATTAGCAACAAAGAGATAAGAAGCATGGTGATAATTTATGAGTCCACAGGTGGAAAACAGAGAGAAGTAGGGACTAGAACAGAGGAGAGAGCAGGATAGAAAAGCAAAAAGAGGCTACATGGCTTTTTTACCAAAATCTTTCTCATTTCTTGTACTACAGAGTAGAAAGAGATCCTAGAAACTTCTGCAGCATTTTGCATTCAACATGAATTTGAAGGGTATTCCGCACATCTTTCGTGCCATTTAAACCAGACATGAATTCCGAGTATGCTTAACATAGACATTTGAAAGACTTACACAGCTGTTTCTGGGAATAGATACAGCTGTCCCACAGTGACTTGCACTGAGATGGCAATTTCCATTTTCATTTAAAGTGTAACTACAGGCAAGGTTACCTTTTTCCAGAGATGATGGGAATAATTAAAACAAAATTAAAAATTAAAATTTTAAAAGGTGATATTTCTGCACAGTACATTTATTAATAAACTCCAAAACGGAAGTAAGTAAGGCTATTATCACAGAATTAATCAGGGACAGCAACAGCTTTTCGCAATCTGTTATAAGCATAATATCACAGCTAGCCAGGCATACAGCTTCACTTTAGGGTTAAAGTTTCCTCATCAAGTGAATCATGTGCTAGTAAAAGAGAAAACAGCTGCTGGACAGATAATGGGCACTGCTCCAGGTTGGTTTTATCACTATTTTAGTCAATCATACATTCAGAATTGCATTTTTAAATTATTTCTGGAGGACAGTTTAACAGGAGAAGAGCCAAAAGTTAAATAAAGTAGCCTAACACTCCTTGCTCACAATACTCCTCTCTCACAATGCTCAATTAAATGGCTGGCTGTTAATGTAAGTTATCTTGAACTTCTGAAAATTTCCTTACCTTGCAATGCAGCCTTTCTAAGCTTAAAATAAAATGGCAGCCATAGAGCTTTAATTATAGATACATCTGGTAATCCTGCCCTGCTATTAATGCAATAAAGAACTCAATATCTGATAAATATTGAAGTTTAGCTGCCTCTTTCTTCATTACTCCCTTAGCAACCAAAGATCCCATATTAACTATGATAATGGAACATGTAAGGACAAGAGAGAGACAGAACTCTGAACAGTAGCCAAACAAGAAGGAATAAAAGTGTCTTATTTGATTATTTCTAGCACTCCAGGGCAACTATTTTTGCACTAAAATATTGAAAAAAAAATCTTCACCATCCGTTGCCATAACACATTCTGCTTTATGCTACCAAGCTCAGCTAGAGCAATTTTCTAGCATACATAATAAAATTTAGAAATTATTTTCCCTCTTTACTGCACTTTTTCTCTTTAAACAAACTATTGAATTTTGTAGGCATTATTTGCCCTGCAGTCATAGAGTAGCAATAAGATTACAAGCAAGAGACTGTAGAAGCTCCTTCTCTGGAGATATTCAAAACCCACCTGGATGTGATCCTGTGCAACCTGCTCTAGGTGAATTTGATTTAGCAGGGAGGTTGGTCTAGCTGATCTCCAGAGGTCACTGTCATTCCCAAACATTTTCTCATTCATAATTACACCACAGAGAGCCTTAGGGGTCATCAGTCCTGCTTTGCAGACACATGCAGCAGACGAGATCATAGGTTCAAGCTGTTAAGCAACAGAAGATTACTGAGACAAAGTGATAGCATTAAGGGTTTAGAATTGTCTTTACTATTCTGCTGGGGAAAAACAGCTCTACCCTCTTCTGGAAGCTCTGAAACATGAGCTTTCACTGTAGTTCTCTCTGCACTCTTGTGTCTGACTCCCTGACATGCTGGAGACATCTCTGTTGTGTTTGTAGGTCACTAAGATTGTAGACTCAGCACTTCAGGCTCCCCCCTTTCAAGCAGAGATGGTTCCCTCCTCACACCAATAACATGGTTAACCATGCCCAAATTTCATCTCTGCACAACTTCTGCAAAAACGTACAATGCACTTGCTCACTTTACAGTTAACCTAACCTGAAATTTGCTCCATTCCTGCTGCCAAGGTAATGAAATCTCTCCCCTCACTAGCTCCCATTTCAATTAGAAGAAATACAGAGTTTGTACTTACTGCCACGCATCCCTTGGAAAAACAAAAATATTAAAATTCCATTTAAATAAAATAAAAAATCGTTCACATTATTTGTGTAATCATTATTCATAATTATAAACAGCACAATATTGCAATAAGAAGTGTATTAAAATTTTACTACTCCTGCATGAAACCCGTGCATATGTTGAAGCCACTCAAGACTGCAGCACTATAAATAGTGCTCTATTGTTAGTGGATAAAAGATGAACCAAGTCTCACAGCACTGGAGCACAGGACGCTGTATTAAATGTTAAGCTCTGCCTGCTCTAAAAGTGAAAGACGACATCAACTGATCAACTGGTCTGGTGGTTAAGACATACGGCTGGAAAGAGCTCACTCTGACTCTGCAGCTTCCCGACACAGCAGGAGTAGCAGCTGGTCTTTCTGCCTCAGCAATGGCAGAAGCTGTCATAAGACACTGGGTGGAAACTCCTGTGCGCTACCAGGAGCAGTTTGTTGAGCAGGAGCTGGAAGCACACAAACTGAACCACCTTTTATACGCTTTGCCGGGCCCTGCTACCACTGCGTTGAGCAACCAAAGGTGCGCCGCAGAAAGCACGGCTGGAGCCGGGAAGAGTGGCCAGGAGGAGGAAAACACACACTTTCGTGTCTTGCTGGACGTTGTGCAGTTCCGCCCTGAAGATATCATTATCCAGACTTTTGAAGGCTGGCTCCTGATTAAAGCTCAGCATGGACCCAGGATGGACGAACATGGTTTCATATCCAGAAGCTTCACCAGACAATACAAATTACCTGATGGAGTGGAGAACAAAGACTTGACTGCACTTTTCTGCCACGATGGCATTTTGGTTGTTGAAATGAAGAACTCAGTGGGAAAGAATTAGAACCATGTCTATAGTTATCGGTGAGATAAAATCATTCTTAATGTAACAAAATAATATCAGTCATTCGATGCCATAGGGTGTAGTGAGCATGTAACTGTATTTTATTACAGTTACATAAAGTAAAGGAAACTCTTTGTATATATTTTTCTGTATGCTGAGTTTATTGTTTGATGTGAAATGTTAGACTGCTTGCCTCCAGCTACACATAGGTTGAAAACCCAGGCTGTTTGAACAGTAGCAAACTTGGGCTAGTCTCAGCAGGAGAAAAGAACAACCAGATAACATATTGAAAATAGAGCACATTTTTGAGTGAAGTAGCAGGAGTTGTATTTATAAGGAATAAGCATTTGTTTTACACAGTCATAAACATTAAAGAAGGAATAGACAAGTTGTAAATCTTATGGAATTTTAATTTATGTACCAAAAAAAATCTGTTTTCTAATTTTTTAGATTAAATTTTTCTCTCTAGAAAAGCACACAACCTGAAAGATACCAACAAGAGAAAAGTCCCTATTTCCACAGTTCAAGCCTCTATACCAAAAAACCCTTGAGAAATTACTTTTTAGAAGTGTGTTGCATGTTTGAAACCATAAGAAAAAAGAATAATCACACTTTATTTGCTTTAAAACACAGTAAGAAGAAATTATACTTACCGTCAAAGTAGTTTGAAAGAAAACCTTTAAAGACATTTTCAAAAATTTATTTTGTTTAACATAACAACTGAAGAAAAAATTTTTGCATTCAAATGCTCAAAAGGATCAAATTCTTCTTTGTGAAATCTCAGGAATAAAAAGACATTGCTCTTTCACAAATGTCTTTTTCTTACACATTTTAGGTAGTCTTGTTTAATCAGATGGGTATTTAATTGTCCATGCTGCTTGACAATTTCGGCTGAAATAATACAACTCTGTCTTCAAGAGCAAATTTTTCTGCCTATATATAATACTCATCTCCCCATAGGAACACAGGCTCTGCATGAATCTAATTTTAAATACAGGGGTTCCTTACTGCAGACACAGCTTTAGTTTCTGATCCAGTGTCTCACATTTCATGAGAGTAGTGAAGATGAAAAAATATCCACCTACTATATCTAGTATCTGGTCTTCTCAACATTAAAAAGAGATAATGCTGTGGGTTTGCAAATACACATTTGAGGGGAATTGCATCTGCAAGTTGAACTGCCTCCTTTTATGTGTACTGGAGACAAGTATGACTGGTGTGCTATGAATAGTAAAGGAATGCAGAATGGAAAGTGCCAAGTTAAATACAGACTCTTTATCACAGCCATCTGCTGTTTGGACAAATCAAAAACATATTCAAATGAAACTGAATACAAATACAATGTTAAGAATACAAGAAATATATGATGAACAAAACCTGGGCTCTCGCTAGCTGAAGCTAGAGAGTTCCTTTAGTTTAAAATGAAAATCTTAAGCTTGTATGTCTGCACATGTCCATTTATGAGAAAGATTTACATTATGGTTGGTTAGACTTCACGATATTTGAAGAAATTGATTTTTAAAAAGTGGATAGTACAATTCTTGTATTTTACTTATTAACTGTGCTAAAACTCATAATTTGTACGAGGCAGAATAAAGTTTGAATTGTAAATTTCAATCATGTGCAATTACTTAATGTTTTTAATAGACCAGAAGTTGAGTGTAAGATTTTCTAACAAACTAAACCAAATGTAAAACATATGTCCCTACATTTCCACTCAACCCCACACTTTCTCCTCGTATTGCCTGTGTTCCATTTGCATATTGGTTTAAGATCCCTGTAGCAAATCAGATCTAGATTTCTAGGTCAAGGAGCTTCATCAGACAGGAATCTGGTAGAAGATGTAACATGAATTTAAGAAATTGAATTCCAGATACAGGTCTGGATTTAAACTTTACAGGACAACTTTATAAAAGCTTCCCAAGCTTAAACCCATGGTTTCTACATCACCTTATGGCACAACTTTTGGGATAGAGTTCAGGATCACAAGTTAGCAATCTGTTTCTGTGATTTTTTTTTACAGAGAGTTTTGTAAATTTTATCACTTAAACTGACCAGTTAATATAAAAGCAATTCTAGCCATGATTGCAGTGATGATATTCATAGCCCTATAGATGAGAAAGTTGTTCTAAAAAAAAAATACCTGATTTAATTATTTCAAATTAGATCATGATTGAACTACTGGAAACTTGGCAAGGAATTAGACCATACAGCCAAAATCATGTCATCTCTTCTATATACGTTAATACCATGGTTACACACAGGCCTGCTTATGTACACAGGCCTGCCTCACAAAACTGGATGGAGAATGTGGCAGCTGACTGTTCTGTACTGTAGGTCTCTCAGCATCACTCTGTGCCCAAGTCTGCACTTGCTCACATCATCATGAGACAGAAATCACTGGAACACCTTGATCCAGATATGGCACGGATGTACTCAGCCAAACTTTACCTTCTCTTGTAGACAGATCTTCATAAAAGCCTACAGCCATGCTCCTTGGTGAACGGGAACTTCCCCGGCCTGGTACCTGAGTGCTCATGTAACAGGGACCACACTGGAGTATGGACCTGCCCCTGACTTCTTGTGTTTTAGGACCTAGACCAGCACAGAGGAAAATGTTTCTCTCCTTGTTTTCAAGTGATGCTTTATCAAAAGACCTTGGATGGATGATTTTTATGTGTTTACCAGAACAACCTTGAAGTACTTGGCAGATTGTTTCTGAATAATCTGGAAAGAGCTGTTCCTGCATACTTTATAAAATGTTTTGTAATCTGATTAGAACTGAATGTGAATGTCACATAGAAAGGTGTTAATATTGCTCATGGGCAGCAGACTGAGATATTTATCAATAGCAAAGGATTTCAGAATAGCTACAGCTTAAGACAGGTTTAAGACATGTTGACGTGGTTAAATTAGGAACCGTGAAATTGGCTGTCTATAAAAATCTGGCCCAGAATAAGTGATAAGCCTGTGCAAGCCTTGCAGACCGAGTGCTACCAAGCCTTCTCAGTTCCCATGAGTGAGGGATTACCTTGGTAATTGATCAAACTGCTCCTCCAAATGGACAAAGATGATTTCATGCATGAATCTAAACACTGTGAAAAATGCTTTCATAGAGAAGAAAATGTATCAATATGGCACTGCTTTCTCAAAGCATATGAAAAAAATTAATTTCCAGAAGATCCTTGTGGGCAAAAAGCCTAAAAATGCCTTTCTTTGATTTGCTGCCTTTTTATAGTTTCTGCTGCATCCAAGGCATTTGAGGTCTCTCTGCTGGTACAGGGAACCAAGGCAGACATGACACCCATCAGTCACTCAATAACCACTCAGATGCAGGAGTGGAAGAAAGAAAAGGAAATCTCTGAGGTATCACGGTGGCAACATTCCCACCTAGAGGGGAAGGTCTCATACTCCTTACTTCATAGCCAGGAATCAAAATGTCCCTTTTAATCTGGCTTTTAACATGAGTAGGACTTCTTCTGAAAATATTAGGTGCACCTTCTGTTATTTGAAAGAGATGCAGACCTCTGTTTTGCCGACTACCAGAGAGAGTGGGTGGCCCCTCTCATGGAGAGCACAGCATCTCAATAGCCCTACACTGTGAACACAGGAGCTCAGTCTGAATGGTTACACCCTTACTGCACTAGAGATACCTGATCTGGCCCCACTTGTGCTAACTCTGGAGCCAGAATACTGTCCCTGTGTGCCAGCTCAGCTCCACAAAGTTCAGACTATCTACTGTTGTGCGCAGGCTGAAAAGTCATCCCTTATTAAAAATACATGGACAGACAGAGACAGGAGAAACATGGCACTGCAGCTCAGGACTCCCCATCCAGGTTACTGCTTGAGTGGAGATTTCTGCTGTCTATGCCGTGGTGGGCTGCATTTTCACCACAAATCCCATCAATCTCCTTAAAAAGTAACCCTCTTCAGCCACATGGCAGTACCGCTGATGCCAGCCTTTCCAAGGGGAAGTATGTCTAGCAGTAACTTGCACGAATAGAATTGGTGCAATAGAGAATAATTTGCAGTTCCTTACATGCTCCTGGGTGTGTTTACTGTGCTTTGGGCTGACCCTGACCCCAGTGAACACTGGCGATGAAGCGTGCCCCTGCCAAACTCTGCCACATGGCACAGAAGCAGCAGCAGGCAGGTCTGTGATGAAAAAGAGACAGAAAGCTGTAGGACCAGGGTAGGCCTTGGCACGCAGTGAGCAAGGAGGCCCACCAGAGGTGTCTCAAGCAAGGATAGGGAGCAGGTAAAACACTCTATCTGGTTCAGATTATATGCAATACATATATAAACACATTTATACAGTCATGGTTTAACGCCAGAGGGCAGCTGAGTCCCATCAGCCACCATTCACTCCCCAGCAGTGGGATGGATGGGTGAGAGACCAGGAGGAGTAAAAGTGAGTGAACTTATGAGTTGAGATAAAGACAGTGTAATAGGAAAAGCAAAAGCTGCATGCACAAGCAAAGCAAAAAGGATTAACTGACCACTTACCATGAGCAGGCAGTTTTCAGCCATCCCCAGGATGGCAGGGCTCCGACATATGTAATGGTGAGTAAGGAAGACAATTGCCATCACTCCAAACATCCCTTCCTTCCTCCTTCTTCCCCTGTATTTATCTGCTGAGCTTGATGTCATGTAGGATGGACTATCCCTGTGATCACTCGGACTGAGCTGTCCCTGCTGAGCCTCCGCCCAACCCATTGTGCCCCCCAGCCTCCCCGCTGGTGGGATGCAGAGAGGAGCAGAAAAGGCCTTGACACCATGTGAGCACTGCTCAGGGAGAGCTAAACCATCCCTGTGTTACCAACACTGTTTCCAGCAAGCTCAAAACACAGCCCCCTACCAGCTACTGTCAGGCAAAAAAACTCGATCCCAAGTCAAAACCAGTATATAAATATATAAAAATATTTTAAGACATAATAGTTTAACCTTCTACAAGAAATATTTTACTTTTTTGTAAAATAAGCATTTTTGGGGGCTAAGAAAGACATTTCAAAATTACTGGAAAAAATTTTGGTGGTTCATAGAAAAGGAACACATACATGGACTGAGCTATTGGTACGCTAGGCTGAAAGAGTAAGTCACCTACTATCTTCAGCTATGTTTCTTTCCAATTGCACCTCTTCAATTTTCTCATCTATTAATTGTATATTCCACCATGTAAGTAGATAGCATGTCAGAATCTCCAAAAGTTTCATTTGTTCTTAGCAGAGCTAGATGACATGCGGATTATAGTGGGAGTGCCCTCTCTGAACTAGCCATCTCAAAATTTCTAGTCAAGTCCTCATCAACTCAAATTGGTTTACTGAATCAGTGTAAACTAATTAACTTTTGCAGCTGTCCCTGTCACTGGCTCTGCACGGAGTTAGTTTGCTCCAGCAAGACCTCCTCACTCAGGTGCCAACATACAGCCTCCAGGGCTGGCTGGAACCTTTCTCTCTACCACCACAGTATCAGTGTGACTAATAAAAAACATAATTCTTGTACTCTGTCTTATAAAACAGACAGAAACTCATGAGCTACCTGCTCTGGTGACAGCTGCATGCATTTTAATGGTCGTTTAATTATATTTTGCAACTTCACCACAAGTACCCAAGCACTGGTGGCATGATTAGTATGTACTGTACAAGACACACCATAAATACAGTCTCTGCCTTAATGTATATATGGAGCCTCAGGACTTGATCCTGGAATGAAACTGAGAGACTCCACACAGATTAGGAGACTATGAGACAACTAAGTGAAGAAATATGAACTCTGAGATTCTATCATAATAACCATAGCAATATTTAATTTAGACCTTCTAGAAACCTCAGTCTGAAATGGCTACAGTGTTGAGACAGATAAGGTTTCCAGATTTATTTTATTCCAGATTTAAAGGTCAGAAGGATCAGTGATGATCCCCAGTGTGACACCCTGAACAGAATACACATTATCTCACTTGACAATTTCCTCATGAAGCCAGCCCATAATATGTTTGGAAAAGAACATATATTTAAGACATCAAATCTTTATTTCATTTGATTGAAAATTCATCAGACCCCTCCATCAATTGTTAAAATGTTAATAACCATCATGGCCTACAAAGAGCAGGTTTTCCCTAGTCCTCTGAGATTTATTCAGTGACACAAATTTTATCTAAAACTAAAAGTAATAGTCTGCATAGCTCTTGGGACAGCCTTTTACTATCCTGTTGTTATGAGTCACAAAAATAGAAAAGTATAACACCTTCTGCTAAACACCCATGTCAGCTACTAATAGAACAAAAAAGAATTCAACAACATGAAAAACTGTGTATAATTTTAATCACATAAAGCACAAATATGTATTGAACAACTTTGCATATATTTAATACCTTTTCTGTATCATCATTGGCAATTTTGTCATCTTCATGTCCTACTCATCTAAACTATTGCTAGGATTCTGTTTCTTGCTGAGTAAGTCCTGACTGTTCTCCCACTGACTACATAATTTTTAATATACTTTGAGGGTTTTTTAATATCAATTGGTATTGCTTGCTACCAACCTCTTATTTTTTCCATTTCTACTTTCACTTGTCCTTTTATAACAATATATTTTAGATTTGGATATATGAGCACAGTTCTGCATTTATGGGTAGCTAATAAACATTCTAAATGCATACAGATCAACCAGAGGCAAGTTCTGACACTGTTTCTCTCAGGAAGTTACAATCACTTAGAATTTCACTAACAGTATGGGATACCCAGTATGTCTCTGCACTGAACTCCCTCCTAAAACAAATGTCCCAAAGAAGGAAGCACCAGGCTGCACCACCTGTGACAGGGAATTCATGCCATTCACCTTCTCACAAATACATGGCCCAAAGCAAGCACAGCAAGAGCCTTCTTCACCACCTCAACCTTCCAGGCCTCTATGTATGAAAGATCAGCAAAATCCAGAAGCTGAAACACAGTAACGTCGTGTCATTTTTAGCCACTGAGCTTCTTAGAATTCTCCATTTCTTGAGCTGATACAGACAAAATGAGTAATTCCTTGGCCATCCTTTGAGTAGTCCATGTCCTCAAGCAACAACATGAACAAAACTGTTCTACTTTAAGATAAGACAACCCAATCTCACCCAAATGTTGATGTTCACCAATCTTAATGTTAATGTCACTGCCTCCTGACAGCAGATACTTTGATTGTCAAAATGCCATCAAAACTGGTCCGTTGCCTAAGTTTAGTGAGTTAGAAACTTGTCCTCTTTTCCAGGTTGAGACTGAGAAGTCACTCACATAAAATTCAACGATGGACAGTAAAAACTCATACAGTAGTGTCAAGGCTCACCCATCCTGATCAATTGAGAGGTATAACTGATGAGCTGCCAGTGACTCGCTATGCAACCAGCCTCTGCCAGGCACCTGTCTGCACTGACCAGAGCAAGTTTGGGACTGACGTGAGCCTCTTCAGCCCTGTGGATTTCTAGAACCCACCAGCATTTATTTTCCCACAAGAAACCCCAGCGTCTACACAGGCACAGTGCCTGCTAAGGAGGTCCTCTCTGCAATTTCTCCGTCCTGGGTGAGGACAGAGACACATGCATATAGGAAATGAATGAATGCTCAAATTCTTCATTCTCACTATACCATGCCTTATTCATCTATACTATGGGTTTACTGCTGGGATAACTTTATATTCATGCCACATTTATATGGCACATGGATATAATGCTGGCCTCACCACCAGCTACCGACTTAGCTCACAGGCTTGCTTTTTATCAAGTATTTGTTATCACTAAAGGTATGGGATTGAAATATGTGAGACTGAGATTATCCCTCAAGGACTTGTGCAGCTCAGGACAAAGTACAGCAGGCTCAGGCATCCTCTTTTGCTGTCTCAGTCCTTATTCAGCAGGTAAATTCTGCCTGTGTGCACGCCTAGGGGCTGGCAGCTGGCACGGGCCCATTTGTCCATAACCACGAAAAACTCAGCACCGTCAGAATGTTTACCTAGCACACATCCCCCTGCCACAGCATGGAAGAACTGCCTACGTAATGGATTTATCTTGACAGCATCCTTAGATGGCTTTGAAACCAACCTCCCTTCAGACAGGAAATGGAGACAGACATGCATTCCAAGCAATATTAAATGGAGAGTGGAGAATAACTGAGCAGCAGCCACCTATTACACAGACTGGGGCTGAGACAGCTAATATACACTGCAAAGGCCAAGCAAAAACCTCAGTGCTTCTGATCAATTATCTCTAATTTTACACAGCCTAGTCTGGAAAAAGCAATGTAATTTTTGCTTAATTTATGCTTATGATTGAAAAATATTTTGTTTTCTTCTAAATCTAACTGTATCTGTTCCTAAATTATAGCTTATAGCACACTATAAAGTGTCTTCATTTCTTTTGTGTTTATGTTTTCAAGTAAAATGTTATAAAACAATTAAAATAAAATCATATTTCATATTTCAGAAACTCAAGAAAAATACCACTAGAATAACATGTTTGTCAAATTCATTGCATTTTCTTTACTGCTTTGATAGTTCAAAGTCTTTACTTGCCTTTAGTCTTTTACTTTTAGCAAGTGAAATGTTTAAATAATTTTGTGTTTAAAATCATTTCGTGCCCTCTAGTGGCAGCCCTGCCAGGCATCCGGAACTGTGACTTTCCTGTTATAGATGACACAAAAATGGAAGAAAAACAGTTTATTCCCCAATTAAGTGAAATTATTATCAATATGTATGGTTTAAAAAAACTATTATCAGCTCTAGTTATGATTAGGTAGTACCACCAGCTACAGATAGAACACAAATAGCAAAAACCAAAAAATATCACATACTGTGTAAGCATTTCACTGAATTTGCTCTTAGAAATGATATTGATAAAAATCTACCTATTTGTTGTCATTTCCTTGCAAAAAGCAAAATTCAATGTATTTCCTACTAGATCATTGTTCAATGTCCAGACACATGGTTTTCCTAGGGTCCACAAAGGGGTATCATCATAAAGAAAAGGCTTAGTGCCACCAAAGTTTCATCTTCTCTCATGGCAAATCACTTTGCTTTTCTTAGTAAGACAGCAAAGTAAGAGCATAGAGGAACAATCACAAAATAAAGATGGAAAGATTTCACACCTTCAAGGCAAAGTTAAATAGAGCAGTATAAGCTTCCACTATTTTTGTGTTCAGAGCCTCTACTCCTTCACTTTTTCCCAATTCAATGTAACTTAAATCCACACATTTCTCCAAAAATTGCTCAAGATTTTTTACTCTAAGTTTCTGCACCTGATCAGCAAAAAATCGTGCTGCTTTCAAACATCTCTTTTAGCACATATTGTCAGGGGTCTTGGGACATCTAACTCACATACAATGAGACATCCCATATATAGTCATTGGCAGCCATTTGGTCTTAGTATGGCCTTCAGCTTCACTCCCCCAAATTACAGGTCCCTAGAAACACAGTAAATAACAGACATTTTCATTGAATTAAAGGTTATTAGTCTCTATAAAAACATTAACTTTGCCTCCCATTTGATTTGATTCCCAATGAAGATGGTAGAAATTCCTGACCAAGCAAAGCATTGAGATACATGCTTTGTGCAGCTAAAGTGCTCTAAGTCACTATGTGCCATTCTTCCTTTGAAACCGTTGTCTCTCCTAGTCAGAACAGCAAGAAACAAAGCTCAGTCCATCTGGCTTGGCACTGTAGAGGGCTATTGAGGGCCTTGGAAGCTGGTTTCTTTTGAATGCTTTAAAAATGTTTGAGTGGCTCCTAATTTTGCAGGTCGGTTTTCTTGAAAATAATAATTGATGGTTTTAAAATGCTCTTTATAATATCTACAACAGAGTTCCTGAGCACTGTGGTAATCAGAGTTGGCTCACTGGTGGGAAAGGATGGAAAACGTCATTTGCAACCTTTATATTGTTCCAAATTCTCTTTGCAGTTTTGACCACTAGGGAAATAATATATAACACATTTTCCTTTTGTATTTTTGCCTTATTGAAGGCATTAGTGCTGGAAAAAAACAAGACCCAATTTCACATAAATTAATTTTTGTTAAAGTCTTCAGAAAAAACTGAAAGATCTCAGAGAATAACTACATTTAAAAAATATATCTATTTAATTATGAAATATTATCCTCATTAGCTGTATAGATCTTACGCCTTCAAATTCTCCTGGTAGCAGTTGTTGTCCCTGTTGGATCTGACACCTTTGCTTCTGTTCATTTGAGATGCAAACATCAAGACAGTACTTACTGGAGAAAAATGAGGCCAAACGCACTGAAGGGAGCAAGTCCCACTGAAGTAGGACAGATGCCACCTTCACCACCAGACCCAAGGAAGTAAGACAGGTGCCCAGCTCAAAGTTGTCCCTTTGTCCTGCCCTGGCTGTGACAGCCACAGCCTGACCAGCCCTGTCAGCGCGACCACTTGGAGCAGAAAAATCCCATTCCTGACCCAGCTTTGCAGCTGCACAAGGCATCTGTTTGTCACTCCAAGCTGTCCAATGAGAGCAAATCTTAAACAGCTATTTCAAACAAATCAAGTAGGTCAGCGTCATGTCTAGTACTGTTCACTTCATGTGACAAAAAAGACTATTTCAGAGAAAACAACATTAATAATTAAAGACATTGAAATTTAGATGAATAGGACTGAAAAGTTTGGGAAAGGAGCTGGCTCAGGTGCAGTAAAATATATATAACAAAATAAGTAGTACAGAAAAGGCAGATCAAGAGCTATTTTTCTGTAGTTTAACCTGTGAGCATTCACATAAATGCACATAAGATTTCCCAGATAAATCTTAGCAACTTAACTTTAGCAACTTAACTTTGGTTAATTCCTTTGGAAGGAATACAAAACCCCAACCACTCATCTTGATCAGCAGCAGTCAGAATTTGGGTTGAAATCTAAGACCAAGGTTAACCTGATCCACATATAGGTCCCGCTGAGTTTCTAGTCCTTACTCTAAGTTGGCCACATGAGTGGAGGGCAGCAGGGTGGGCTGTGGGACACATGCCACAGCAGTCTCTGCGTTTTGAAGAACCAGACCTGTGTAAAAGGCGTACACTGTCAGTGCATCAGCTGCAGGGGCACAAGGCTCCCTGATGGAAAAAGAGCTCTGGTGATTCCAAGAGCTCCAACAGGGCTGATGCGGGGCTTGAGCTCCTCAGGGCCTGCTGGTCAGGGGATGGGTGATCATGACCCGGCCAGTCAAGGTGTTTCTTACCAGCTGACAGCTCTTGGGAGAAAACTGATGCTTCTCACCATAGCACTGGTGTAGACACTCAGAAGTGCCCTCTGTAAACTTGCTGCAACACAAAGGTGTTCCACAGGGTTGGCCACCGCGGAGCTGCTTGTGTGGTGAATTATGTGTTTCTCTGGGCACTGTGCAGCTAATTCAAACAGATGTTCAAATTTAAGCATTAAGGGAGCTTGGGACTAACAATGCTGGACTGGGGAGAGCTCATATGTGAAAAAAAATGTTGAGCAGACAAGCTGAGCAACAGTGACAGAAAAGTACTGTGATAATATGTGCAGTAATTATGGAGAAAATGAAGGCTCAAAGGAAAAAGCGTAAAAAGTAAACCCCAGGTTATCAAAAACTAAAACCAGCAATGAAAGCAAGCAGTGGGTGTTGTAGCATTCTAGTGAATTGCCCCAGACGAAGACAAATTATTTGCAACAAAGATCTATGAGAAGTAACACACTTACAGCAGAGGAATAAGCAAGAAGTGTGTATCCATGTGGATGCTAATGAGAAAACGTGAAGAACTGAGGACCACATCTCCTCTGAAGAATTTCTAATTGCTGATGAACAGGTAGAAATCTTGAGAGAAATTTGTACCTAGGCATGCAAAGAGAGCTCTAGGGTGAATAACGGGACGGGATCGGTGTGATTAGACAACGCAGGACCAGGTGCAACAGGTGGGGAAACAACCACGCACGGATAAACCACGCACCTCGATGGGACTGGGGCTGTACCACGGAAAACCAACACGAGTCGCACGACCACATTTTTCGCGAAGGCTAAAATACAGTTATCCACGAGCAAAACGCACTCTGACATTCTCTTCCTCTGGCAGCAGCAGGCACCGGAGGGGAGCCAGCAGCACCCACGCGGCGCAGCTCCCGCGGAGGCGGCACCGCAGCGCGGGGAGGACACCCGGGGGCTCGGGAGGCTTCCCGGACGGACACGGGGAAGCGCCGGCGCGCCTTCGAGGGGTCGGGAGGCGCCGGCGGCGCTGGAGCGGTGGAGGCCCGCCGGGGCCAGGCGACACCGGGCCCGGGGCCGCG
>VZRL01003726.1:207251-288907 GCA_013397895.1 Origma solitaria | reverse complement strand
CCCGGCTGGGTATCCCTTCCCGCCCTACGGCGGCTCCTACCAGCCCAGCCAGGGCAGCGATGACGACTGGGACGACGACTGGGACGACAGCTCCACGGTGGCCGACGAGCCGGGCGCCCTGGGCAGCTCCTACCCCGACTACGAGGCGGCGGGCGGCGGCGCCCCGGGCCGGTACCGTCTGTCCACCCGCTCCGAGCCGTCCCTGGGTCCCCGCGGCGCGGGGCACCCGCCGGGACACCCGCACCCGCCCGGCGGCGGCGGCGCCGCCAAGAGCTCGGCCACGGTGAGCCGCAACCTTAATCGCTTCTCCACCTTCGTCAAGTCCGGCGGAGAGGCCTTCGTGCTGGGCGAGGCATCGGGCTTCGTGAAGGACGGGGACAAGCTGTGCGTGGTGCTGGGCCCCCGGGGCCCCGAGTGGCAAGAGAACCCCTACCCCTTCCAGTGCTCCATCGAGGATCCCACCAAACAGACCAAATTCAAGGGCATGAAGAGCTACATTGCCTACAAGCTGGTGCCCAGCCACACCGGGCAGCAGGTGCACCGCCGCTACAAGCACTTTGACTGGCTCTACGGGCGCCTGGCTGAGAAGTTCCCCGTCATCTCCGTGCCCCACTTGCCAGAGAAGCAGGCCACTGGCCGCTTTGAGGAGGACTTCATCTCCAAACGTCGCAAAGGCTTGGCGTGGTGGATGGACCATATGTGCAGCCACCCTGTGCTGGCTCAGTGTGATGCCTTCCAGCACTTCCTCACCTGTCCCAGCACAGATGAGAAGGCCTGGAAACAGGGCAAGCGCAAGGCTGAGAAGGATGAGATGGTGGGTGCCAACTTTTTTCTGACCATCAGTGTCCCCACGGGCCCTGGGGCCAGCCTAGATTTGCAGGAGGTGGAAAGCCAGGTGGATGGCTTCAAAGCCTTCACCAAGAAGATGGATGAGAGTGCCCTGCAACTTAATCACACAGCCAATGAGTTTGCCCGCAAACAAGTCACTGGTTTCAAGAAGGAATACCAGAAGGTGGGGCACTCCTTCAAGTGCCTCAGTCAGGCATTTGAGCTGGACCAGCAGGCCTTTTCAGCTGGCCTCAACCAAGCCATAGCCTTCACTGCAGAAGCCTATGATGCCATCGGGGACCTCTTTGCAGATCAGCCGCGGCAGGACCTAGATCCTGTGATGGATTTGTTAGCGCTATATCAGGGGCATTTGGCCAATTTTCCAGACATCATCCACGTGCAGAAAGGTAGGACCCTTATGTGTTGTCTGAAACGATTTATGTATCGGTGGTATGCAACAGATATAGGAACCAGGGGCTAAATTTGCCCTGTCTCTGTCTTGCTGGCCTTCAGTTCAATCTTCCTGTGTTTACTCAGATAAACTCTTTCTAGCAGTACAGAAAACACATCAGTGACAATTTTTGTTCTGTGCCAAAGGCCCGGACATAGTTGGGAGTTTTGCTGGTCAGAGGTTGCTGTGGTTGGCTGCATATCTCTGAAAGGAACCACATCTAAGTATGCTGCTGATACATTAAAGATTAATAGGGGCTTGTTTACAAACCCTGGAAATCAAGTGGTAGGGAAACAGCTATTACTCTGAGATATGTTAGGTATCTTAAATCTCTGATCTAGTAGATAATGAATATGAAGTAATCTGAAGATGCAGGCACTCCTCTGATTGACCATTCTGTTCAAGTGCATGTGGAGGTGTGGGTTTTGCAGCACCAGTCTGCTAAGATATTTAAAGCTGCTGGGACATCTTTTTTCAGTCAAGCATTAAATTCTCTTGGTGGCTTTGAAAGAATAATGGTCTGCTACAGTGTTCTTAGTTAGAGATCTCCAACCTTTGCCCTTATTGTCATGAACATATGCTGCTCACCTGTTACCCTTTCAGCATCTTTCTAGCTGAAACATGCTTTTAGGTTCAGATTGCTAGTTGTAAGGTACTTTGTGATCTGTCAGAAAGAAAAACTGAAAAATTTTTTAAAATCTGCTATGTAACTAATGACGCTAGTTCAGATAAACAGAAGTTTGTAGTACTGTATATGTAGAGATGCTGCTGTTAAATTATTGGTAGTCATACATTCTTTACCACTGCAAGTAGGTAAGTCCATCATTCATTCTTTTTTCTGTTATATTCCTTTCCTGTTGTTTTCAACTCAAAGTTCAGGAGGGTGTGGGGATTTGAGCTGTAAAAGAGCTTAAGAAAATGTCGCATATGCTCTGCAGAAATGGGTGTCTGTAAGTTACCCAAGAAAATGCATGAGCTTTGTTGAAAATTATTTTGGAGATTAATAAGTGGTATTCTGCATCCCAGGTGAATTGTCACATAGGGTGAATCAGTCTTTTTGCCCTTACATGACATTTCCAGGGGTTTTGCATCTGGAACAGTACCTTAAGTTCTGCAAAAAATGGGTTGGGATAGTTTCTTCAACAGAGCAAAAGTACATGCTTCCAGAGGTATGCATTGCTAGGAACCTCTGAGGAAACAGAGCTGCTACGAAGTGCATAATTTTTTGTTATTTAAGAAAATAAGTTTTTCATTAAAATTGCATGCATCAAAGTCAGATTTCCATTTTGCTGTCAAATCTCAAAAATCGTGAGTGGAAATTTAAACAATCTTAATATTATTTTCAAGAGAAAAGGGAGGTATGAACTCTAATGTTTGAGGATTTGCTTTGCTAACTGCTGTGGCATTGTGCTCTGATAACAGCTTTCAAATATTTTCGTTTTGGAGAGACGGGTGGCTTTGGCAATGCTTCATATTTGGGAGTGGAGCCTGTTAAAGTGAGTTGTGATCTGATAGGATTATCTGTAAGCTTCTGGAAAAAATAAAGGGACAGATATTTTTATTAAATGGAAAAATCCAGCAGATTGTGTATACTATTTAAATAATATATCCTCAAGCTTTAAGGTTATATAGAGCTCTTCACTGAAATATTTTTGGAGACAAAGCTTTGAAGAGAGGATTTGGAATGATAAGGTATGTGCTGAATACATCCTTGTTTCTTTTGTAGTTCTGTTTGAATTTACACATACTGGTTAAGTTTCCCTTGCTGACCTCAGAAAGGTTCACATAAATATACTTTCACTAGAGCAGTGCATTAGCATGAAGTGCATAGAGTTGATTTTGGGCTAGAGCACTGTCCTGGCACAGCTTAGATAAATGTCCAGCTCTCCTGCATGTAGCTATTAATGCTCCAGCACTTGTGGGCTAACACTGTGTTCGCAATATCATCCGTGGTACATTCTAGTAATAGGAATATGGCAGGGACTTGAGAGGTTGGTCTCATGAGTGCCCATGGTCATGACAGGAACAGAGTTGTGTGGGTTGTGTGTTTCTTGTTGTTTCTGTTACAAGACCGCAAACTAGAGGTAAACTGAGAGTTGTGTTTTGCACACAGTATATTGCTAATTTATTACTTTTCGAGCTAATTTTAACAAGGTGCAGCTTTTCAATTCCAGTCTAAAAACTTCAGATGAAAATTTGATCTGTTTGCTATTCTTGCAACATAAAAGCTTTCTGTTAAGTGTACTGTCTGGGATGGTTGCCAGTCTTGAGAAATAGTATTGTCTCTACAGATTGTACGAATACCTGTTGGTGATGAGAAATCACCTGAAAAATAGGGTTGATATGTCTTTCTTTGAGGCTTTTGCTTTCTAGTGACCCCATTGAGCAGTAAAATGACACTGAAGTGTCCTTATAAGTGGCAGAAGTAGCAGCCTGACTGATACATTGACTAAATGGCCATGCCTTTAAAATTATGAATTCTGTAGTTAGCAGTAGTGCTCTTTTTTTTTGCCTACATAATGCAAATATATTGTTTACTTCAGATAAAGGCCAAGATTGTATTCCCCTGGACCTGAGAAGGACAGAAAAACAAAGGGAGCTGTAGCCAAAACATGTGTGTGTCTGTGTGTAGAGCTGGAGGACCATGACTGTAAGAATGATCAACTCCCAGTTGATCGTCCCAGCTTAGTCTGGATCCCTGCAAGTTTATGGGGCCTGATAGGGTTCATAGGAATCCTTAAAGAGCGGAGTGATGTCATTGCAAAACTCCTCCCAGTGATTTTTGAGCAGTCTTGGGAATCCTGTGAGGTCCCAGCTGATTGGAAGCTGGCAAACATTGTCCCAGTATTCAAGAAGGACAAGAAGGAGGACCCTGGAAACCACAGGCCTGTCGGTCTCGCTTCAGTGCCTGGTAAAGTTATGGAGAAGATTATTCTGGGAGGTATTGAAAAACAGCTGTGTTGGTTTTGCTTGACCCAGTTTTTTGCTTGACCTAGTGAGCAGGGTGGGGTACAAAGATGGCTCCTGTGTGTCCTGTGTGAAGGTTCTGAAAGTTTTTCACCATGTCCAGCAGAGCCAGTCTCTGATGGCTCTGAAGATGATGGACATGCTGCTGGCCAAGCTTGAGATGTTAGTTACGCCTCTGTGAAAACATATTAAAGACATCAAAACAATGTGAGCACGCACTTCTTTTTAGTCAGTGGAGGAGGAGGATGTAAAAATATGTGCAGTGAAAACAACATGGAGGCACCAAGGTCAGTGGAGAAGGTGGGGGAGGAGGTGCTCCAGGTGCCAGAGCTGAAAACCCTCTGCCAGCCGTGGTGAAGACCATGGGGGAGCAGGTGGTTCCCCTGCAGCCCATGGAGTCCAGGGGGATGCAGAGAACCCCCCACAGCCTGTGGAGAGGTGCCCACGCCAGAGGAGCAGATGATGCCTGCAGGAAGCTGTGATCCAGTGGGAGTCCCAGAGACCGAGAGTTGCAAAGGCCTTGCAGGAGAGAGAAAGGCCTTGCTCCCGGGATGGAAACAGCCTGGCCTTGGCTTGGAAGTCTGCACGCTATGGACAAGAACTCGTTTGCAGCAAAATTCAGGCAGGTTTGCTGCTCTTGAGGTTGGACCCACCCCAAAGAAGTCCACAGAGGACTGTCTCTCATGGGAGGGACCCCCATGGCTAAGTAGAGGACTCTTCTTAATGAACTGACCAAAGAAAACCCCCATAACCTGCCCCCCACTCTGGAGCTGTTGGTTGGAAAGTGGGAGGGGGATGAGTTGAGAAATGGTGTCTTAATAGGGAGAGGGGTGAGTAGAGAAACAGTGTTTGTAGCAGAATTGTGGTGATGGACTAAGAAAAAACCCCACACCCTGGCCCCCTCCCAACCCCAGAGCTGTTGGTGGGAGGAGGGAGGGGGGTGAGAAGAGAAATGGTACCTTAAGAGGGAAGGGGGGGTGAGTGAAGAAATGGTATCTAAGGGCTTATTTTTACCTCTGATTTATCCCCAACTGTGTTAGGTTAATAAATCACTTTGCAACTTTAAGTTTGGAGCCTGTTCGGCCCACTTCTTCTGTGCCTACCCCCATCAACTCCTTAACTCATGAGTCCAGTGTGTTTGTGTTAGTTTTTTTCTTCTCCTCTGCACAGCTGCAGCAGGAGAGAGTAGAGAGAGCAGACATGCTAGGTGTCTGGCATTTAGCCAGGGTCAAACCTCAATAAGCTGAAAGACAATACAGTCCTCAGTCACATCTAGCACAGCTTCACGAGAGGAAGGTCCTGCTTTTCAAATCTTACTTCCTTTTATGACAACGTAGCCCACTCAGTTATCAAGGGAAGCCAATTGATGTGATCTTTTTGGATTTCAGTAAAGCTTTCATTGCTGTCTCTCACAGGATCATTCTAGACCAAATGTCCAGCTCTCAGCTGGATAAACACATCCTGTGATGGGTGAGCAGCTGGGTCATGGGTCAGGCACAAAGGGTCACAGTGACTGGGGTGACATGAGACTGGGGTCATGTCACAAGTGGAGTTCCACAGGGCTCCATCGTCAGCCCTGTGCTCTTTGGCATCTTCATAAATGACTTGGACTCAGGACTGGAAGGTACAATAAGCAAGTTCCCAGATGATACAAATCTGGGAGGAGCTGTTGACTCCCTCAAAGGGAGGAAGGCCCTGCAGGGAGACCCCGAGAGATCAGAGAGAGGGGCAATCTGCAATCATATGAAGTTCAACAAGGGCTAGTGCCAGGTTCTGCACCTGGGGTGGGGCAGCCCTGGATGCATGGACAGACTGGGGAAGGAGAGGCTGGAGAGCAGTGCCATGGAAAGGGCCCTGGGGGTCCTGGGCAATGGCAAGTTGGACATGAGCCAGCAGTGCCCTGGCAGCCAGGAGGGCCAGCCCTGTCCTGGGGGGCACCAGGCACAGCATGGCCAGCCGGGCAAGGGAGGGGATTGTCCTGCTCTGCTCTGCTCTGCTCTGGGATGGTATGGCCTCACCTCGAGTGCTGGGAGCAGCTTTGGGTGTCACAGTATAACAAGGACATTAAAGTACTAGAGAGAGTGCAAAGGAGGGCCATGGGGATGTTGAAGGGTCTGGAGGGGAAGCCATATGAGGAGCAGCTGAGGTCACTCAGTCAGTTCAGCCTGGAGGAGAGCAGACTGAGGGGAGACCTCACTGCAGTCTGCAACTTCCTCCTGAGGGGAAGAGGAGGGACAGGCACTGATCTCTTCTCTGTGGTGACAGTGACAGGACCTGAGGGAATGGCCTGGAATTGTGTCAGGGGAGGTTTAGGTTGGATATCAGGAAAAGATTCTTCACCCAGAGGGTGGCTGGGCCCTGGAACAGGATCTCTGGGTCACAACACCTGACAGAGTTCAAGAAGTGTTTGGACAATGCTCTCAGGCACATTCTGTGACTTGGGGTGTCTTGTGCAGGGCCAGGAGTTGGGCTCAGTAATACCTGTGGGTCTCTTCCAACTCTGCATATTCTGTGATTCTGTCATTTTAACTGTGTTGTCCTGTTATGGTTTTGCTGTATTGCAGTTAGCTGAAGAGCTGCTGAATGTGTTTTGTAAGTGTGTTTTGTGCTATGGATTGAGAGCTCTGCATGTCTGAGGTTTTTTTTAAAAACTTTCTGCAGCTTCTGCAAAAAGAGCCACAGAGATAAAAGTTTCTCTCTATGTGGGCTTTGTCTTCTTCCCTAGAATTATGAGCCAAAGCCATGTAAGCCTTGCTGTTGCTTTGTCTGCATGTTACCAGGAAAATGTGTCAACTGTTGTGCTTTTAATTGCTTTGGGATTCAGGTCTTCCTGCCTTCTGTGCTGAGGACATCATATGTGATTGATTTGTGTAATTTGTGTAAAACATGTGAATCAACAGACTGTTGAAGTATTTTCAAATTGTTCATTATCTTATTAATGATACTTTATGAAATGGCAATAACTTCAGTAGATTTTACAAGATTCCTTTTCCTCTTTTCTTTTACAAGATTCCTTTTCTTTCATCTTGAGTTCCCAATGTTTAAGGAATTTTCTGCAGGGAAGGAAGAGTTAAAGTTCCTGCTACAGGAAAGACAGTGGAAGGATTTGAACATTTCTGTACCATATGCCAGTTGAGTATCAATTGGTCAGTGCTTTGAGACAGACCTTTCCTGGCTTCATATGCACCCTAGTCCACATCTGATGATTCATTGGACTGAGCCCTACAGCAAGGAATGTGCCAAATTGGTAACCCCACATTTTCATCTGGAAATACTTGGTTTGAGAGTCCCACTGAAGCCGGCATAGAACATATCAGTACCAAAGCATACATCCCTTGTGACAATTTGTTGTTCTATAGGTTTTGTTTGGAAAACTAAGTGACGGGAAAATTGGTGCCTGGATTAGGTAGATGATGGCAGAGTGGTGTCTCAAGCTTCTAAATACTCAAAGACTTTGATGAATCTAGTCCTCAACCCCTTATAAGTAAATGCTTCTAAAGCACTTGCATGAAAGTATTCTTGTCCAAGTACGTGGGTTTTTGGAATAGAAGATACAAAGATATTAAGCAGATACACTTGTATGCAGTTTTCTTTAGCTGCTGGCAAAATATTTACAGTAGAGGGATATTAAATTCTGGAGGCTCAAAAAACTAAGCTGCATTTTGTAGTTTTCTGTTGCAGAACTGGTGTCTCTTTCAAGAATACCAGTTCTGTTTTTATAGTTTTGAGAAGGAAAGCAGCTTCCCATTTGTAATGGATAATAACTTCTCCTTTATGCATTTAAGGTCTATCTGGGGAAATTCCCTAGGCTTTCTTGGTGATATAATTTCTGTGTATTAATTGCTAAAGCTTCACTCAGCTTGATGTAATCTTCCTGCTTCAATAATCTTCAACACAAATGTTCACTGCAGGCCCGTGCAAGTTCAGGTTCAGAAAATTTGTGCGCTTGTGAGAATTGGAGACAGCATATACTAGTATTCTAGCTCATTCTTGTCTGGCTGTCTTGTCTTCATATTTGCTTAGTGAGAGTAGAGAAGTTGGGGGCGTTTTGGATTTCTTTCTTTCAAGTTTTGTTTGAGGAATTACTGTAATTGGCCTCTTGTGATTCATGAAAGTGGAAGAAGTACTGAATAGTATGCTGTTTCATCTCTGCTTTCCAAATTTCTTCTCTGTGTTATGATGTTCATGTTTGACAAACTTCTGGTTATGATTTTTACCAAACAGATCTGAGAAAGTAGTCTAAATGTTTCCTAAGATAAAGGCAATTCCCTCTCCTCTGCATGCCAGGATTTAAGAGAATATTTTAAAAAATGCCTGAGTGACTTATTTGGTTCTTGGTCACTGTTTGTGAAAAGCAGAATATGGCAATGGTCTTATTTACCTGAAGCAACTTAATCCTAGACATAGGCTTTAAAGAATGCACTGGGTGTGTTTTTAGAATATCTTACAAAAATGTAGGTGAAAAATCTGTCCAGATGGAAATGCATCAAAATTTAAAGCACCAGAAAACACAAACAGCACTGAAGCCTGGAACTCTCTAACATTTTCAGCTTCTTTCTCCCTCCTCCCCCCAGGGGAAAGGAGTGGTATTCGTATTAATGAATAAGTCAGGCTGGTTAATATTGACACCTAAAATTTTATATCACAGTGTAAAAGCAGTGCTTTTCTCTCATGCTTACTTCCTAAGCTCTTCGCTTTGTTCTGCAGACATAGCTTTCTTCATCACTGCTTTTCCTTTTATCCACCTTTTTGGGTTTTTTTTCTCCTCTGTCCCTCAGATGCATGTACTTTGCATGGGGTTCAACACACCTCTGTCACTCAGATGCATCGAGTTTGCATCAGCTTCAACTCAGGTAGCTGCTGGGAAAGAGCTTGGCGTGTAATCCTAGCCAGATGACCCTTACAGCATTAAAAAGAGATGGGTACATGCACTTCATCTGTGTAGGAACTGTAGTGAGAAATGTTGTACTGCTCCAGCATGACTTGTATTTTTTGCGCTGTCAGCCTCCCCGTAGCTGTTACAGTGATGATGTAACACTGTCTGCTTGCTGCTGCATTACCCAATATTGTCTCCCAATATTTGAAGGCAACGTTAAAGAAATGGAGCTAAAATGTGAAAGAATCTTCACATTTAGAAACTGTAAAATTACAGCTCTGTGTGTGAAATCAGAAGACAGGAGTAAATGACTAAAATTGAGCAATAGTTTTACTTGAAGAACATTAAACAGGAAGAGGGGGAAAAAAAGGACTATGCCTTGTCTGTCTGAAAGATGTATGGGTCTTCTTAATTTATGATTCCTTTCTCTTTTCCACTCCCCCACAATCTCTGTAGCTTTCTAGGGGAACAAAATAAGTGTTGTCATGATGGGATTTTTTCCTATTACCTTTTGAAACTAGTCTGATATCATACACCTTCAGTGACAGAGAGAGACATTTCATGGCTAATAAAACACCAGTGGGTTGGGGTTTTTTTTCAAAACCAGCTGGTAGCAAGCAGAAGAAGAGTATGACTATTCCTTCCATGGGACTACAGACTACATGCATTACTGCACACCAGACAGTCTCTCCAGTCTGCTCTCTTAGTCCTAACAGGAAAAGTTTTGATCAGAGCTCACACCTCTAGGTTTGACTGCAGACAGTGCATATTAAAATTATTATAAATTTATATGAGATTTTTAGTCAGATCACAGAAGATGCCACATATTATGTGCTCACCACAAGCAGTAAGGCCTTGTCTACTGGGAGGGCCCTGTGAGCAGCTAGGGAGTAGCAGAACAGTGTAGACATTGCAGGATTTAAAATTATATTGTAGAAAGTGGAAGTAATTTTATTTCAAAAACAAAGTAATGCCTTTTGAGAGGCATATGAAGAATGTGCCTTGTAGATAAGGGAGATGGTTCTCACAAAGCTCAGAGTGCCCCTGGTCTGGCTGAAAGGGCTTCCATCCAAAAACAGGAGACAAGACTTGGTGGACTGAAAGTGGAAAGAGAATCCCAGAGCTCTTCCAGTTCTTTGTTAACACAGTATCAAAACCAAACAAGCTGACTGACTTTTTCAGTTTGTAAGTCACCTTTGAAACAAGGGCGTATTTCCAGCATCTTTCCATGACTTCATTGTTAGACTTTATTTGAACAGTTAAAATGCCAAGTCAATAAGTGCAGACTGTATGAACTTATCCAGTTGGCAGCTTATGTATTTTAAATTGCCTGGTTCAAATAGCGCAGAAATTGAAAATTCTAATTAAAAAAAAAAGGAAATTACATTTGGCTGAGCCCCCGAACATGAGCCTTATCAGCAGACTAGAGCAAACAAATGGCACATGCTTTCTACACAATCTTGTTTTTATCTTTCATGAAGGCCATGAGGACTTAAAGAAAATGGGGGAAAAAAATAAAACCAGAACAATCCACCAACATTTAAACAATCTGTTCAGTTCTTGCCAGTTACTTTGGGTTGTTATTGTAGCAGAACAGGAAGAAGTGTAATGTTTTCAGCCTTTGTTATAAGTAGGTACACATCATGGGTGAACAACTTCTGTAAGCATAATGAAATAAACTACCCTTTTTTATGCCTACATGCAGTTCTTTCATTAACAATGTGAAAAGCAGGTTCATCCTGTGATTTGGAGTTTACATTGCTTCATTGACCCATGGTAAAAAGCAACTTACTCTTCTAATTTTTTTAAAATTTTTATGATTTTGCATTAATCGTTATATGCATTAATGACTATGCTGGCTAACTAGCAGTATACTAAAGAAGCTTTTCTTTTAAATAATATGTGTATAGCATTATATTATTATAATTTTTACATATTCTGCTTTTGTATTATATAACATACCTTAATTGGTTACATTAATGGTGGCTTACCTTGATTATTTTTTTCTGCAACAGGAATTGTACTTCTTTTTGTCATTACAGAGACACTGAAGCATTGAAATATCTAAGAGAGTGCAATTAAAGGGTACTAGGATAAAGTAAACCAGTATCTGCATTTCATTTGCAACTTGACTCTTTTCATATGAATTTAAGTAAAACTGTCTATTAATGTTTTATTTGCTCATCTTAAGACAGTAGTGGAGCTAAGCGGGTGATAATGGACAAGTAAACACCATAAGATGTGCTCATTCTTTGCTTCCCATTTAGCCTTAGCAGAGAACAATATCCAAAACAGGTGTTTCATTGTGCCCCAATATACGGTGATGTAAGAGTCAGTGCCACTTCCATTCATGCTTACTTCTCTGAGTAATAGTGTATGGATGTTGATATGCAGTGTTACCTATCTTCCCCTGTCCATCCACATCCCATGGATCTTTAAAAAGTTGGAAAGAAGTCACCATTTAATATAATAATGCTTACATCCATGTTGGAGAGGATGTGGAGACATTTCTGCGTATTTGTTTTTAACCAGTTCTACTGAAAATTAATTTCTATCATGCATGCACAGCATGATTTCTGATGGTTGTTATCTTGAAGTCAGCATTATGATCAGGCATTTACACAAGCTGTTAAAAGTCTGTAACATCTTTCTAACATAAAATCCTTGTTCCTAGCATCCTGATTGTGAAAAATTAGTGTTCATAACCTGTGACAACCGAACTGTAATAGACCAACTCCAATTCTGGAAAGCCAGAGTTCTCTATTAAGAGCTTGTTTGATGCCTCAATCAGATGTAGCCTAGTAAGAGTTACTAAAAATGACTGAAAGGTTTCATCTTGGTACTTTTGCAAATTTTAATTGCTTAAATTTTCAATTGTGGTCTTGAAAAACATGACTAACTTTCTAATGGGCAAATGTACTGTATTTCTGGTGACCAGCCTAGTTCATGTTTCACTCTTTTCTGTCCCCCCAATCTGCACTGCCAGCTGAAACCATCCCAAAGAAAAACTCTTTTAAATGGTACATGTGAGTGCCAAAAAGTACAGAGTGCCTTAGAACTGGACAAACCCAGCATTAGTTAGTGTTTGCCTCTCAGGCTGTGATGCAAAATGCTGTATTTGTGGTAACAGAAAGCTGTACACATAGTTTAGCTGGATTTTACAGTCAAATGGTTCTTGGCAGGCCTGCTTTCAGACATCACCATAGATACCTGTAAAGTCAAAGCTATTTATAAACACAGTTTAAACATGCTTTAGTGGCTAAAATAAGGTCATTTGTTTGTTTACAGCACTGCTAGTGTACAATACATCAAAAGATAACGGTTTTAACGTCACTGCATTCAAGATTTGAATGGAAAATTTTCATCTCATTTTACACATTTTTTCTGTGTGGCTACCTAGCACTATGTTTTGTTGGTTTTTTAAAATTTTGTTAATGGCATTATGTGAAGCAGATGCATTAAAATGGTAATTCTATAATGTTTCTTTTGGTTTTTTGACTATGTTGCTCTCACATCCTGTTATCAACCATTCCAAAACAAACGATGGCATCTGCTGACATGGCAGTGTGGTGCAGCATGGCCCAGCAAAGCATTTGTACTGGAGATGCTGCACACCACAGCTTGTAGATTCCTCTGGGTTACTCTGGAACTGAAATGCACATTAACAGTGTGGAAATTCAAATGTCTTTTCAGCAATGTGATCATTTTAGACTCTCTGAACATGCACAGGTATGATTGCAGTCCCTGTAGATTTATCTAAATACATAAATCAGCTCTATATGCTCTTCCTCTGTGTGTGTACAGTAACTGGGAGATGTATGTCAAGGAGTCTAATCAGGTCAATAATCGTATTATTTAAAATTTAGAAAATACTAATTATACATGTACAGTGTCCATTAACCCTGGTAGTTTTGAAAAATTGATATTTTACACTATGCATTCTAGCACCATTGTTAATTTGGTTTATGTTAATTTAATCAATTTATAAGTTAAGACAATCAGATGAGATTACAGCTAATTAACTTTCTGAGATCTCTAGCAAAGAGAGATGTTTTATTTGTGGGTGATCTCTTGAGTTGTGTAATTAAAAAGTGACTTCATTTTGAACTGAAGAGTGTCAGCTTTCAGTGAGCTTTGCAACAGGGTGACTGAAAGAACAAATAATTCTGTCTGATGTTAATAACTCTGCAGTCTGTTAGTGTTGACCTAGATGTCAGCACAGTACTGTAATTTGTAAGTCTAATTTTATAGGGTAGTACTATGTTATTCTGGGCCTTTTTGAGCAATGGGCAACAAAATAATAAAAAAGTTGACTTCTTAAACTATTGTTAGGCTGCAGATTCTAAAAGCATTATAGCCATTTTCATGTATCTACAGAACCCCCTGTATCAGTAATTGCAGTTTGATGTATTTGATTTTATACTTCTGACATTTCACTATGGAAATATGAATGTTGTTAAAGTGGTTTTGCACCCTTAAGGAGAAGAAGAGTATCATCCTTTAAATGCAAAGACTGGGTTTTGAAAACTGTTGAATTGGCACTTACCAAAAGCAAGTGGCATAATTTGCCTTTGGCGTTGAAAATCACTTGCTTTTTTTGGTATAAAACTGTAAAACTAGATTTTTAAGAAGCAACTCATCCCAATATTAGTAACTGTAATGGTACTTTTCCCCTGTGACATTTCTTTTATACTGTTCAGTCTCTACTGAAAATGTCTTCTGGTTTTAATTTCAGGCAAATTCCTATTATGCTGCTTTCCACTATAAATCTTGGCCAGAAAATGTAAAGAATTTGCAGAATCCCAGTGTAGGCTTCTTTTGTTAATCAGTGTTCAGCGCATTCTTATGAAAATAATCTGTCAGTGTAGCAAAATCTCTGTTCCATTACAAACTATTTCACTTTGAATTGAGAGGGAGAATTTTGGGGACTTTGTTGGAGTAGGATTTCATGCTATGTGTTATTTCATTGCCGTGGTTTAAGCACAGCTGGAATTAAGCACCGCGCAGACACTCGCTCAACCCCTTCCTCTCTCCCCTGCCTCCTCCCCCGACCGAGTGGAATGGGGAGGAGACTCGAAGTAAAACTTGCATGTTGAGATAAGGACAGTTTAATAATTGATACAAAAGTAAAATGCAATAATAATGGTAAATAATAATAATGGTAATAAAAAGGAAACAAACAGGTGAAGGACAATGCAATTGCTCCGCACCCAGTGACTGGTGCCAGACCCCGCTTCCTGAGCCCAGATCAGCCATGCTTCTGGGTAACTCCCCCCAGTTTATATCCTGGGCATGACTTCTGTGGGGTGGAATATTCCTTTGGTCACTTCCAGTCACCTGTCCCAACTGTGCTCCCTCCCAGTTTCTTTTTGTACCTCCTTACTGGCAGAGCATGAGACGAGGAGGGTGGAAAAAAAGTCCTTGACTTGGAATAAACACGCATTTCTAGTACTTTATCTGCTTTTACATCCTTTTATGAAAGCAGCATTGTGAATATGTTTTTTCCCTTCCCATTAGAGAGGGTGCCTATATTGTAACAGTGTCTTGTAAGAAAAGTAAAGCAAATGGAGTTGTTTGACAGGTTCAAAGTTCTGCCTTCGTTAACGTGCTTTGAAGGACACATAATGCATCCTATTAGACCATTTAATGGGCTATACAGATGAATTGTGTGGAAATGTAAGTTTCTAGTAAGTAGGGCACTAAATACTGTTTTGTAGCTTGCTGATAGTAGAAAGATGAAACATTTATTGCATAGATCAATTTATTTGCACAGGACTTGTGAGGTACAACTGCTGAGAGATTGTAAAAAAAAGTGATTGTTTTGGCATAAATCATCACTGAAGTGAAATACTTTAATAACTGCAGTGATAAAAGCATTAGAAAATAGGATATAAAAATTGACCTGTTGCCTCTTACAAGCTGGGTGAGTTTTCAAGTTGAGTATTTTGAAGTGAGATACTGAAGTCTTTGGTATATTGGTGATTTAATGGACTCTTGAGAGTGGCTGTGAATTTCAGACCCCACTGACTTCAACAGGTGCTTAACCACTGCTTCAGCTGCTGTATTCAGCAGTGTTGAGCTGCCACTTCTTTGTATTTCATACATATGCAACATTACGGTATGTAGTTAAATCATTGCTGCTACAGCAATGTACTGTTTGTGTTTTTTAAGAATGGAACAAGCCCAGCCATGAAACAGATGTCATTGTAGTAAGCCCTGGGCAAACACAGAGCAAAAAATGGGCTCCTGCCCTGAAGAATTTTTGTGTGGATTAGTAGCTTCAGATACAGCTGATGCTTCACTCCTGTCTGTTGCATGCAGCACTTGAGAGCTGATGTTTGGGTGTTTTGAGAAGAGGTGGAAATGGGAATATGGTACATCCTCAGCAGGTATCACTGCTCTTTGGCTTCTAATGCATGTGCTGGCAGGCACTGGGCAGGTCTGCCTTCCTAAAGAGACTAAGGAGTTGAGTGAAGAGCAGTCTGGATTGCAGTCAGCAAGAGCTGAGCCTCAAAACTTTTGCCTTCTAGCAACATTGCAGGCTGCAACTTGGACATGGAGACACATATATATCAGCAGGGATTCATAGGAGTACATGTGTACCTCCTCTGTGGCGGGAGAGTGGGTGCATGGATTCAAACCCACCATTAGCTGACTCTTCACACAATCTCAAAACATTGGTTACTGGAATAAAACTTCAGGTGGTGTGAAAATTCATTGTTCAATCAAAATCTGAGTGTTCTTGGGTTCAGGATTTTTTTTGTTCCCCTGAATGTATGTAACTCTTCCTTTACTTCATTGCAATCTCATGTTTGCATGTGTAGCTTACTGTCTCAATGCACTTCTTTTTTTCTCATAACTCCTCATCACCCATTTAAGTTGCTGTTTGTATACTATATTTTATGTCTTGAAATTACTTATTTCCATCACAAACTCTACATTGTCCCTCTTTTCTTGGCTTCTAGCACAATATACTAGCACTAATTTTGCTAGCACAAATGTACGTTGTTAAAGGTGTTTATATCGTCTTGTGTAGTCTAATCTAATATTTCAAAACAAACACTGAAATATGAGTCCCTTTGAAGCCCTCGGCTGCATTCAGTGAGCACCAGCATCTGTTTATTGTAAGGCTTTGGGCAATGACAAACAGTATTCACTTATGCTTTTCCCCACCTTTAA
This sequence comes from Origma solitaria, assembly GCA_013397895.1. Lineage (NCBI taxonomy): Eukaryota > Metazoa > Chordata > Aves > Passeriformes > Acanthizidae > Origma > Origma solitaria. Next base: position 272,606 of record VZRL01003726.1, on the reverse strand, counting down.
GAACAGAAATGGATGTAGTGCACTTTTTTGTATCGTCTTTAATCCAGGCCGTCTTCTCTTGTTTGAAAGCTAGTCCTGATCACTGTAACATGAGTCCTGACAGAAGGTCTTTCCCTGAGACCAGAAACTTTAAATGCATGAGCAAGATTGTACAGAATCTGTACCTCTGGATCTAAAAAAAAGGCCAAGAATTTATTTTTATGTATTCCATCCCTCTCAGAACAGTGCACTGGCATATATTTATCCCAGGCATGTACTCAGCAAGAGGCTTTCTTGAGCTAATATGCACTGGGAGGTGGCTCCTTCTGTTTCTTTTTCCTGAAATATGTGTTAGTCTTTTCTGGGACTGCTATGATTCTGCCTTTTTTTTTCTCTTTTTTTTTTTTTTTTTTAATATACTTTGGTTTTTTTTATTATCTAACCCTATACTAGGTATTCACATAACTAAAATCAGAAACCAGGAGAAGTTTCTGCAGGTGTACTTTTAGACTGGGGGGCCTTGCTCACCCCAACATCCCGAGAGAGCACCAGCAGGAGCTGTGAGATGCTGGATTAGGCGGTGAGTGTGATGGATCGATTAGTGAGGATGGAGTTGGAGAGTTCATGGTGTACAGCCTGGGGTGCAGCAGGTCAGGAGTTGTGAGCTGAGAGTCATTAGGGGTTACCATCCACTAGTGAGGCATCTCTGCACAAGACGCTTCTCTTCAAGAGGGACATAAACAAGGGGCTCCTCTCCAGTGCCCAAGTCCTTCACCCTATCCTTCTCCTCCCATTCACCATTAGGAACCTTCATGAATCATTAAATAACAATAAACCTCTGTTCCTGCTCAGGGTTTTGCTCTTATATATTAAAATACAAGAACTGTAGATTATGGAAAGGCGTTTGGAGAAAATTTGGGTGTTTTTTGTTACTAAAGCTGCTTTCAAAGCCATGAAAACTAATAACACTTTTTTGCTACGATTTGCTGAACTAAATCTTGCAAACTTCAGTAGATGCTGAACAGCTTAAAATTGACATTTTGAAACAAATGACTAATTGCTTCTTAAAGTAAAGCACATGGGTTTGGAGGTTTTTTTCTCTGTATTTAGGGAGGATTCTTTGATTGTCCTAAAATAAGATAAAATTTTCCCTCTATGTAGTTATTTTAAGATTCATTATTAGTAATATAATTAAATGCTTCATTTAAAGGCATATAAGAAAGAAACCCAGCCCAGTTTATACTTAAGCATATGTCATATATAAGCCTTGTCATATATTGCTGACATCTGGTTATAGTCTGTCCAGGTTTAAAGCAAATTCCACTACAGGACCAGTATGATCCATATGCATTAAGAGAGCAGTGCTAATGATTGTACCTTTTCCCACTGGATTCCTTCCCTAATTATAAATCCTTTCCTTTCCTTTCCTTTCCTTTCCTTTCCTTTCCTTTCCTTTCCGAACCTTTCCTTTCCGAACCTTTCCTTTCCGAACCTTTCCTTTCCGAACCTTTCCGAACCTTTCCGAACCTTTCCTTTCCTTTCCGAACCTTTCCTTTCCGAACCTTTCCTTTCCGAACCTTTCCTTTCCGAACCTTTCCTTTCCGAACCTTTCCTTTCCTTTCCGAACCTTTCCGAACCTTTCCGAACCTTTCCGCACCTTTCCTTTTTTTAATAGCAAAAATTGCATAATATATCTAGTCTGGAGGGCTTTCATGTTGGCAATGTATGTTTTTTATTGATATAAAATAATTTGAAGATTATGCATGCTCCAGAGCTTAATTATGCTTTCAGCTGCCGATGCTGTGAATTTCAGTTTTTCTTTTCTAGTTTGGTCATTCTAGAAATAGCATCTAAAGCTGTTTCCCACATCACAACTGAAGAGTTGTCATGTTTATTTAACCAGGTAATCTGGCTTTCAGTAAATCCCAAATTTCAGTTTTTCACAGCTACGCTTGGATTCCTGTCATGCCCAAAGAGTGCAGAAAAATTTTTTTCTAACCCTGGTTTAGTTTGTTAAAAGAAGTGTTCTTTTCATAGGAGAAGGGACTAAATATTTTTCAGGTCATACCCTACCTCACAGATTCCTCACTCCCTGGAGGACAACACACAGATCTTCTAGCCCAGTCTCACTGCTGGCATCACTGCATGTGGAAAAGGTTTTTCAGTGGTGTTTTTGGGGCCAGGCTGAGGATGATGAGGTCAATCAGCAGAAGCAGCCAGCGCCAAGCTCTTAGCCATCACACTGTCGTGCTGTGGGAGCCAGGAAGGTGTGGAACCCTGCCACTACCTTGCAGCCCCCAGAGAGAGACGCTGCCCTTGGCCTTCAGGCAGCACACTGTAGTCACGTGTAAGAAGCGTAATCTGAAAGGAGAGTTACGACATTACAAATATTTAAAGGAACAAGCATCTAGTGAGATGATAAAAGCTGTGCTAGTCTGGTTGGGGTAAGTTATATGAATAAAATAAGTATGTAATATTTAAGGCAAAGAAGTTGCTCTGTGGGAAATTGAGTCCTAGAATATGAATGTCTTAAGATGTATCTTGGTATTTTATCATTTAATGCGTCTGCTTTGGATAGGTCTGTTTTGGGTGATACTTTGCTTTTGTAGGACGTGTGTGCCTTAGCTATTTGGGGAAGGAGGACTGTCAGTTCTATAACTCTGCTTTTCTACTAGCTTTTACAACACTGCGTAAGGTCTACCTGGATATCTGTGACTTTGAAATAAACTTTTAGATTCTCTAGTACTCAGTAATTAATTTTGGAGTATCTCTGGTGTAAAAGCAAAAGCATGTATTGACAAGATTTTGTTTATTAAGATCTGCTTTTGACATTTCACAAGGATTGGGAAAAGGGATGTTTCACATGGTACAGTTCTTAAGGTTTCTTTTCTCGTGTTTATGTAGGATTAAATTGATCTGACTAGTTTTCTACTGCTTTCACTTGTTCGACTACTGGTATAATGATAAGTTGTTTTCTGAAGGATACCATCTGATTTTTAAGGTTGTGAAATAGGGTCGTTTAGTAACTTCTGCATGCTCGAGCCTTAAAAAAATGATGGGTTTTATTTTTTACACAGGATCCACTGGTCTATGACTTTTCTTACATTAGAAAGCTTTTGTGCCTTTTCATTCACATATATATATATGCACACCTATAAATACACTGAGGATAAGCCTTATAAAAATTGTTGTTGTTATTAATCTCTTGTTAAAGTTCAGTAGTCAAGTCTACATTGTCCTCACAGTTCAACTGTTTCATTTTGTTCTTTACACAGGAGCCCTTACCAAAGTAAAGGAGAGTAAGCGGCACGTGGAAGAGGGGAAGATGGAGCTCCAAAAAGCTGAGGGCATTCAAGAACGTTGTAACATTATTTCTTTTGCAACTCTCGCAGAAATTAATCATTTCCACAAAATTCGTGTGAGGGACTTTAAATCACAGATGCAGCATTTCTTGCAACAGCAAATACTCTTTTTCCAAAAAGTGACACAAAAGCTAGAAGAAGCTCTTCACAAGTATGACAGTGTTTAGTCTCTGGTTTGTGGACTTTGCTCAGCATGAACGTGACCCAGGCAGCAGAGCAAATGCTGCTGAAGAGCTGTTGCCAGTAATAGATGGCAGTAAAAGGATGGGTTTGTGTTCACCTGGAACCCTGGTTTAATCTCCGATTATGTAGAAAGGAAACAGTTATAGGGCTATGTAGTAGAAACAGTACCACGCATTGTAACTAAGTTATACTGTGTATGCCTACACCATTGTAACTTTTTTGAAATAATGAGAATACTATTTGCCTTATTGCTTTTTGAAATACGGTATCTTAGTGCATACTCCGTAGACCTCAAAGCCCTTTGGGTATTTAAGGAAGCTGGCTAGATAAAAGCCTGCTTCAGATGCCTTTTTACTTTCCTAGATTTGGATTTCCTAAATTCAAACAATTCTCTGTTTACAGACTCCTACTAGAGCAGCTATGTGATTCTGTGCCTTTAGACTCTATTTTTCCTTTTCTAGTAAGTCACATTTTTATGATTGAATGAATGAAAGGTTGATGCCTATTACAGGAACCGATGATGAAACCTCACATTGACTGGAAAAAATCAGCTGCCATCCAATTTGCATAGCACATACTTTCTTATGACAAATGTTGGCTCAAAAGGGAGAACTTAAATTTATTTACATTTTCCCTGAAAATGGAGACTACTTGTTACATGTACTAGGATGTTAAGCACATGTACAAAAATACACCACTTAATTCTCTTTCTGAAATAGATAATACAGTGAGGGTTGGGTGTTTTTGGTATACATTACTGTGAGTGGAAATTTGAAGAGCTAGCCTAATAAAAGTTGCATATATTAAGGGGATATTAATGCAAGCTATGTGGCTGCAACATTTTTTTTTAAGTTTCAAATTATTTGCTCTTTGTTCAGTTGCTGATTCAGTTTAACTTCAGACTTGCATCTGCATTGCCAGTTGTCTGAGTTGAAACTCCACTGTGATTCATTAGTTTACTAAGTTAAAAGTTTTCGGGGATGTTCAGTAATATAAATAATCTGAAGTCTTGGCTGAACTGACGTGGCAAACAGGTGGCATTTTTATGTTTGTAACACTCAAGAATTAACAATTGTCTTAATTTTTGTATAAATATTTTTGACAAGCAGGGTGCATTTATATATATGTAAACACTATCTTTTAAAGAAGTTTATGGCTTATTTCCCTTGAATTAAGTCTGAAGTCTGTATTTCTTACCTATTGGTTTTCTTATAGGTCAGTGTGAAAGAGGGTTTTTGTTTATCCTACCTTTTTCCTCCTAAACAAAAATAACAAAACTTTGCAAGGAAGCAAAATGTTTATTTTTTTGTTTTAATTGAATTAATCAAAAATAGCTTAAACAAATGAAAGCCTGGAAAGGTAGTTGAGCAACAGTTACAATTAAGTACAAATCATTCCTCACCTATGCAGCAGAAATGTGCAGTTCTTTCGCTCAATCATCTGAGTTTCTGTAGTTTAACCCCACACCTCTGTTTCAGAGGAACAAATGAAAGAATGTAGTTTTGGTTCTAAGATTCATCTCCAAATGTTTGGAGATGGCTGTTTTGTGCAAGCTGTGTTTGGCGGTGCTTCTAGTACATACACAAAGCAGTAAAATACAAAATAATGATGAGGGGAAAGTGAGTATTTGTAAAGGAAAGGACAATCAGTGAGGAAAGCCTCCATTTCCAGCCTGTTGAAACAGTTCTGCAAACAAGGTTGACCATAAAATAAGGACCACAGTCTTAGGGCTGACTTGCTCTTTACCTTCCTCATGGTGTCTCATTCTACATTCGAAACTCACCACTTCCCCTAACAGCTCTTCCCAGCAGAATTCCTGCTTTCCCGAATCTCATTTAATTATGTGACAGGCTGATGAGCTAGGTTTGAGCTGAGTTCCATGGCTTATGTTTGCTTAAGCCAGATACTGTTTTAGTAAATGTCTTTACAGTAATTAAATCAGACTACAATCAAACTGATTGTACATGGAGGTATTAAGGCCTGTTCATAAACTGATCTTGGTTCATTTGAAGTATTTTAGGAGGTTAGTGTTAATGACTTGTTCATGTCTGGGAGGAAATTAAGCTGTGATATGTATTCATACAACATTATCAGACAGGTACAGTTTTCCCTAATAAACTGTCATGGCCTTCACCTTACTATCTCATTTGTGAATTTTTTTGGGCAGGGGAAAAGTGGGGGTACTAACTGGTTATCTTTGATGTACCAGAAAATCTTGACTGGAATCCTGGTTTAAATTGTTGCAGAGTTAAAAGAGGTTCAAGTCTACATCTATATTAGCATCTTCCTCTTTTCATCACTCATTACAGAGTTGAAGTTAAACTGGCTGATGGGTGGAGCACAAAGAGTTACCGTAAAGGGTTGTGTCAGGCTGGGTTCCAGACCAGTCACCAGTGGGGTTCCACTAAGCTCCATCTTAGGCCCTGTGCTCTTCACTGTCTCCATAAACCACTTGGACACAGGTCACGAAGGCATATTAGGTTTGACAATGAGACTAAGTTGGGAGTAACTGTGGACCCCTTAAGGGCAGAGAAGCTCCACAGAGAGACATGGGCAAATCAGAGGATAGGCACTCATCAACCATAGGAAGTTCAAGAAGGGCTAGTGCCAGGTTCTGCACCTGGGGTGGGGCAGCCCTGGATGCATGGACAGACTGTGGAAGGAGAGGCTGGAGAGCAGTGCCATGGAAAGGGCCCTGGGGGTCCTGGGCAATGGCAAGTTGGACATGAGCCAGCAGTGCCCTGGCAGCCAGGAGGGCCAGCCCTGTCCTGGGGGGCACCAGGCACAGCATGGCCAGCCGGGCAAGGGAGGGGATTGTCCTGCTCTGCTCTGCTCTGCTCTGCTCTGCTCTCTGGGATGGCCTCACCTCGGGTGCTGGGAGCAGCTTTGGGTGTCACAGTATAACAAGGACATTAAAGTACTAGAGAGAGTGCAAAGGAGGGCCATGGGGATGTTGAAGGGTCTGGAGGGGAAGCCATATGAGGAGCAGCTGAGGTCACTCAGTCAGTTCAGCCTGGAGGAGAGCAGACTGAGGGGTGACCTCACTGCAGTCTGCAACTTCCTCCTGAGGGGAAGAGGAGGGACAGGGACTGAGCTCTTCTCTTTGGTGACAGTGACAGGACCTGAGGGAATGGCCTGGAATTGTGTCAGGGGAGGGGTAGGTTGGGTATTAAGAAAAGGTTTTTCACCCAGAGGGTAGATGGGCACTGGAACAGCTCCCCAGGGCAGTGGTCACAGCACCAATCCTGACAGATTTCAAGAAGCATTTGGATAATGCTCTTGGGCATGTGGTATGATTCCTGGGGTTCCCTATGCAGGGTCAGGAGTTGTACTTGATGATCCTGATGAGTCTCTTCCAGCTCACCAAATTCCATGATTTTATTATGTAGGGAGCCTGAACTCCATTAATGCTTACTGCACTATACAAGAACTACAGTATTAATGGTATTTGGAACACATGTGACATTGACCAGTTGTGACTATCTGACTGCTGAGTGGTCTGGGATCCAAAGGTATTCTGCAGTAATGTGAATATATATTATGTGTGACTGTGGAAGCACCAAACGAAATCTAATGACTTAAATAAATAAATGTGAAAGAAAGCAAATTTGCTTTGTATCATGATGTTATATTCCTTTGTTTCATGTGATTCACATAATTTGTTTTCGATGCATCACAGTTTTTGTGTTAATAAATAGTGTCTGGTATGCTTGTTGGGGTTTGATATCTGCAAGAAGATCCACTGAAGTATTGGTTCTTGTTAAAGTGCTGAATCCTATGAAAACTGTGGAATGAACCCATCAAGAGAATATATCTACTTGGAATCACCAGCTAGTGGAGTATGAATAATATTTCTGTTCAAGTTGTAGGGTTTATGTTAGCAATTAGCACCATATTATTAGATGTTTGATTCCTGTCCCTTTTGTTTTCTGATACTTGCAGAAGATAGTCCTGTGATTTGTGCATGTTCTCTAGATTCCTTCTACCTGTTTCAGGGTCCAGTTGCATAGTACACTTGATTTATAAGTGATTTATTAGAGAGATGAATAGGAGAATTGTGTGGTGTTGAAAAATTCAAGACAAGCACCAATAATCTGGAAAAAAGAAAAAAAGGAAGAATACGTTGTGAATAAAATTGGTTTGGTTTTAGAAAACTTTAATCAGCTGCCTGCACTGAAAACACCTACATTGCTTCATGAGGCACAGGTGTCTTTTTGGTGAATTACAAGATCTGGTTGGCAGTATCTGATTATTTCACCAGACCTTCATTATTCTGGCTAGCATCTTCCCTCCTGGATGCCTGCTCCAACCTGAATTCTTCTGGGAAGCTTAAGTGAGAATTGTCCAGCTACTTCTCAAAAGGAGTACATAAAAAATTTTTAAAAGGGAGTTTTCAAATTTTATAAACAATTTGGCTGGAAATATTTAGTTCTTTCATACCTTGGAGAAAGGACTTGATATTTGGCAGACTCATTATATTTTACAACCTTAGATATGCTTTCTGCACTGCCTGTGCAAATTTGTCCATCTATTTCCAAGCTATACTGAAGTTTCTCTGGGCCCTGCTGTGCTCAGTTTTGACAGATACATTTTCTACAACTCCCTTTTGCTCCAGGCAATCTTTATTCTAACCCTAGTCAGCAGCAGCTAAGTGAGGCTTCATAAGTCGTTTTCCCCGTCCTTCAGAGGAGGCTGAACCTCTCAGAAGCTGGGGAAAGGAGCTCTCAGTAGGTGCTGGCAGCTCTGTAAGCCTGGCCATGGGAGAAGAGGAGCAGCAGCCTGGAACACAAGTTTGATGTTGTGCCTGGCAGCTACAACAAGGTGGATGTCAGCGATAGTTGAAGAGAAATAGGGAAAAAATAGTGAGGAGAGAAAGCCCCTTAACTACAAAAGCCTGTTCCTCCAGTCCCTAATTACACCTTGGGCTTCCCAAGCATCTGTGGCCTTTTGCTGTTTCTAAATGGCCGTAATGAGCAGGCAGAAAATGTGTAACTTTAGTTCTGCTGGTGGTGAGGAAACATTTTTGTTTCCATCATTAGAAGTTAACTTTCTTTGGTTGATGGTCTTACCCGCAGTTGAAAACTCTGTTGAAGAACTGTGGATTTCGGGGCTGAGTGAGATGCCATAATTCAGGCTCTGTCAGACAGCACAATGGGTGCCAGGGTAGCCTCATGTGTTCTGATATATGCTTTTTTCTTGGGAAGAGGAGATAAATGTCAGAAATTGTGCACATAAAAAGCCCTGTATTAAAGAATACTAAGATTAATAATTTAGTAAAAAATAATTGAAAAATTTTTAAAAAATCAGAATTAAAGTTGCCTTTGTAACTAACATACCAAGGCACATCATGAGACATGGTCAAAGAACGTCTTGCACCATTTCACGGCCTGATTAAGTGCACATGATGTAAAGCATTGTCCTAGTCAACTAAGGTCTGTCTGGGAGGTTGTTGTCTGGATAATCCTTCATCTTTTGCAGTATGGGTTGTAGTCTGAGCAGTGAGAAAGGCAAGCAGAGTGAATCTTGTACAGTCTTTGTCAGCCTGCAGGGTTCAGATAACTTGACTCTCTCCCTGTCTGTACCCAGGTTATATGCAATATAAGCCATGTGAGATAAATAATTTATATGCTTTCCATTTTGTGTAGGCTTGAGTTTAAACCCAGGACTTACACAGAATAACATGCTGGAAATTCACAATTTTCACCAAAGGTTATGCACATTCTGCTTTGGAAAAAAAATAATTGGGTATTCAACCGCACAAATTAGAGAACCTATGAAATCTATTAGCTGTGAAAGAGGAATAGTAAACGTGGGTCATATTGTTGGATATTGCAAATATAAATATTGATTCCTTGAAATTAGTTTTCAGATGTTGATTTATTTTTTAAAAAATCCCTCCTAAGAAAATTAATACTTAACCTTCAGAATGAGGTGTGAGTGTTATTTAGGAAATATGGGATGGGGCCACTTGTAGAGTAAGGAGGATTCTCAGGTACTGTTCATTCAGTGAATGGAAGAATAAAGACCTTCTAGATGAATCATAGAGTGGTCATGTCATTGGAGCACATTTTTGACCTCTATTCACAGGAAAGCTGAATTAGTCACATGGGTTATTTATATAATATAACTTATTTCTGGCATTTCCTAAGGCTTGAGATGCTGCATTTGTCATTCAGTAAATTCTCAGTGTAACACAGAGCAGTATAGGATGTGTTATGCATAGAAAAGTAAATTGTGTAATATATGTGAGTAGTGTAATTCTGGTATACTTCAGACTCATGCAATTGGCAGCAAAGCTCAGGGATGCCCTGAGTTAATTTAAATACAAATTACTGAAAGATACAGTAACCATTTTCTAAAGGTAAAAGGTATCTCCTGTACTGACTGACTGATAGACTTGCCACTTGGCAACTCCTTTTGAAACTAAGTACTTAATTTGGTCCCACTTCGAAATCAAAGGGAATTTTTTTTTGTTTGACTCCACTGGGAAGAACATCAGGCTCAGTGGGTTGAAATTACATCCCTCCATCAACCCAGAAGTGTTCTGACCAGAGTATTCCCCTCCTGTGCTAATTTAGAATTGAATCTAACATACAGAATTTTGAAGTTGCCTGTCAAAAAGCTCTACTCTGCAATTTTAATAAAAATTATTCCCTGTTTTGGGGAATATGACATTATCATTTGAAATGAAGGATGTCATTTTCAATGCTTTTTGTTTTAAAAGGCATTTCCAAGAAGCGTAAAAACCTTCTGTGAGAAGATTAAGTCAGTAATTTTTTATTTCATCTTTTCTCTCTTGAACCTTTTGACATTAACATGTATTTTTATGGAGAAAATGAAAGGAGGAACATGACATAAATACATGAAAAAATGTAGAGCTAGGTGAGGCCATACAAAATTTTATTTGTAATGAGTACCCCATGCTGTATTTTAAGGTCTTCTCCCAGGGAAAAGGGGGGGGGGGTTGTAAGGAAAAAAAGCAAGAATCACTTCTTTAATTAAAAATTAAGGTGGTGAAATAATACTGTAAGAGTATCTTCCCTTCCGTTTTTAGTCACTAGCCCTCAGGTAAGAATTGCAGCAGATTTTTGGTTCCTTCTCTGTGCTGGAGGGACACTCAGCTGGCTGCCTGTCCTGCAGGAGGCTGCCATACCCATCCGCTCCGCCCCAACCCTTCCTAAGGTGGCTGGGGAAAGAGCCACAGACGGCAATTCCGTTTCTCAGGCGATTTCTGGTGTAGTTGCAAACACGTGAACAATGTTGCAAAACAGCACTTGCAAAATAAGAAGTGACAGAGTCCCCTAAAGCCATCCTGGCCGGGTGCTGCAGCATTCACTGTTTCATTTTGCTTTGCTCAGAGAAATGTTGCAGGCAAGAAGACAATTCCAATTTTTAAATCAAAGGAATTTAAGACCATGCTGCTGATTCAATTGCTGTGTCAAATCTGTGCCAGTGATTATCTATCACGGTTAGATTTCATTTCATATAATTGTAAGGAAAATAAAGAGTTTTTCAGAACTCGGCAAGTGTTGGGAAAACCTTGTTTGCTCGCGTCCTTGTTCAGAATCTGTGAAGCAAGCTTCGCAGAGGGAAGGTCCCTGCTGCCAGAGTGTGGTACCAGGTCTCCGTTGTGCCCATGGGTAGCTGCTCTGTAGAAAGTCTGTCCAATAGATTAGTGCAAACCAGACAGAATGTGCTAATGAAGAATTGCTAGTTGGTAAGAAAAGCATGCCTTTTCAAGCTCAATTACATTCTCCAGCAGAGTCTTTAATTTCAAACATTTAGTGCATGCAGTTTCTTTTCATTCCCACTGTCTCCGTGGGACTCACTCGTAAATAAGCATAGGCAGTTGTTCCCAGACAGCTTGGGCTGTTCCATAAGCAATGTCCATTCAGAAGCTGTGAGCTGAAAGGCAGCTGTATCTCTGCTTTAGGGTAAATAGTGTTGCAAGGTGCCCTGAAGTTCTATTTGGAGTGCTATGGAAGTCAGATGTAAAAATGAAGCTGTGATGATACACGTTAAACCCTGCACAAAAATGTGGCTAATGCCACATCCTGCAGTGGTGAGCAGCTGAAGCTCTTGTCCTATTCTGCCTATCTTTTCCCCCAGGTGGTTGTCGTCAGTGACACTTCAGTCTCTCAGTGTCTCAAATAGGTAAGTTTCTGGGCTCTGCTATCCATACCCCCACAGCTCATGCAGTGATGACGAAGTGTATCTTAGTTCAAGAACTCGTTGCTCACACTTTGAACTACAGTTAAGGAATGTGTTTGGTTGAAGGAGTTGAGCAATATGCATCCCCATGCCTGGGAGTGGGGAGGAAAGAATTTTAACTGTTCGCAGTAGTAACCAGATAAAAGGTAGACTCTGCACCTTAGAACATTGCTCAGTGTATCAGTGTGGTAAGAAAAGCGTGTCTGGAACTTGTTAAGGCAGGAAGATGAGAAGGAAGGGGTAAGTAATTGTCTCTTTCCTCATAGGCCAAGCTCAGACTGTGGAGCTGTTTGCTGACAACCAAAGAGGAAACCTGAAGAATGATGCAGGTTTTCCTTTGGACCATTCTGAATCATGAATGCCCAAAGGATAAAGTATCCTGCAGAAGGCAGTTGTGGCTATTTTCTCTTTAGAGTCATTGCTGCTTGGTCTGAAATACAGGAGCAACACTGGCAGAAGGAACCTCTGGCAGTAAATCCTCAAAGAGTTTCAAGGTCATCTCACAACCTGTCTTGAGTTCTTCTGCACTTGGAGACAACAAGGATGAGCCATAGCTCACACTAATCACAGATGCTTGTTCCTGAGACATGTGCCTGAATCTCTGAGGCCAAATGAGCTGGGATTCCCTTACACATAGGTGAAGCTATTTCAGTGCTCTCCAGGACAGGCTGCAGGAGGCAGTGACAGTCGCACTGGCATTGATCAGGGCTCAGCATTACCTTGTTCTTTAAGAAGACACACTGTAGGTGCACACCTGCCAAAGAGGGCTCTGGGATCTGAGTCCCCAGGTTATAAAAATTTACATCTGAAGCTGTACAGGAAGGGCATAAGCTCTCAAGGGACTGTGTGCTGATGACCCCAGTGCTCATTCCTTCCACTGACTACTTCTGTATGTTCTTTTGCTTCTCTCCCTGGGAAATGAGTATGCAAATTGTTCAGGGAGTCAAGTCACCCAATGCAGAGATCCTTTCCATGAGCCAGGCACCTTAAGCTAGGTTTACAGGATCTGCATTCCTTATGGGCCTTAAACAGTTATCTGCTTGGATAGTCAGGAAATTTTGTTCAAATTATACCTAAAGTAGATTAGCTAAACCATGTTAAAGCCTTATATTCATGTGCTCATTCAGGATTCATGCTATTTCCATTTAGCTTTATTTGTTCACATACGGAATTAAATTAAATCAAATTAAGCTTAATACTGAACATGAATGCCCAGTGTTTGCATAGGGAGTTATGCAGTTCTAATACCTAAATTTCTGTATGTATCTGACACATGAAAACTAGTCTGAAAATTTCTGCAGAGGAAAGATGACAAATAATTTCCTATATTTTCTAGAATTTATTACAAAATCTGAACAACTTTTCTCATTCCTAGCATCTTGTCTAAACTGGGATTAGAGTCCAGGTCAGATTCCCTAGAGGAGCTGCAGCTGCATATCCACAGGAATCCCAAAACCAGAAAGGCCAGGGTGAGAAAAGGCTCTTCAAGTCTTCATGATTCTCAGCATTGCTGCAAATACACCACCTCATGTGAGGCACGACAGTTCTGCTGCGCTTCACACCATACCACCCATTCCTTCTGCTAACAGCCCGAACTGCATTGCCACAGACCTGTCACTGTCCCCGCTGCCCGAAGGACAAACAAGCATAACAAAGGAAAACAGGCAAAACCAGGCTGATAGAATTAAGCTGTCATGGAGGGCCTGTGATCTGTAGCAATTGGAAATTTTATCTACATGTTTGTAGGTAAGGGTGACTCAATTTTTTCCTTATTATGGGTGCATCAGGCATGTTCTATCTGAAACAACTCTATATTTGTATAAATTTACTATACATGTTTCCTTTCCACATTCACTCTTTACTCCAGTTTGGCTGGCTTCATTCTTAGAACTTGTATTAAAAATTCATGAAAACTTTTATCAAGATTTTATCTGTCAGGTACTTTTTTGTCTCTTGTGAATACTTGTCACTGAAATATTGTTTCAGTGGCTAATTTGAACTCTTTCTGGCTCATTTTTAATTCCTACTCAAATGTTTGTAATTTCATAGTCTGACAATGAGCAGAATCTAATCTTTATCAGTAGGAAGGGAGATAACCTAGCTGGGTTTTTCCTCCCTGTCTCAGGATCCTGATGAACACTAAGCAGCCCAAAGCAGAGGTGTGTCCCAGAGTATAGCGAAGGCAACATATGGGCTGCTGCAATAAGCTGCAGAACAAGAATATTTGGGCCTATATTTGGAATATACATTCAAGGAGGCACTAATTCTCAAATTATATATTTAAAATATCTTCATCAACCACCTGGAAGTGCCTAATTCCATATATTTTCAGGTTAGTTTTTTGGAACTGATGCAGGTGTGCTTTGCACCTCCCTCAAGGCTGCTCATGTCTCCATAAGGTCAAACATCTCATTGCTTAAGGTGCATGTAAAATTCATCAGCACAGATTAACTGGACTTTGCTCAACCTGTGTTTTTTAGAGTCGCGATGGCATTGCTGGAGATCACCTGGAGGAGAACAAGGTCTAGATTAAGCATCTGCTCCCTGAGTGCAGTGTCCAGCAACTGAAACCTTAAACTGGGTTTACTTTCTTCTGATTGATCCTGCAGGCTTTTCTCTGGTAGCAGAGTTCATGGATCCAGAGGACTGAGTCCCAAGATGTACATGCCAAGGATGAGACCCAACACCTACCAGCTAAACTGAGATACTTCCTCTCAGAATTGAGAGTGCAGGGTGCATTTGAACTTACACTCAGCTGGAAATGCTGGCTATTTGTGTTGCTTTAAACTGTCTTTTGGAGAATCACAGATTTATTAGGGTTGGAAGCGACCTCAGGAGGTCATTCAGTCCAGCCCCCCTGCCAAGGCAGGGTCACCCAGAGCAGGTGACACAGGAGCACATCCAGGTGGGTGTTGAATGTCTCCAGAGAGGGAGACTCGACAACCTCCCTGGGCAGCGTGCTCCAGTGCTCTGCCACCCTCAGAGTGAAGTTTCTCCTCACGTTGAGGTGGAGCTTCTTCTGTTTTAGTTCATGGCCATTGCTCCTCATCCTGTCTCTGGGTACCACCAAAAAGAGTCTGCAACCATCCTCTTGGCACCCACCCTTGAGATATTTATATGCATGAATGTGACCCCTCTCAGTCTTCTTTAATTCAAACAGGCCCAGCTCTCTCAGTCTCTCTTCATGAAGAGATGCTCCAGACCCCTCATCATCTTTGTGACTCTTCACTGGACCCTCTCCAGCAGCTCCTTGTCTCCCTTGTACTGAGGAGCCCAGAGCTGGGCACTCCAGATGTGGCCTCAGCAGGGCCGAGTAGAGAGGAGGATCAGCTCCCTTGACCTGCTGACCACACTCTTCTGATGCACTCCAGGGTCCCACTGAGCCTTGTGGCCACAAGGACACACTGCTGGCTCATTGTCACCTTGTCACCCGCCAGGACTCCCAGGTGCTTCTCCGCAGAGCTGCTCTTCAGTGGGGCAGCCCCAGCCTGTGCTGCTACTTGGGGCTGTTCCTCCCCAGGTGCAGGAGGAATTCCTCCCCATTCCTCCCCTGCACTTGCCCTCGTTGAACCTCATTAGATTTTTCTCTCCACCCAACTCTCCAGCCTGTCCAGGTCCTGCTGAATGGCACTGTATGTTAAAAGAGTCAATATTTTATGCATTAATTGTGGTGATCCTGCATGGTGCTAGCTCAGGCACTAAGCACTTCTGAAACCACTGACAGGGTTTCAAGTTTCACAATTATTAGGAAATGAGACTGAATTATGGTAAACCAAAAACTGCGACACAGTCTGCTTTCTCACCTTCATCAAGACGTCTTTTTTAAGATAGCAGAGAGCTAATTATCAGCGTGTTTTGAAGTGGACTCTATGCCTGTGTCAGTGAATGCTGATAGGAGTGTCAGTGCATTAACAGCAGCAGGTATCTACTTTCAGGTTGGAAGAAAACAAATGATAACAAACACGGTTGCTCAGCTCTCGAGCACATTTATTTATCAATATATGTAAGAAAAGTGTCACCCTTCAATCAAATAAATGTATTCAAATCCTGTTAGCAGCAGGATCTTCCAACTAAATTTTTTTGGATACTTATGGCCCACACTGATGGTAGGCAGCAGATGCCTACTTTTCCATTACTGACACCTCCCTTAAAAAAAAAAAAAAAAAAGGAAAAAGAAGCTAAACAGCCAAACAAACAAAAACCACAAAACACACAAAGAAACAAGCAGATGTTTAAATGAGACTATAACATGCTGACACATCTCTTCATTCAGCTTGTAATTTCTTGTGTTAACTAGAATTATAAACATCATGTCAGTATACCTATACTCCCAGTTCAGTGCTGAATATTTAGGTCATTTCATCATTCTTTTCTGCTAATTGTTTTGTGTCTGGCAGACTTCGAAGTAGTGTATTTTCTCTCTTATCATACAAGCTGGAAGAGTGCCCAAAGCATATTAGCTCATCAGCCAGCCATTTGTACCTGCTGCTCACTGTCTGCTACTGCTAAATATATGCTAATGATGCTATCTGAGCCTTGGGATGAATTTGTGAATTGTTCTCATGCCAGGGAAATGAATGCTACTTACAAAGGTGACAAAGAAAGCAGCTGCTTTTAGATGAGATGAATCACCACATTATATATTACTCTGGGGTAATAAATTACATTTTCAGTCTTGAATTTGCTTTTTGGGAATGTGATTATGTGGCAACTGTAGCATGTGAGAAACCTTTCAAAGTCTTCTGAGGTGGAATAAAGACACTATAATAGAGTTTTTTAATGAACTAATGTTTAAATACATACAAATCCGGTATAATGTGAGTTTTTAGAGGTCTTTCCATATACTGTGTTGTAATTTAAAAACTGCAGCCATTAAATATTTTATAAGGCTTTTTTCCTTTCTTTAAGTTACTTTTCAGCAACAGAGAGCAATATTCAGCATGTCTGAATTACTTATGTGTAAGATATATCAAAAGCAATGGAATAATAAGAGAGCAAATCAAGCTAATTTGAAATTCCGATGTGCTGTGAAATAATGCAGCCTCTGCTAAATATGTTTGGTATGAAGGAACAATTTAAGCCAACTGTAAGTACAGCTGGAGTTGGAATTGTTTAAACGTTTTTGAAAGATTATTGCAACACGTAAAAAACTGTCTGAAAACTTGGGTTCTGCATTTGACAAAGATTCAGAGGAGTAGAGGTGGGGATAATTTTGGAAAGCACTGCAGTTCCTCTTTCTTTAGTATTTTTGTAGTGCCAGGACAGGAAACCCCAATTCCCTTCTGAAGTGCTTTTTTCATGCCCTATCCTATCCCCTCAAACTAAAACAGGAACAAAAGAGGTGAAGAGAATCAGCCAGACACACAGAGTGGATTTTGGCTGTCCCCCCATGAAGTCAGTGATGGGCATCCCAGGGCGGGGTCACGGCACTGCCGGTGCCTGGTCTCACAGCTCCCAGTGCCAGGCAGTGCCACAGGCTGCGCTGGGAGGCAGAGCCTGGCATGGGGGAGCTCTTGCAGGAGTCTGCAAATAAACAGTCCCAGAACTGGCTGGTCACCGGCAGCTGGGCTGGCATTAGGTACGGGATGATGTGGTACCCAGAGGTATAGGACTGCAGTCTCACAGGGAGGCCAGCAAACACAGCTCTAGTTTGGAATCCCTGTTCACATGAAGTGTCCTAAACATTCTGGGTCTGTCAAACTGATCAGACAATCTGGTAAAAAACAGAGACTTGATAATTTCTGAGTAAGTCATAGAATTTTCTTTCACATGCTAAATCATTGGAAATAGAAACTTTTGAATTTGTCCTTGTTAGGGATGAAACAACATGAAAAAACTTCTAAAAATATTTCTATTTAGCCACAGAAAGAAACTTACCAAAAGGCATTGGCCAAAGGTATGTACAGGAGATGTGACTGAGAAATGCAAATGACATCTAAAGAAGTAAACTTAGGACACCAGGAATTTCAGGCACCCAAACATCCCAGACCATGAGAGCACCACAATGGCAGGAATTATCTTAGCCCACAGTCATTCTGGCCACAGGAGCTGCGCTTAACCTCTTACAGACAGCACTGACATTCACCACGTGGGTTTTCACAGAATCACAGAACATCCTGAGTTGAACCCACAAGGATCATCAATTCCAACTCTTGGCCCTGCACGTCACCCATCCCCAAGAGTCACACCATGAGCCCAAGAGCATTGTCCAAATGCTTCTTGAACTCTGTCAGGCTGGTGCTGTGACCACTGGGGAGCTGTTCAGGTGCCCAACCACCCTCTGGGTGAAGAACCTTTTCCTGATATCCAACCTAAACCTCCCCTGACACAACCTCAGGCTATTCCCTCAGGTCCTGTCACTGTCACCAAAGAGAAGAGATCAGTGCCTGTCCCTCCTCTTCCCCTCACGAAAAAGTTGCAGACTGCAATGAGGTCTCCCCTCAGTCTGCTCTCCTCCAGGCTGAACTGACCAAGTGACCTCAGCTGCTTCTACCATCCAGCAGCTTTAAAGGAAAACCCGAGCTTACCCAGTCTCTGCACACACATCATGGCTGGAAGATGGCTCTGTGAAATATTTTGGTGCTGTGTGAGCGCACTGTTATTAGAGGATGATTCTGGAAACCTAAGTATCTCCAGAGACACCACCACTGTGCAGTGTGACCCTGTGGCCCTGCAGTGCAGGACTGCATTCCAGCAAGAGCCCATGAGCTCTGCAGAGGCTCCCCAAGGCCTCAGGACTGAGGCTCTTCAGGCTTGCTCTGAATGCCTCTTAACTTGCCTCTTGCCTGCAGCTCTGTTTTGCTTTGTTTAGTCTCCAGTTAGCCAGGTGCCCATGGCGAATTCCCTCTTCTTGTGTTTATCTTTGTGTGGTACAATCATGGTTTTATATAGCTGGCAGTAGCAAGGGGCGGTGCTACACTGAATGAGATATTTAAGACACTGACACACGATACAGGGCAGAGAAATAGAGGCATGGTATGGCAGTAGGGGATTTGAGAAGTGGAGATGCAGAGAGCATCACAGAGGCTTATGGGGATGGAGCAGTAAGAGCTGGGCCACAGGCTTGGCACTGGAGACTCATCAGTTGTCTTTTTTGAAATATGGATCTGAATCCGGCCAAAACTAATTTTGCAGCTAGCAAAGGGAACAAGGAAATAATATCTAACATACATAAATAGTACTATATATAGTAAATGCATTTGTAGAATGAAGCCACAGACAAGCAAAGAAAAAGAAAGGTATAAAACTGCTTTGGAAAACTTTTGACAAAAAACCTTATACCAAATGCGTATTGGGAAAGGAAGAAGAATCCAACACCACAACCATCACATTCCTCGCAATGAGTGACTCCAAGGGCTATGGTTGACACTGTTGTTCTCTCCAGTAGTCCAGAGTTCCTGAAGGCCCAGGGGAGAGTGGACAGGTGAGCACATGTCCAAGGAAAGGGATAGAAAGTGTTAAATATATGCATGGTAATTTTATTATTGCTATAATTGAGATTTTTTCTTTACAGAAGTGCTCTAATTGCATTACTAGTCTTCTTTTTCCTGCAATAATATCTACATTATTGAATTGTAGGTTAATTAATGATTCTTGAATTAGACCATTAAAATTTTTTGTTACAGTAACAATAAATTCTTGCCGTTATTTATATATGTGTCATGCTTTTTCTTAGTCCACAAAGAAGATTTTGAGCAAAAGGTTGCATTATTTCCCACACAGTAGGGGAAGAAATGTTTATTGGCAACCTCAGGGTGCCTAAGCCAAGGCAGACCAATGATCTGACCTTGGTGATCCAGTACTGACACTGACTGCACGGCTACACTGGAGCTAGCATCCTGTAAAAGTGATTTGCCAGGTCGTATTTTCAATTTGTAAATTCTTTTGCAGACACAGTTTCCTGAAGAAACAAGATGTTTCCAGTCAAGAGCCACCCTGGAAAGCCATGGCTGTTGCTCAGTTTGGGTGAGCCCTTCCCTCCTGCCTGTCCCAGCCCTGGCCCAGGTCTGTGTCTCTGGTCTGTCTGGGTCAGCCCTAAGGATGACCATCAGCCCTGGCTCGTATCAGAGAAAAGGCACAGGAGAAAAGCACACATCTAAATTCAATCATTTGGGAGGAAAGCAGTCATGATAAAAACCATGTTAATCCCTGTCTGTGGGAATGGGAGGGCAGAGAGCCATGGGAGACACCTGGCCTTGACCTCGAAAGACAATGTAGTTTGTCTCTTCTCCGGTTCTGTCTCAAGAGCTGTTACCCACAACAATACCTCAAGGTAAAAATATGACTTTCGTACCAGTAAAGGCACGATGTTGGAGTCATGTTAGGGTCACCAAAAGGAAATTGTGACCATGTCTGAAAGATTTGCAGCTCCATTTGGGAAATGATGTATTTATATATTAAACTGAGTTTAACTGTGAAAAATACTGCTGCACAGCCATAAGCATCAGAGGACCAGGGAACAGTTTGAAATGTCAGGGAACGGTGGAAAAATTCTTACTTTTGGCAGAGGGAGATGGATGTGGGAAGAAAGGTTTTCATTACAGATACCATCTGATAGTAGTTTTACCAGGAAATAACTGTATATTTATGTTTTTAAAGGCAGGTTTCCAGCCTAATAATACTACTACTGCTGTTCTGCTGAGAGTTGCTGTGCCTGTGAGAGTCCCACATGCTGAGCCACTTGCCATAAAGGAGGAACTGTGCTACCACGCAAAGTGAGGGCTTTACACAAATGGAAAAGCTTGGATTGCTGTGGGTATGTGGGAACAAGCATTCACAGATGTAGCAGGCACAGAACAAGGTTGCAATGGAATGAGCCTTTATTTGATATTGCCTTTTCTGTTGTCTGAAATATCAGGACTGTGATTTCAAGGTACAAATGCCTGTGTACTTACATACACATTCACATTCATTCTCTGTATCTTGAAAATAGCTGCTCATGCAAAACAAACACTTGTGCGTAATAATCACCAGAAGATGTGTGCTGTTCTGACTACTGACTGCTCACAATAAAATGTCCTACAGCATATTCACTGCTCAAGTTTTCTATTTGCTTTCCTTCAAGTACACGCAGTTTAAATCTTGTACTGATTTACAGTTTCCTAGATTCAGAAGTTATTTACACCAACCTATATGTTGTCACATGTTGTATACACAGTGCTGTGAGAAAGTACCAGAATCAATAGCAGTATCTTCAGAGTCTGCTCTGAGTGTAGTGGGTTTTTCAAAAAAATCCACTTGCCTTGGGATTTGATGCAAAGGACTAGAATGCACACCCTCTAGCCTGAAACTTGTAATTTGCATCTATATTGACTTCAGAAAGGTTTGCTCTCTGGATTCCAGGTGCCACACCCAGGCATCTCTTGAACACTTCCAGAGATGGTGACCCCATGTGGATTGGAGGGTGGTTCAACTTGTTTGGGGACACACAGCAACAGCATAAGAGACATTGCCTCCTGGGTCTCCCCAGTCAAGTGTGTTACCTGCTGCCAGCAATTGCTGGAGCCCATGAAGGGCTCACACTCACAGTTTACAGAATAACATTCTTTATTGATGTAATAGAAATTGTTGACACTTTAAACTTTGGAGATTGCTGATGATAGTATATAGCTGCAAAAATATACTCAAAACAATGCACAGACAAGCTCCAATCACCAACAAAAGTTAGCTTGAGATAACAATTCAGCACACAAGGAGTGGAATTCTTACTCAATGGGCATCCCTATGGGGAAGAAGATAGGTTCAGCCTGTTGACTGATCCCAGAAGTTATGATGGAATTTTCTTTTATTTCTTCCCACTTTTAACTTATTTTTATACTAATTTTGCATTTAAGGAGAGCTTGAGTGACTTTAGTCATGAATCATGTTCACTGTGAAGTGATTGGACTTTGGAGATGGGTAATCCCATCCAGGGAGCAGCATCTGCGTTTCACCCTGTAATTTCTGTACTGTTACAATTTCTGTTAGAATGTGAATATGTCTTCCAAGTTTTCTCTAATTTAACAGCCAGTAATTTCCCCACACCTCTCCTAATGCAACTTAAAGACATTTACTCTCATCCTTTCACTTGAGACATGGCAGAAGAGAATGACCACCACCTGGCTATACCCTCCTTTCAGAGAGTTGTGGGGAGAAAAAAGGTCTCCTCTGAGCCTCCTTTCCTCCACACTAAAAAACCTCAGCTCCCTCTGCAGCTCCTTATAAGACTTACTTTCTAGACCTTTCCCGAGCTCCATTACTCTTCTCTGGTCTCTTTCCCTCACTCCAGCATCTCAATGTCCTTCCTGAATTGAGAGGCTCAATCTAAACAGCACTCGAGGTGTGGCCTCAGCAGTGCCCAGGACAGGGGACAATCCCTGCCCTGCTCCTGCTGGCCACACCATGGCTGATCCAGGCCAGGATGCCATTGGCCTTCTTGGCCACCTGGGCACAGCCTGGCTCATGTGCAGCTGCTGTCACCAGCACCCCCAGGGCCTTTTCCCCTGGGCACTTTCCAGCCTCTCTGCCCCAGCCTGTGGCACTGCCTGGGGCTGCTGTGACCCAAGGGCAGGACCTGGCACTTGGCCTTGTTGAACCTCACCCCATTGGCCTCAGCCCATGGTCCAGCCTGTCCTGCTCCCTCTGCAGAGCCTTCCTGCCCACCAGCAGATCAACACTCCCCCCCAAACTGGTGTCGATGTCAATAATAAACAGGACTGGTCCCAGTACAGAGCCCTTGGGGAATATCACTAGTGACTGGCTTCCAGCTGGATTTATTTCCATTCATGCCCAAAAAATCTTTTCTGTTATGGCTGATATGGATGCCTTTTTTATTCCTTACTGAAACAACCCTCCAAATCTACCTTATTTAGGGCATACTAGTGATTTGTCAAGCTGGACAGGTAGGTAATCACTGAATTGAAATTTGTGTTTTAACCAAGAGACACAAAAGTGAGATAAAAATGTCTTCTTGTTAATATTTTTAAAGATGATTACCTAAAAGGTATCTATCAGTAAGAAAATTCTGTGTTCCCATTAGGTGTAAGAGTATTTGAATATCAGCTAAAACAGAACAGAATTTGTCCCAAACAGGGAGCTGACACCACACAGTAACATCAAGTAAATCACAGAGTCAAAGAATATCCTGAGTCAGAAGGTACCCACAAGGATTGCTGAAGTCAAATGCCTGGCCCTTCATACACCAACCCCAAGAACCACACCGTGTGCCTGAGAGCATTGTCCAAGTCTTATGTGGGATAGGATGACAGACTGAAAAGTTGATAAGCTGTTCCATAAAGATACAGCTGAGATATATGGGAGGTATGAAGAATGTTGTGATCAAAACAGATTACGCCTTACCATTCTACTTCGTTGCGCTGCTGAGTTGGCCAGTCTTTAAATTCACAGAAGTTTGTTCTAGCTCGGTATCTCAGTGGAGTATCATCCTCAAGGAGATGAGGGTTCAAGAGTGACCTGTTGCGCATATGCACAAGCAGAGTCCTTTTCAAAAGAGCAGCTTTCCAGGGCCAAATACACACCGGAAATGTGTTTTCTTGGATTGAAGGCCATCCCAAAAAATTGGGATGCTTCTTCAACAGTGCAAAAATCTCTGCTCAAGGAGCCTGACTTTGCTCTCCTGTGGTTCACTACAGGAAGGGGCTGAGGCTGCTCCTGGAAAGGGACTTGGACTTGAGATCGAGTTTATATGAGCTGACTCCAGTTCCAGCAGAGCAGCTATGAATGAGCATTGTAACAGAATGGCAATTTGCACCTCTAATGGAGGAGCCCACCTGCTCTGCGTTGCGCAGACCCTGTTCCTCACACTGTTGTTAGAATTGGGAGTTGGCATCTTAACAGAGTGGAGGTTGGCATTTGGGGCCAAGAGAGCGAGGTCCCACTGCAGGCTTTGCTCTCCACATCCTTACCAGTGCCTGAAAGCTGCCAGACACATTTAATTGCTGATTTACTAAGTGAAATGTGTTACTTTTGATGCTTCCACCAAGAACATATTCTTCCAGTGGTTTTCCTCTTGTTTCTTGGAAATATCTGTGGTTGCTGTAAATAGAACAAATGCACCAAGACAACCAGATACAGCAGACTAAGAAAGAGCCTAAGTATGGGATGCTTTTACTGTAAACTTTGCTGACAAACTAAAATGTGTATCTTTTCATGACAAAATAAAAAAGAAAAATGTCAGGTATTGCAATCAATGTACTGGAAACATTTTAGCGGAACTTTAATCTTTCAGGGAATAGCAAATATCCTATAAAAGCTGACCACTTTCCTGCATTAACAGACTGGCTGCTGTCCAAACTGAGCCTCCTCCATGAAAATAGACACTGTTTTAAAGAGATCACTCAGCAAATTCTTCATTTATAATAATTACATTTTAATAATTAAATAAACAGTGTAGTCAAGAAACAGCCTCCCAAATCTTTGCGGCATTCATGTTACATTAGCAGAAAAGAGTGTGTGAGGGAAAATTACATTCACAGACACCAGCAATAACTAACCTGTGTCCCTGAATGTACAGCTATTTCAGGGGAATTTATATTTTGTGTGTTGGATACTAAGGGGGCTCTAACTTTTTCCCTATTAAAGGGATAATCCTGATGAATTTTGTTGTTTATGGAACATTGATTTGACTTTGTATCCTAGACTGAGAATTTCTCCATGATGTGGAAAGGGACTACAGGAGTGGAGGAGGAAAGCAAGGAAAGAAAAAGGACAGAAAGATACTCAGAGACAGACATTATTCAAAACCACATTCAAGGACGCAGCAATAGTAGGTTAGCTATTAATAGGCTGCTAGATAAATTCATTGCTCCAAAATGCCTGTTAAGAAATCACATTTTATTCTTGCCAGAATTTACTTACTTCCCACAAAGAATGTTCTCCTGGAACTTTTTCCTTACTTTATAATCACTGAAATAAGAAGAAATGAAAATAAAGAAGTAGGAACCTTCCCTTGTTGAGGTAGTTGACAATATCTCCAAAACCAAAACATTAAATGCTCAGGAACTGAGAATGTGAACCTGAATTTCTCAGATGAAATTTCCCAAACCAAAACCCCAATCTGAATGTCTCTTGAAAATTTCACACTCTAAGTCTCTAATGATGTGTTGAAGAATCACTTCAAATTAGATGTGCAGAAAGATCATAGTGCTCAGCTGTATTGTTCATTAAAAATGTGCTAGAGGGATTAATTTTCTATAAAGGCAGAGAAATTTCTGTACATCTTACATTAGACAATTTCTTGTCTTCTCCCTCATTAGCAAAGCCCTGTTTTGCTATGTAGAGCAAATAAGGCCTGTCCAACACATAGTTGTGTCATTTTAAGTAAATCTTCTTCTTAAATTTGAACATAAAAGATATAAAAGTGTATTGCAAACACATTCATGATAGATTTTAAAACCCAATATTTGTTCTAAAAGTCATAGTGCCAGGGCTAAAGTTGTTACTAGAAAACTAGATACTTTGGCCTGTATCTGTAAGAGACATTACTAAATCAAAACAGCTCTGGCCAAACTTGGATGCTGCATTAAATGACTTTTTGATGTACTCAAATTGACATTAGAAGAACTTCTTTTGGCTGGTTCCAGTGTTAGCTGGGGGAAACAAGAACTGTGTGCTAGAGGCAAAAATGTCTGCCCTTGCACTCAGAGATGCTCTCCCAACTCATCTTTCCCTGCTCCTTTCCCCTGGTAAAACTGCCAAACTCAGAGGGAGCTCATTGGGTTACAGTGATCTTTCCACAAAGGGAAGAAGCTGATAACTATTTTGAACTGAAGTGTGTTGTGTTGTGGGGTAAGGTGTGTTGCCATGCAGAAGGAAAGGCAGCTGTGGGGTGCCAGGGCATGCAGCTGTGAAGGAAAGCAGCCAAGCTGGGCCACGGACAGAAAAGAAGTAGGTCAGTGACAATCTGGTTCCAAAGCAGGCAAGTTGGAGTCAAGCAAAGCTGCAGGTCAGAATGCAGTCTGCCCAGCTTACGGGAACTGCTGGTCAAAATGCTGCCAGACTGGCAATTTTTCCCTGCTGACATCAGCATTCTCCTCCCCATGGGGAGTGACAGCTGGAATGGGACATGGATGGGACAGCCAGGTTTGGGGGAAGCACAGTCCTGCAGAGGTGGCTGGTGGGTGCCTTTGGCACATCCGCTCACGCAACCCAGCTGCCAGGAGTGTTTCCAAATCATTCACAGAGCTGTTCTGAGTTGTTTGAAGGGAAGCAGGATGAGGCCACACGGCCTGCACAAACAAGTGCTAACACAGTTGATTGTCGCTTTAGCATAGAAGTATAAATACAAAGAAAAAACTATTTCTTTCCCCAGTTTCTCAGTTTTAGCAATCGATAAGGGAAATGGACCTGCAGGACAAGAAAAGCTAACTCCAAAACACTCACATTCCAACAAGCTACAAAAGCCTAATATTCAGGATGGATTTGGCTCCCAGGTTTTGTCCCAAACAAATAAAAGCTAAATACAATTTTTTCCATGTCTCTATGTTATCCCCAATGCCTTGCACAGCAGCTCTAGAAAATGATGCCATGCTAAGCGGTGAACATGGCCAATCATTAAGCTTACTCCAAGTGATGGCAACATAAATGAGGAACAGACAGGACTTAACCAAGTCTATCCTACCTGAATGCCAGGAACAATGTACCCTTGCCTAAGTGGGGCATATGTAGAATTACTTTAAAAGAACAGAAGACCCCAGTCATTCAGAAACACTCAACTCCTTGAAAATAACAATGTAGAACAGAGAATACGCTGGAAATCAATACTTTCACAGATGTGTATTGGGAGGACAGAACCATACGTCCAGGGACATGGTTTACTGGTGGACTTGGCAGCTCTATGTTAGTGGTTGGACTCAGTGATCTTAAAGCTCCTTCCCAAAGTAAATGATTCTATTCTATTCTATTCTATTCTATTCTATTCTATTCTATTCTATTCTATTCTATTCTATTCTATTCTATTCTATTCTATTCTATTCTATTCTGCACAACTGTCACAAAACAGCTCTAATGAGATGAGGACATCTGTGGCCAGAGACATGGAAAATGTCAACGGAGTCTTGACACTAACACTTATGCCAGAGATGAGTGGTAGAAGAAGTGAGGAAGCCCAGTAAATTGGAGGGAGTTCATTTATTTCCATGCTTGGAATAAACTGGAGCTTTTCGTCCTTATGAGTAACTGGCTGTTGGCAGCCAGTTTAAAGCTGATGGGTCAGGAGTGCTCTAGGATCAAATCTCACATGCAAGTGTGATCTCATTAAAACAGCTCAGCAGACCCAATGTGTATCCGATTGTTTCTACAGAGAAAGAATGCAGGTAGTATTTCCTTGCCTCTTCTTTAATGTCTTCACAACTAATTAAATCCTGCCTATGGCAGACAAACTGATTCAGCTGAGCGAAGAGCTATCGCAGTCCCTCTGAAACCACTAAAATGTTTCTGGCTGGCAAGCCTAGCTAACATAACATCTGGTATGAGAAAGAATCCATCACATAAGCAAAGATGAGGCATGTCACTGCTCAGAGACAGATGGGATCCATTTCCCCACAGACTGTGAAAGCCCTTTTTCAACAATATTTGATTGAGATGAGATCACTCAACTGACAGTGCATCAGACAAGATCAATGGCAGCCTAGCAGCAGTTTCCCACTCCATCCCTGCTGCCAGCTCAGCGGGTGAAGTTGCAGTAGGACCACTCTAAGGAGAAAGGGCACACATGGACCCATGGGTCCAGCTTACAGAGCTGTGGGGCAACATGTCAGCAGACTGCAGGGGTGCTCTCTACCCCTACACCCAGACACAGGGCACAGTGCTGCTGACTCAGGGATCCACAAGCAGCTTTGGGTGGCTTAGCTGGTATTTGTATTCTAAATCTCTCTGCATCTGTTTTGTCCGCGCAGCAAGGCAGCAATAAATAACCATAGCAAAAATGATGAGCCATTAATCCATCCCATGTCCTATCTCGCAAGGTGTAACAGGAGAAAGAGCCTGATGGGAGAGCATGGTCACAGGCATGCAACTGGCTTGGCAAGGGCACCAGTGTGCACTGAGGCTGTCCCAGTCATCGGGAGGGTCAGTGGGTAACGGTACTGCTCCCAGAGTATATCAAGTTAGTCACAGACCAAACACAGCCCCCATGTTCCATCTAATTCATACACATTTAAAGAATGTTTCTGTGTGGTTTTGGAAATTAAACCAATGAGATGAATTTTGAGGAAGGACACTGTAAAACGACTCTTTTAAAAGCCTTTATTGGTCAGGTTTTTATAATAGCACCCAGAAGAGTTATTAAACACAGAACTAAATACAGATTATTCAAAAAGAAGTTTGGCCAGTGATCAATAAAGACTATCAGTTAACATTAAACAAAGGCTGATTTATGTAATTGTTAGCATGGTTTGTGCAATGCTCCAAATAAATGAATAGAAGTCACAATACAGCTGCCTTTTAAATCCATGCCCCAGATAGGAGACAGACACAGGGGATTTTGTGATTTGATCATGCAGAAGAATAGTCAGCTTTTGGCAATTGGATGATATGTTGTTGATTATGTGCACTATTTGTTGGAGGTGTCCAGGGAGGGAAGAGTTTCCATGCACTTTAGAATATGTATCGAACTGGTATTAAATACGTAGGAGGAACAGGACCAACAAAGAGCATGAAAAGCAAAACATCCTGATGAGGAATCTGGGCTTTCCATTTCAGAGCAGATTAAAAGTGTTTGTGCTCTATCAGTTGAGAGTCTACAGAGGGAGATTTAAAAAGATGTGAAGCACAGATTTGTTTCCAAATGCTTCCCTTATATCATACGAAAGGTCTGCAAGCACATTTAATGTGCAACTTCAGAAACAATACCCCATTACCTGAACCCAGACCTGCAGTGCTGTGGTACCCTTCCTGTTTCCAAGGCAGCACTGTTCATCTTGGATAATCAGAGAGTGTCTCGGAAGATTTAATTGTTCTTTGTGGCTAGCTTAAGGTACAGCAGCTCCCAAGGGCACCCGGCAAGGCTGCTGCAGCAGAGGCCCCTGTAGAATCTACACACTCAGGCATCCTCCACTGTGGAAAAGGATGCTGTGTGAGGATGGGCAGAGGGAAGGGGGAAGGTTCTTGTGTGCATTTCCCCACTGCCACTGCAGCATCTCCATCGCAGCAGTGGGGTGGTGCATTGCTGCCTGAATCTGAAGTCAGCAACCTGGGCAGAAAAAGGTGAGAAAATGCTTGAGCACTAAATGAAACAAACCGGGGCATCTCCAAGGAGTTTGTCTCAATTAATGTAAGGAATTAGGATATTGCATATCTTCATTTGGAGTTATGTGTTGATTGCAACCACCAGTGCCCATAGCAATAGACTGCCCAGTGAGGTAATTCAGATGCGAGAATGGGAGTGCTTTAAATCATACCTTATAAGTACAATCTGATAAAAGAATCAGAGAAATCTTAAATTCAAATTACTTTTGGTTACTGGGATGGAGTTAGTTCTCTTCACAATATCTTGTGTGGGGCTGTGCTTTGGATTTGTGCTGAAAAGAGTGATGATAATACAGAAATGTTTTAGTATTATTATATTACAGTATTAAGGCCTTTTCTGCTCCTCACCCCACCCCACCAGTGAAGAGGATGGGGGACAACAAGAAGTTAGGAAGGGACACAGCCAGGACAGCTCCCGCAGCTGACCGCAGGGATATCCCATCCCTTATGGGCACATGCTCAACATATAAAGCTGGAAGAAGAAGGAGGAGGGTTTGAGGTTTGAGAAGTTCAGAGTGGTGGTGTTTGTTTTCCCAAGTCACCACTGTGTGTTGGAGCCCTGCTGTCCTGGGGATGACTAGACACATTCCTGCCCATGGGAAGCAGTGAATCAATTTGCAGCTTTTGCTTTCCTGTTAAACTGTCTCTATCTTAACCCATTCACTTTTACTCTTCCTGTTCTCTCACCCATCCCACTTGTGGGGGCAGTGAGTGAGTGGTTGGGTGGGGCTGAGTGACCAGCTGGCATCCTTACTGCAACATCCTTCACAAGGACCATTTCCAGAGGGGAGAAAATAAGAATTTATGGCATTTCTTTGCCTGTCAAAATGTAATTGGGATTGTATCACAAGGCTGAGACTCTACAGTGCATGAATCCAAAGGATTTCATGCAGAAGAAAGGTAAGTCACAGTGTGTTGAAGCCCGACATGGAAACGGTCATTATTTTGGAAGAATAGAGGTTGAAACTGTGTCTCCATTAGAGCAGCTGCTCATGAGGAGTTGTACTCCTTCCTTGCCACATGTGTAATACTGACACGATACCTTTCCTTTAATCCGGCATTGGCTTCCCATTCTGACTTCCCTTCTTTCCACATTTAAGTGGAATTTCCCTCCCAATAGGAAATCAGCAGAAAACCTCTCAGCAGCTGGAAAAAAATAATAAAAGAAGAGGACTAGGAAATTCGAGCGTATGGAAGAATAAACTCGCTTTTGATCTACCTGTTAACAAAAACTGATCTTGCAACGGCCTTCACATCCTGTTCCTGAAACTTAAGTAGGGCATGGACAGTACGGCAGCAGCCATACAAAGTGTGGAAATTCTATTTCAGAAAAGCATTTCACATTTTGTAATTTAACTTTATTTTAAGCTGGATGAAAGCCCAAAAATTCAGATTTCTTCCAAATAAAATTCCAAAGCATTTTCCTGGCTGTTTGGCTTCAATATAATGCTCTTTTTTGAAAGCTGCTCCAAAACACAATTTAAAAGTTACATTTTTTCCATTTTTAAACAGTTCCTGTGTACTCTGTTTTCTTTATAAACCATTTTGTTGCAATTGCACATTTCAGAGTGATGTTATTCCATGAAGTCACTCCAGCAAGCTATAAGCAAATCTTCTACCTCTCCTCTCATTTCTCCAGATTATCCCAAAATGTAGTTCTCTGCATTTAAAGGGGGAAGGTGGGGAAGTATAAATTCTTACAATTATTTTAGTATTTATAAGTGTCTTTTCTTAGTAATCTCAGTATAGTATATTTGAATACTCTCGATGGCTGAAATAGAAACATATAATTTGTATTTATCCCACACAAAGAAGGTGTGCTGTCTTTACAGCCCTGGAGGCAGGAAGATGAGAACTGCCACTGAATGCTCCTGGATGGGCTCAGCACACCCAGTTCCCAATCAGAAATAAAGGAACAAACCCCCACTGCAGCCACAAGAGCCCCGCACGGTGCAGAGGCTTTCGGACCCTCTCCATGCCACAGCAGACAGCAGTTCCATAGACACTGAGGTGTGATGCTGAGCCATGTGCAGCTGGTAGGAATTATTTAAGGGCAATTTAGCAAATTAGGCTAATGATTCACATGAATTCTCTCGAAGTGGTTAGTGTAGCTGGAGGGCCAGAAGAGGGAGTTCCCCACTGGAGTGGGGATCCCAGGCCAGCACCCAGCTACAGCAGGATGGTGCTTTACAACAGGTTCCCCTCAGAGGGCTCACAGGGGCAAGCAGAAGTGCCTGAACGGGTGGGTTTGACAGGCCTGGCACCCATGATGATGTACTAGCAACACCTCTTGTTGGTACAGGGTTGACAGATTTCCACTTGCCAGTGTGGTTAATTTGTGGGTGTTTCATCATTCACATCTTTGAGATTTGGCTTGTGTTGATGGAAGAGTAGGAAATAAATTCATCCCTGAAAATATTTCAAAACAATAAAACATCTGTCCATAAAACCAGATTAGGGGTATCCCATTTCGAATTAAAATGTGCTTTTCCTTCAGATGGGAAATGCTCTGTGTGACGAAAGAGCGCAAGTTCATAACTCCTCCTGTTCCTGGCAGCACAGCTGGCTGATTGCTGGATGCAAATGTTGTGTTACCAGAACATCTCCCCACATTACAATGGTAAGCGTGTAATCTACTTAGAGATTTCAGTGATCTCATACAGGGTTTTAGATGGGCTGGGCTGTAGGAAGACTGTGACCCAGCAAAGTGTTTACTTTAGCCTGTCTGATGGATTTCACGTTCCTCTGAGGTAATCCAGTTAGAGTAAAACCCAGCTGGCTCAAATCTCTGCCCCATTAATTAATCCAGTTAATATGTAGAATGAGTAAGGTGAGATGGAGTAATGCTAAGGAAAAAAAAAAGGAAAAAGGTATGACACCAGTAGTAACCAAACTAGCTAAATAACACTCGCCTAGTGACAGATTTTATTCTGTTTGTGGAACTCACATTTTTCTACAAAATTACCTTATGATAAATAAATGTTTTTCCTGAGAACTTGGACTCTGGCAGGAAAGGGCACTGTCTTGTCACTGGTCCCACCCTCTCCCCCGCCACACACCTTAGTAAATGGAACAAAATCAGTCAGTTTGCAGTGTTTGCTCCCAGAGAGCACAGGCTGTGCTGGCTGGCAGGAAGCCCAGGGGCCAGTCCCATTTTCACTCCACGCAGTCAGGTTTGACCACCCCTCCTAGCAGGTCACATTGGAGTGTTGCACTCTGGCCCATGCCATCATGCTGTTGTTCGACCCTGAATGAGTTCCTGTTTACCCCATCAGGCTCCAAATCAAAAGTAATAATTGTTTCACATCATTATTTGTCCTAAAGGAAGAGCTATTCTGTGTAGAAACAAATTTTCAAAAACATAAGGTCTCAAGCTTTGGTTTGCAAGCCCAGCCCTTTTCAAATCTAGGCTCACTACCTCAGACAAACAATTCCACAATATGTCATGCTGAGCTGGAAGCTGCCTTAAATTACTGCACTGAAATCGCTGAGAATAACAATGTACCTGAACTTCCAGCACCCCTCCAGGGCTCAGGTGTTCACTCCAGGATTCATTTGTAATGCTGCAATTGCTAAAGACACAAGAACTCTTCTGAAGCAAAGCACTTAAGGCAGAACTAATTTTTATGTGGGGAGATTTTCTCCTCAGCAGCATATGGATTGACAACTAGACCTTGCCTAGGAAATTTAGCCCTTCCAACAAAGAATTCAGTAGGAGATAAAAGAAATTGTTTTGACATTCTTATTCATGAGGTTATTTAATATTTCCCCTTTGAAAAGAAGCAATTTACAAAAATCAGATTAAATATCTACCAATATGTTACAGATTGGACACAGGACTCAAAGGAATTCTAAGTTTGCCAATGACACTTAATTGGAGGGCAGAGAGGCCCTGCAGAGAGATCCCGAGAGATTAGAGAGAGGGGCAATCTGCAATCATAGGAAGTTCAACAAGGGCTAGTGCCAGGTTCTGCACCTGGGGTGGGGCAGCCCTGGATGCATGGACAGACTGGGGAAGGAGAGGCTGGAGAGCAGTGCCATGGAAAGGGCCCTGGGGGTCCTGGGCAATGGCAAGTTGGACATGAGCCAGCAGTGCCCTGGCAGCCAGGAGGGCCAGCCCTGTCCTGGGGGGCATCAGGCACAGCATGGCCAGCTGGGCAAGGGAGGGGATTGTCCTGCTCTGCTCTGCTCTGCTCTGCTCTCTGGGATGGTATGGCCTCACCTCGGGTGCTGGGAGCAGCTTTGGGTGTCACAGTATAACAAGGACATTAAAGTACTAGAGAGAGTGCAAAGGAGGGCCATGGGGATGTTGAAGGGTCAGGAGGGGAAGCCATATGAGGAGCAGCTGAGGTCACTCAGTCAGTTCAGCCTGGAGGAGACTGAGGGGAGACCTCACTGCAGTCTGCAACTTCCTCCTGAGGGGAAGAGGAGGGACAGGCACTGATCTCTTCTCTGTGGTGACAGTGAAAGGACCTGAGGGAATGGCCTGGAATTGTGTCAGGGGAGGTTTAGGTTGGATATCAGGAAAAGGTTCTTCACCCAGAGGGTGGTTGGGTACTGGAACAGGATCTCTGGGGCAGTGGTCACAGCACCAGCCTGACAGAGTTCAAGAAGTGTTTGGACAATGCTCTCAGGCACAAGGTGTGATTCTTGGGGTGTCTTGTGCAGGGCCAGGACTCAATGACCCTTGTGCATTCCTTCCAACTCAGCAAATTCTGTGATTCTAGGACATTTTAGTGAATGAGAAATAAGGACAGCACAGTCAGTTTTAACACTTAGTTGAGAACTGATGCTTGTCTTCAACCAAGTAGCCGCAGTCCTTATTGAGACACTTCTACTGACTGCCAAGCAGGTAATCCTACAGTTCCTCTCCTGCTGACACTGTGGTCAGAAGTAAAGTACAGGCATGTGAGCCAGGCCCTTGATACTGTTGTGCAGGTATCCATCTGGACCTGCTGACAGTTCATGGACCCTTTATCACGAGACCTGCCTGAATCTGCAGGGTGGCTGCAGAGATTTGCCACCTGGAACTAGCACATCCTTGCACAAAGCTTGTGTGGTCCACAAGAACTCGGAGGCTTCCAGGAAAGATGAGCTTTATCATGATCTGGCCAATATGTAAGTGAGAGAGGGTGTAGTCTGCTAGTAATTTTTTTGGAGAGTTGTACTTTAAAAATTTCCTTCTTTATTATGCCGGTTACTTTATGGATCATAAAATGATGCATCAGAGCTACATGACAAGGAGTTAACATGATCTGATTAGCATGCATCTGAAATATACTTTCAGGGTAATAGATACTAATAAAGCATTTGCTGAAGGTAAGGTAACCCAAGCCACACAGTTTCTCTCTTACAGACTCCACATTCATTGCCATTTCCACAAAAATCTGCAAACAAACAAAACTTTATTTTATACTAATGTTTGACCTGAAATAAGAAGAGCTGGGCCCATGTTACGCCTTGCAAAGGATCTTTTGCAACCCAAGCAATCCATAATCTTCTGAGATTTACAAAAGTCATTATTCAAAAGTATATTCAGGAAAGCATGAGGTTTACCACAGAAGAACTCGTTAGAAAAAAAGACGGTTTCTGTAGTCTGGTCATTTACTTAAGGAAGAATCGCAACCATTTCCTTTCTATAATCTGTGCAAAACCAATTTCTTTTTTAAGCATTTTTTAATTTGTAAGAAATTTTCTGTTTGCTTTAAATGGTAAGAAAGCACCTTTTAACACCAAAGAGGTGCACAAGTCAAACTCTAAATCAAGTAATTGCAAGAGAAGGGGACTCCTTTGGGAGTTCAGCTACTCATCCCTTGCTGGCACAAGAGGGGTTTTTTCCCAGGGTGTAGCAACGTGATCTAATTAATACCTCAAATGTATTTGAATAACTTATTTTTGCCTTGTAAATTAAGATCTGCTTTCAGGAGCCTAGATTCACTGACGATTGAGATTACTGCATCCGGCTGGTGACACTTCTTACCCCTGCTATTACTGCTTCAGCCCGTCTGAACTCACCTTCCCTCCATCACAGCTCCTGGCTCAGTCCTACTGCTCTGTGCAAATTATACAATTGCCAGCTCAACAGCCTAGGTTTAGCCTGCCAAGCACACCTGGCATTGGAGGGAAAACAGCTGTGGTTAAAATCAAGTAATCACTCTCCTCATCCTGTCTCACTTTCCTCCTTAAATTGTCTCTGCACCAAAGATGACAAAATATTGGCGGGTATTAGCTGGCATGCATAACGCATCCACTTTATTTTGCTGTCTGATTCTCTATGACTACAGGACCAAAATTAAGACAAAACAATGATATGTGCTAAAACTTCTCTGTCTCCAGCTGGCCACAACAATGTCACAGTGACTCATGCTTTAGCTCCTGTCAGCAGCGTGCGCACCTGGGGCTGCAGGGGTGTGTTTGCTTTCCTTTGGACATACATCAAAACACGTCACCACATCTCCACTGCCTTGGTTACCCACAAGAATGGGCTCAGACTGGAACAGGCCATAATCACATCTATTTCCTACTCTGCCTTGTGCCCTTCCAACTGTTTGGCCTACTACTTTCATATAATTTCAGAGAAGACAAGAAGAACTTCAGCTCTATAGAGCCACATACAAAGTTGGAGCATCTCGGCACTGCTGCCATATGAGCAAAGAGGGATTAATTAATGGGCTCAGAGCATGACCATGAACAAAACAGCAGTGTGGTTTTGGAAACACTGTCAACAAGGAAAAAACACAAACAACCAAGCAAAACCTTTTCCTGCTGTGAGGCATTTATTCACATCACAAAAACACCAGGGTCTTATATTCATTATACAAAATGGTTCACCTTGACAGCCGAACTGAGAGGGCTGTACTTTCAATTTAATCGTGTGGGAGTGACAGAGGTCATTGGTGGCCCAATCACTCTCCTTTATGGTTTGTGTTTTAAGGAGAGATGGATGGAGAATCACATACAACTGAGCAGCACAGCCAGCAACACAAGACTTTATATATTACCACATTTTTTCTGTTTTCTGAATTCCCATGTTGTACTATCCGTTCCACACTAAGAATTTTAGCAAGGGAATATAGGATGTCCTAATGGTAAATAAGCAAGTTGTGAATGAAACAAAAAATAAGGATATTTTACTACAATAGAGATAAAACAAGTTTGAAGTTCAAATTTTGCAGCCCTTAGGCCTAGTTTTTTATATTAGAAGCACTGAAATATGTACCTATTAAGACTCTGAACCAGAAACTTCCCTTGTAACTATTCCTCTTAATTGGAAGTAGGTTTGCTAGAAATAGTATTAAATACCAAAAAATGGAGAGCAGGGATCCAAGAAGCCTGAAATTAATAAATCTCTTCTATATAGCAACTAAATCCATAAGGTAGCTTTGCCAAGATACAGTCTACTGTAAGATATTACTGCTTTGTCCAGTAGTATGTTTTTAATGCCTCCAGAATGAGACTTGTGCTATTTACTCACAAAATTATTTATTACACATTATAACAATTCTTAGTGTTATGGAAAATATTTGTGTGCATCTTACAAGAGCTTAATTTATTACAATACATGATAAAATTTTTCAAGATACAATGTAACTGAGTTACTTCAATATGAATGTGAAAAAAAGTTACTTATAGAGCTTCACAGATTTAAAAGACTTCAAACGAACAGTTAGAGTTGAAGAAGAAAGAAGAGAAAAAAGGTGAAAAGTAGAATATATCATTAACTATAATAATTCTGTCATTTATCAAAGTGATCTTACAAAAAGATTAAAAGACTGATCTAAAGTCCAATATAACTAATTTCAAAGTAATATTACCACTTCATAATTAAGGAAAGAACTGGCATACCCAGTAGATTCACATTCAGCCAGACTATACCAGCGTGCTGTGTCACTTCCCTTTTGTAACAGCCTCATTACTCTTCACCAGTTAATTACATAAAAAACCTTCTCATCTTCCATACTGTTTTTACAGAAGAAGCCAAGTCTAAAGATAGACTTGGCTATCTTTAGATACCTAAAGATAGGCATTCTTTTTGTAAAAGCAATTTTTATTTTCTGTTCTAGCTCTGGGTAAGGTTTGACCTATCACATTAAGTATATGATCTTTTTTGTTATTGAAGGAACAATTAACTCCTTGTTTGCCTCCTCAACCATTATTTACTAAACCATCATGAATAATAGATGTTCAGCAAAAAATAAGAGTTCATGTGTGTGACTAACTTGGCTGAAAACATCCATGCAGTAATCTTACTAAAAATATTAAAAGATTTAGGTAATTGCACAGTTGGCTTGAGATGCAGAACTGAAAAATTTGTCATAGATTTATGAAAATACTCCACCACCCTTAGGAAAAACACAGAAAGAGCACATGATTGTTATTTAAAAGATTTTCTATCCCTGCCATTTTCTTGCACAAGACTTCATTGTTTTTTGTGTCAGGACTAGTTTTCCTAGATCCTGTATCTTGTATTTTTTCCTGAATATCATTCATGACTTTCCTTGTGACCATCTCTCTGGACCTGGCAGCTCCTGTTCTTTTGTGTCAGTCATTCCTGTGTACATTATAACCACAGCAGTTCTTCAGTTTATGACCTTCAGTTATGACCTTCGGAGCAGCCTCCACTCAGCTTCAGCCTCTCAGCTATTAATTTTTAAAATGTTAAATTTTATGTTAAAGCCTTTAAAACCTTCTGGATATTTTACTGGAGAAAATTTGGCAAAGAGTAGTAACAGCACAACTTGCTGCAGTTTCTAGATACAAGGGCTGCCCCTTGCCAAACCTGCCCCTTTCACTTGTGGACAGGACTTTTTGCCGATGGCCATGGAAGCAGAGCCTGAGCTGAGGTGAGGAAGCCCTGCAGGATTGTTGGCATCACAGCAGGGGAGCTGTGGCTTCTTCTACACTGGGGTTGAAAATGGTGGTCACAGTGAGCAATTCTGTCACAGGGAGAGACAGGGAGGAAAAAACCATCAGAACTTAAATTTAACACAGATTTTAAAGTGTAAAATATATACAGAGTCTGTATTTTGTAAATACATAATTTTCATGCACACAACTAAATTGGCCATTTTTCCACTTAGGCATTTATGAGGTTTATACATAAGACAGCAAATATCCTTATCTGTCCTATAGGTTAAAAGTATTGTAGACTTACTTTTTTGAGAATTTTCTGTAAGCAACAGCTGAGACTAGAAGGCATCTCTGGCAATCATCCTGTCCAGCCCCTGGCTCTAGGCAGCGTCACGTACAGCAGAGTGTCCAGGGCCCTGTTCAGTCAGGCTTTGAGTACCTCCAAAGTTATGGTGTTTGGCCACCTTTAGGTTAAAGGAGTTCTTTTCCTGTGTTTAAATGGAAATTCATGTATTTCAGTTGCTGCCTGTTGCCTCTTGTCTTTCACTGAGCATCACTGAGAAGAGCCTGGCCCAACCTCCTTGATTCTCCCATCAGATTTTTATCCACATTCATAAAACCCCTCTTGAGTCTTCTCCAGGCTGAACAGCCCTAACTCTGTCAGCCTTGCCTTACTCATCAGATGCTCTAATTCTTTAATCACCTTTATGGCCCTTTGCTGGATTCCCTCCCAGGGGTAGGTGCATGCCACTCTGGTGCTCAGGAGCCCCAGAGTGGACACAGCGCTCCAGGTGTGGCCTCTTTCCAAACCCTGGCTCACAGCAAGAACTCTGTTCTTCAAATGCAGTTCCAGTTCTCATGAAGAGGCCAGTCTGAATGGAAGGATACAGATTTTATTTTATTAAACTGATTTTAAGCATCAGAGCTGTACAAACAAACCACATAAGCCCTTGGGCATTGTTAGAAGATGAGTCAAAGGCTGTGCCTATCTGCCAAATGAGAGAGGGCCAGGCGTCAGTCTGAGCGCTGCTGGCATGGCTGACTCTTGTGATTAAGTGCTGGCTCACAGGCTGGCTCTGCTCAGGGCTCCTGCAGCCAGCTCCCTCCACAGCAGGGCTGGAGATGAAGAGGGAGATGGCTGACCGCAAGGACCACTCCCAAAAGACAAGTTAAACGGGGCTCGAGAGACACCAAACAATTGCGTTAGATCTTCGGCAGGGAACCCTATTGTTCAAGAGCCATTGGCATTGCAATTCATAGCACTGCTGGAATATTCGTTCACATCATGTCTTTGCCAGTTTCAGTTTGGAAGCAGAGGGGAAACTTAAAAACAGCTGAAGTGATGTTAGAAAATCCAATATGAGCTGTCAAACACATCTGACAGGGAAGGAATAAAGAAGTTTATGCTTCTTAGTCTAGACACGGTTATCGCAACTCACATCTGGTATCTTACCATCTACTTGAGGAGA
Source organism: Origma solitaria (assembly GCA_013397895.1). Lineage (NCBI taxonomy): Eukaryota > Metazoa > Chordata > Aves > Passeriformes > Acanthizidae > Origma > Origma solitaria. The sequence continues at coordinate 233,308 of VZRL01003726.1, read as the reverse complement.
TTAAATTGTAATTAATTCCTAATTGCTAATGACTAGTTTATAACTGATAGTATTTATTCCCAAAGGAAAATTTAAATTAGATTCATCATTGTTTCTTTTTGTATGCCTGTGCATTTACCCAGATGTTTAAGAAAAAATGATCTAGACCTGAGATGTTTTTAGAACAATGTGTCTTTAGAATGTACAACAGGTATGGCATATAGCTTCTAAAAGATCCTTCACCCAGCTCTTATTTTTTCAAGATGTTATTTGATACTGAGAGGCTGGAATCAAAATAGTGCTGCTGTAACTCCATCCACAAGATTCAACATCTGCAAATTCCATTTTCTAAGTATGCTTTCAGACAGTAGCTCAGTTCTGGTTATCACATCCTATGCACCAAAGAAAACCATTGCTTTCTACCTTTTAGAAAGGCTAGGAGAAATGTTAACAGCATCAACACTCTGAAAAAACAGCAGGTATGAAGTGAATTAAACAGGGACTGTTCTAGTGAACATGAATGTTTGCGAGGAAGGGAAGTGAGAATACTTTTTCCGGATCCCTGCAGGGAGGGAGGGGATATTTTTGTAACTAAAAACTACAGTTTACAGAACTGCCATTTTTTTTAAGCTGACTGCTGTATGAGTCAACAATTTGAAGGCTCAAGTTTCAAAGAGTACCAGCATTAGCAAGCTGCTTATCCAAAGGAGCAGTGATTTTGAATCTTCAAAGAGTCATAACACAGATTCAACACAGAGAAACTTTTTAGTGGCATTTCAAAGAAAGTTTGAGACCTCACTATGGTGTAAATGCATCTTCCATGTAGAAAAACAGGAAGGGCAGTGCTTCCCAACTTGGCAGTTTTCAAGACAAGTACATTCTAAGTAGAAATCGCCATGAATAAACATCTTTTCTACATCTAGAGAAGCAACTACTTATGACCCCAGCAGCCAGGAGACTGATTGAATCAATCTTTCTTTCTGTATTGTACCTACTCCCTTTCACAGGAGACAGCAGGGCGCCATTCAGGCTTGTGGGATATCTATTCTGTTTTCCCTTGTTTGCATTCCTGAAGACAACTGCAAGCTCCTGCTTTAAATGTGTTTAATCTAAGGAGCAATCAGTAAGGACACAAGCTTATCATCCTGTGGATAGCCAGTCAAAACAATTGACACATCGAACATTCCTCTCAAAATCATAGCACTTTAATCATCTCCAGTCAAAGAGCCCTGAAGAGGAGGAGGCAAGAGCATCCTTCCACCAAAGAGAAAGGTCACTCTGTGAGACTGTGCCAGCTGCATCACTTGGCCATCAAGGACCAGAAGTGTGAGTGGGTCTGGCTATTAAAAGTTCAGTTTTCATTCAGAAGGAAAATTCCCTGAATCATTCGCTGTCATAAGCAACACTATTTTAGAGAACATAGAATTACAGAATGTTAAGAGTTGGAAGGGACCTTAGAGATCATCTAGCTCCAGCTACCCCTGCCATGGGCAGGGACACCTCACGCTAGACCACATTGCTCAACTTCTAATCCAACCTGGCCTTGACACTTCCAGAGATGGGGCATCCACAACTTCTCTGGGCAGCCTGTGCCAGTGCCTCATCACCCTCACAGTAAAGAAGTTAGACCTATATTTAGCCTAAATTTACCCAGTTTCAGTTTGTGCCCTTTGCTCCATGTTCTATCCTCAAATTACCTAAAAACCAAGAAAACACTCAGGCATGATAAAAGCATGGACACTGCTTGGTGTTAAAAATGAGCAGTCGGCTGGCTCAGGCAGCTGAGCAAATGCAAACATTTGCAGTGAAACTTTGCATTAGATGTAACCAGCCAGTAAAAAGGCTCTGATGATTTCATTTGAAACAGGACACAGACACCCACAACAAGCACATTTCCAAAATTTAAAAGTGGAGCATCTGAAGAGCAACAAACGCCAAGCAAATAGAGAATTTGAGGGAAGTTTCTATGAACCAGCAATGAAAAAGGAGGTTTAGGAAACAGCAATAGGAAATGAAAAATAAAGATGAAGGGCCACAGTGAAAATGAAGAAACTTTGCAAGAATAAGAGCTGAAATCCTGCCTTTCCTGCAGGCCAGAGGACTTAGGTCATTGACTCCAACTGAGCCAAGGAGTTCACTGAAGGAACACTGTTAGGAGTTCAGGCAAGGTTTGATGTAAAACTGAAAGACTCAGTGTGTTAAAAGCCCCAAGGAGAGCAAAAGCATTTTAAGACAGAGCAAAGTTCATCTGTGCTGAGGTTTTTAGGACTAAGAATATAAAAAGCTGTTACTGACTTCATCTCTATAATCTGCTGTCCTGCTGACACACCAGAGGGAGCTGAGAAAAAAGATCCCTGGAGTCTTTTATTTTCCTGGGAGCTGCACCCAACCAGCATATGCTAACCTATTCCTACCCAGAATGAAGGGTTGGGAAAGGCTGTGACTTGAACGTTTCTGAAGAGCAGATTAGTGGTTGCATCCATGGGAAACAGCTTGGGGAACACGGTCACAAGTCTGTTGTGCCTGTGTGGTGTCTGGCTATGCTCTGCTCGTTTGCAGAATCAGCTGCAAAGGGGGGAACTGCGGGATTAGAGCAAGGGTAAAACTGATGTGTGTCACTAGGAGTAACACCACTGACACTGGGGAAGGGCTGGGTTGTCATGAGCAGCTGTGGTTAATGCACTTGATTTATGGATGATGAAGAGCACTGGCACATTTTTGTATAGCCACCAATCTGCAGAGGAAGGAGAGGAATTTCAGAAGGATTTTATACCAAGTAATAAATATCTTTCACAGATTTATGAAGAACAAAAAAAGTCAAACAAAATCACTGAAAAGCCTGGGTAACGTGGCAGACTTGAAAAGTCCCTCATGTGAGCATTTTATACTTTTTCTTTCAGTGTAAAACATGATTTCTACTGAATCTTTGCCCTTTAATTGCAATGCCAATTTTCTCAGAAAAGAGATAGGGATTTTTCCCCATTTTGCAGCTCACCAAAGATTTTGAAAATACTTTGAAAGCACTTTTTTCCTTTTCTCTTTCTTTCTTGTTAGGGAGCAGAAAGGAAAAAGCTGACAACCTACTTGAACTACGTGAAGTATGATAACATCAGAAGACAGAGGTTAATCATTCATCATATATCTACACTCCTAAAAAGAGTCAAAACAAGCAAAAAGGTCAATGACTTAAAACAAGATGCCGTTGAGAAACATAAGTTTGAGCAATAGGAAGATCTGATCAGAAAAAATGTATGTTCAAAGCCTTACATTGATGTAATAAGAAGATAATGACAATAAAAACAACAACAACAGCAACATTAAAATTTCTTTACAATAACATAAATTATTTACCAGATACACATTATGGTTTTTGTTAGATTCACATACCATTTGTGGCACTGGCAGTGTTATTTTTTGCTTCAAAAATTTTATGACACATAGCAAATCTTGTGCTACTTACCAGACAGATTACATGCACTCTTGTTCCTTTTGTAATTTTCATGTCAGAATTTTACAACAGATTATTTTCCACTCTATTGATCACAGTATCTCTGATACATTATGGAAAATTAATTCATTTTATGAAGTTACTGTGGTTTGGCTAAAAGTAAAAAAGTGGGGGGGTTATGACAGCTATAAAACATTTTCCTTTCTATTTAACATAAAGTTTTACTGGAATTTGCACTGAGGGAAAGTTTGCCAAGCTAAGATAGGTGGTTGGCATATGCTCTATACATAAATTGATGCAGAAAGATTGCTCCTTTTGTGAAATGTGTAGCTAAAAGAAGAAATTTTAGAAGTTTCAGGAAATCTCAGAGCTTTATAAAAAGCCTGCTATAAACCTTCCCACATCTAACATGGCTAAAAATAACATTTTCGTTTTTCTGCCTTTACCTTTTGTTCTTGGAGCCTCCTCTGTGCAGACTTTGTGAGAGCAGCCTGCCAGAGCTGTGTTGGTAGGCAGCAGTGGGGGAACCCAAGAGCTACAGCCAGGCTGGGAGTTGGGACAGATTTTACTGGGACAGAGTTTGGAAGAAGGCTCGGGAGGAAAGGGAGCTGAGTGGTGCAGCCTCACTTGTGGAGTGGGAGGGGGTGCAGAATGGCAGTCCATGTGATCCAGGAACTAAAGGTCTGGAAGAAGTGGAAGTTAATCAAATGGCCTTGAAAATGCACACTGGACTCAGTCTGGGGCAGGGATAGGCACATTAGAGCATTATTCATCTCTCATCATGATGTTCTTTCTAGATCTTGGAAGCACAGCAACCTCAAAAATAGTTTTCTCTCATACTTCTAAGTATTACAAGTTATTAGTAGAGCTAACAGAGCAGCCAGATGCCCTGCTGCTCAGCCACACCATTTTAATTACGGCTACCATATATTACACACGCATAAAACCAATTATGGCATTTCATTTATTGTGTTTATCCTGAAATGTGGTGTATTTCCAGTACACCAAAACCCAAAGAAAATGATATGGCTGGAACTAAGCAATCATGACAGCAAACTCAAACCAAGGAAAAAAACCTAAAACCACACACACAAAAAAAAGCAGACACCCACTTAGTAATAGAAAATATTTCTTTTTAAAAATGGTCACATCATACTGAGTTCTTAGTCATAATCTTCAAAGAAGGATACTTATACAAGCATCCTGGGAACTAAAATCCTTATGGAAACTTAAGGACTTCAGAAAGACATTAGACCCATTCTGACCTCTCTGATATTCTGTCCCTGCTGTACAGGGCTCCCTCCCTGCACTGCCCAGGATGCAACTGCACATTTATCTACTCCCTCAATCTAAATAAACAGATGTAAAAGCAGTGTTGCGGAGCCTGCATTTATTCTGCATTTTCATGCAGCTCAAAAGCCTGTCCTTGTGCCTGCTGGCTGTTTGAGGCTATGGGGCTGTGAGCAGCAGGACCAATGCTGCAGGCTGATGGTTAGGGAAGGGCGTGCTGCACCCTCCCTGATCCTAGCCCAGGGCTCTGGCACTCCTTGGATCCTTCCATAAGTTGTTTAAACCATCCGAAGGGGGTTTGTTTTTTTCCTAAATGTGGGATTTATTTTCTTGGTGAGTAATTGGCCCAAGGTAATAGGAGAGACAGCGCAGTGCTTTTTGGGCTGCGAGCTGTTGTGTTGCCCTGTCCCTCCTCACAGCACGCTGCCATTCACCTCCTGGTCGGACGAAGAATATTGTCTCTCCACACAGACTGCAGAGGAGAGATGGCAATGATCAGCATGCTGTATGAGACACTGTCAAGATAAATGGTGGTTTAAAATCCCCAGTACAAGCACAAACTACCCAGAAGATTTTCTTCAGAAAAATGTGTCCTTAACACAAAGATCTGTGGTCTGTAAGAGGTCAAACTATACAAGCTCATAATCCCCTCTGTCACCCTCTGGCCTTTTAAAAATGTAATAAAGCACGATAAATAAGCAAATAATTTGAAAACAGCCGATTGCTAGGATTCAGGATTTTTGTTTGGACAAAAATTTAAAATATCCCTCCTCTCCCTACCAAGTCTTTTAGACCTGAGAGCAGAGAAAAATTGATCCAGAAGTAGGGGCTTCTAGAAAGAACTTGTAAAAGTCTTTAGTCACTGACTTGGAAAAGGCAAACTGGCAAACGACCTTAAACTATAGGTAGTTTATGAGGGTTAAGTTGCTGTACTAGCACTGGGTTTTATTCTCCTTCTATCCTAAATATCTTACTGGAAACCTTTTGAGTTTAGATATTGCATCAACAGTGGGTGAATACAGCAGCTCTTTGGTGCTGGCAGGGAACCAGGATGAGGTCAGATTTGTACAGTAACAAAAACTGACAGAATTTAGAAGATGATTAAACAGTGGCAACTATATAACCACTGATGGGGACTGATTGCCTGCAAAGGCAGCTGTACCATAAGAGTCAGGATGTTTATTTTATTGCTCTTTGGCATGCTCTTTCTTCGTCTCTTTATGCACAACCATTTCTACAGGGGATTATTTCAGAACAAATACTCTGGCTGGAAATAACCATGTGACTGAAGTTGCTCCATTCAGGACTTCATGGAAAAATACTTTCTTCTGTAAAGGATGATGTGAAATCTGACTTCAAATTGTCCTCTACCCAGATACACACCACAGAAAGAATTCTACAGTTAAGTTCTTATCTGTGGTTTTCTCTGGGTGGTACTGCTTTGGTTTCTTTCTAGAGTCCAGCTCTAAATACACTATTCACAGCTTCAGTAAAAACTGCCACTGTGCCTCGGAGTCATTTGCATCCCATACCTCTGCTGGCCCAACAGGCAAGCACAGTGCTGACACTGCACTTTGCACTTCCTAGCAGCCTTGTGATTTCGGTTTTATTTTTTCCTTTTTCAGGTTTTGGGGTTTTTTCAATTGTTTGGGATGCTCCAATCCCTCCCAACTCCCAGTTTCTCTAGGAGCCAAGGTGACCATGCTGTCAGTTGGTATTTACGAGCCTCCAGACATTTTCAGCCAAAGTGCTAGCAGGGAATTGAGCCTTGAAGCTGGCAGCAGGCAGAACAATGTGACTCACTGTGAAAGGACAGGAGCACGAGGGCAGTTTAAAATAGTTTGTTTCTCCTAAGACTGGTTCTTTCCCAAGGCCAGCTGTGGCTTCAACCTGAAAAAGACATGTGAGCAAATCTTGTTCAGTTTGGACTCTGTGTCTGCATACTCCAGGGTTATTTGTTGCTTCTCCCTCTCCGAGACTCTATGTTTTTCCATCCTTCTCCTGGATCTTTCCTTTTCCTGCATTCTCTGTTTCCTTGTAGGTCTGTGCTGTGGTGATGAGAGCGCCTGTGTTCCTGGAGATGTGACCCAGCAACCTCTCACCCCAGAAGGGAACTGCACTGTGGTCTCTCTGGGGGACCCACGGGGACTCCAGCAAGGACATATGGACCTAAGTCCTTGCTGGTGAAAATATTTTCTGATGGCAGACACAAGTAGCTTCTGTATGAATTACTGTGTCTCTTCTGAGTGTTTTCCCATAGAGGCAATGGTTGGTAGTCTATCTTGAGTTAAATGTTATATTTTCTGTTTAATTATTTAGACATAACTAAAAAGAGAATTCACTGTAAACAAGGTTGAGAAACAGTGCCTTAAAGTTTGTTACTGTATTTATAGAGGTTAGTCAAGCATATACTGGTAAAATAATAACTGTTTGCTCTGTACATAATCTCCTCATTCTGGATTACATCAGTTTTTGCCCACATATGATTAAAGCACCAGACGCAACAGCTAAAATTCTGCCAAATGCTGACCCCACCCAGGCTCAGATATGTGAACTATACCACTCCCAACTTTTGTTTGCCCAGTGTTTCATGCTGATCTAACTACAAAATGTTCAAACTGCAGCACCATCAGGATGAATGCTTCCCATGCTGACTGGGGTGAAACCAGTTTAGTCTGCAATATACTTGGCTCAAACCCAGAAAGGTTTTTAGGCAGTCACACTGTAAACTGTGGCATGCAGGTTAGCTCCCGGTGAAGAGCAGGGCTGCAGCAAGGCGAAGGACTTTGGAGAGGCAGAGTATGTTAATCCGTGGGCAGCTTCTCGCCGCTGGAGGCAGACAGTGACTGTCACTGGCTAAAACCTGGGCAGAGACTCAAGGTGGAGCGAGGACACAATGCCTGGAGATTTCAGTCATGATTTCACAGCACGCCAAGCATTGCAGGGCTGGTGAGGTGAAACATTTTCCTCCCTGCGTTGCTGTCCTGCGGCCAAGCATGTGAGGGCTGGACATGCTCCCCTCCCACTGAACTACCCCACTGCCTCGAGCATGGTCCTGGAAGCCTTCAGGGGCAGGACAGGCATCAGGGCCTTGGACACCACAATTTTCCTGAAAATCAAGAGTGCTAACAGGAGGAAAAGGGAACAAATTTTTTCCTGTGTACCATCTGTTTCACAGCAATGAACACCCCTGTGATTGTTCATAGATCAAGGAGGTGGTTTTGTGACTCCCAATGATGTGTTGGTGTGTAGCAGTGCTCTGCTCATCCTTTCCTGGTTTGATATTAATTTCTGACACCCTTATAACTTCTTACTGCCTGGGCCTCTCGTGGGACTTAATCAAGTGCTTTATTAATTTGTGAACAGGGAGGGTTAATGTTATAGGGCTTGGCTGAGTCAGAGCTAACTCCAGAGTAAGTCAGGGAAATCAGGATTTCCAAGCTTAGTAAAAAAGAGAGAAAGGACAGAATAATCAGGCCCACTCTTTTCATGGATCTTTTCCTTTTGGCTGAATCTGTTAATGTTAGTAAAATCTTCTATACTTCAAAAAAAACAAAGCCAGTATTGTCAACATTATTTAAGGGATAGCAGAAGGCAGGACAGGATATCACCATTAAGCAACATCCCATCTTGAAAGACACTGCATAGGAATGCAGTCTGTGATATTGATCTTGGTTTTCTTTCAACACTTCAAAAATGTTATAAATGCTGACATAAAAGTGCCATTCTGTGATGTGAGGGAGAGTTAGAACTGACCTTTACAGTCTTGTACTTTGAGCAAGTCATACTGTTGATCACATAAGCCTCCAAACATTTATGTTTTATTTATAAATAAGCCAAGCCTTTTCCAACTCACTTCCTGGTAAAAAGGCAGCATTCAAACCACAGAAATCCTTTGTGTCATGTGTAGTGCTCATTATTCTGGGAAACTCTGAGAGATGCCTATTGTATACTGAATTCTTTGTTTCAAGCTTGCAGAGGTCCTCCTGGGACGCTTCCCCACAAGGTTGCTGTGGCTGTGTTTAACAAGCACTTGAAACCCAGATCATGTACTTGTAGAAAAAATGAGAATATGTAGCAGCATGTTAAGTACTATGGAAAATTGCAGCCTGGCTCAATGCTGGGGGAAGGGAATTTCTGCCATTGTCAGCAGGAAACTTCTGGAGGTCTGAAATAAAAAGAGGAATAATAGAAACATGAGTATGATCTAGGAATGAACATACTTTTCCATTCCAGTACTGAGTACCTGTAAATAGTTTAATTTCAGAGATTTTTTTTTTTTTTTTGCTAGCTCTAGAAATACATGTTTGAAAATTGCTGGCAAATAATAGTAAAATACTGCTTGCTTTGGCATGGTGAAAAATTCTGCCTGTTAAATTGCAAAGTTGTTATTGTGAAAGCCAAACCAGCCAGCTTGAGAAAATGCCAGTTAACATCCCTTGTGACATTAAAATTATGCCTCTTAAGAACAAGAGGAAATACAATGGTGTTTTCTAGAGGCTGAGTTTTATAGAGAGATCCACTGTGTGAAACACCCACAGCAGCACAGTCCATGAAAAATTCTGACCTTCATTTTAGCATTCATTTAGCAATTGGCCTGGAAATCACTGAGCCCTTTGTACATCTTTTTGCTCTCTCTTCAGGTAACGTGCTCGCTATAAGCAAAAGTGTCCTTATCTCTTCCGTGGGTGTCTAGAAATCTCACCGTACAATTTGCTGAACAGCCTCTTATCAGGTTCAGAAGCAAACATCAGTGACTGCATATGATAATTGCTGTGCCCATGGCCTTTTAACATTTTTAGACTCATTTTAAGACCCATTTTAAGACTCATTTTAACAGCAGGAATTGCATCATTTGTAAAGACCAGTTACTTTTCCTTCTATTTAGAATTCTCATTAAAAGCTCACTTATTTAGAGTCCATCAGTTTCACAATTCCTACAAATTTATTAACACTGTATTTACAGCTTGTTTCACAGGAAAATTTTAACTCTGTTTCTGGATTGGCAATGGAATCATTTGTCACAGAATAGGAGTCTGATTTAGAGACCAATCTGAAACATCAGCTCCAGCAAACCAACCACCTCAACATCTTTCCAACACATCCAAGCTATTTGAGCCTGATATAATTCTGACTTCTGCTACTTCATTGCCCTGACTTTTGCTTTTCCACTGAGGTTCAAGCACTGATTGTTCCGTTCTGCAGTACCACAGCAGATGTTTGCATTTTTCTTCTCTTGCTGGTGTTCCTACGTGAAGCACAAAACACTGAATGTTTTCCAATACACTCTTTGGGATTTAATTTCTAACACTGCAGAAGTTAATAGAAGACACTGTTACAAAGTCTTGTGCTTTCCAAAAGCCACTCTGCAAGGATGGAGTGTTGGGTAACAAGCTGCAGTAAACTTATGTGGAAAGTGTTTCGTTTCCTCCTCAATGCACTTTACAGTTGCTGTGTATTTTGGAGCATTACAAAGATGTACATTATAAAGAGTCAATCATGATATGCAGTTTAATTCACTGTATTTAGCTGTACAAATTTTTTTGTTTCTAGCGGTTTCTGTTACTCAGCAAAGAGAGATCTATCCTCACACTTCATATGATGGCATAGTGACCCTCTTTCTGCTAAGACCTTCTATTTTTACTGATTGAGTTTTTACACTGACAGCATAAAATGAGGTGATGAGTTGATTTAACTGTGCCAGATATTATCAGAATTAAATCAATGGTGGAGGAATAATGGTTACTAATCTGATGCATAGCCAATGTTTGCATCCTAAGTTTCCTCTTAAAGGTATCCAAGAACATGGCTTCAAATTTGGAGGCGCTTCAGTTCCAGAATTAATATTCTTGTTCTCTCTGAAGGACTGCAGGCCTGTCCCTTCAAGAAAAAGCTTCAGATCTCAGAGGGAAGGCTTTAAGATTATAATGGAGAGAAGGACTGACTTCAAAAGGATTTTGTACGGAGGTAGGAAATAACCATTACCCCTCCTTTCTAAAATTCTGTGTACGTTTAATGTTAACTCTAAAATTGTTTTCCTGCAGTTTAAAGCCAAATATAATGTCCAGTGAAATAAGTCAATAAGCACCAGAGTGTCAAATCCAAAGAAGTAAAAGTAAATATTATTTCTTCCTGTACAGGTCAGAGTATTCTACTTTTAAGATAAGCTGCCTCGGGACCTTCATTCTTATTCATAAAATTCCCCAAGGAAAACCCTTTCAAGTGCACTTTTAGCTATTTAATTCAGAGGGAAACGTCACGCATAGCTTAGAGCTGATGCACATTTCCCTTGCTGGTTTCCTGCAAGTCTCTCAGTTCCTTCAGGGATCGTTCAAGTCACAGCATACTCTATCCCTGGATCATTAATCACACAGATAATAAGGAATATTCTATTTGAATATACCTATCTTAATCTGAATGTGACTCTGTCTGAAATGTGAGTATTTTATCACAGATTCCAAGCACCCATTGAAGTGTTTGCTACCCAGCAAGGCGCTCAAGTATACGTGCAGGGAAAAGATTTTGTTAAACTATGTTTAACTGTGGTTAACTAAGGCCTGAAAATTTTTCCCCGAAAAGCTTGTGGTACCAGCCATTTCAGGTGTCAGACCTGACCCTAAACAGGTGCCTGTCATCATTTCCAGTTTTCCTGGCTTTTAAACCAAATTCTTAGAGTGCTGCCAGTGCACTGCATCATGCTGTGGCTGGAAGGAGTCCTACAGCAATTTAGCTTTAAGCCTAACACAGGCAGGAAGCAGGGAACGCAGACACCATATATTCCTAAGCCTGCCAAAGCTTTCTTGCAGAGATGTGCTGGTGAGCAGCAGGGGAATGTGGCCAAATACACTGATAAGTGACCTTAATGGGGAAAATTAGTGCTGCTTGTAACAGGAGCTAACCCCTTTTCTTTTAAAATGCAGGCCATTAACCATGAATTTGGCCAGTTCCTTTTGTAGATGTGTTTCCAGGCTGCACTTGTGTTTAGCATCCCAGCACTGTATTATTCCCTCTTTGCCTTCCTGGCATGTAAATGGAATCTGTTTCACTGCTTTTGCTGATTAGATAACAAAAAAGGCTGTAATGAACATTATGAGGCTAGAGGCTATTTGTCAGAGCTGGTTGAAATCTTTCCAATGAATATTTCAACAGGGTTTAATCTAAGATCCCCTTTCATAAAATATTCACAAACAATGTAATTCTTCAAAAGGATATATTGTGTAAGTATTCTAGCAAAAAGAAATTCTTAAAGAATAAGGAAAAAAGTCTAATATCTAGGGCTTTTTCTTTATTTTCTTTTTCTTTTTCTCTCCAATTCTCTTTTCCTGCTAGAAATGTGTTTAAAATATGCAACATCTTAACTGCTTATTATGGAAGGTAAAAAAGCACACAAAGCAATCTCTGAATTGAAGGTGACAAAAAAGAATGAAAACTGTTCTGCCATACAGTTTACTTTCCTTTTATACTTCATTGAGCCTCAAAGGAAAAAAACTATTTCAAATCAAAGCTGCTTTTTCTCCTCAAAAGACTAACACTAAGATAGTATAAAAAATATAATTAATTTTCTCATGAAGAATTACAGGATTGACAGAATTATAAAGCAAATAAGAAATTCACACACAGAAAAAGTTATCTCTCTGCTGTTCATGTAAGTCACAAGCTCTCTACAGCACAGAGGTGGCTTTGCATGAGGGCAAACCCCTCATGCAAACTCTTCAAGGCAGGGATCCAGTGAATACAGAGTAATACCCAAGCCTCTGCCTGGACCCTTGCCTCATCTATTAGCTTGTGTTGAGTAACCAAAGAACCCACATTTAGGTCTAAAAAAATAAAAACGTGCTAGCTAGCCTAATGCAGGTGCGAGGAAATCTCTGAAAGTGTGTAGTTTTATCAGTTGCATTTTAACAGTCTCCAAGGAAAGAAATATCATGATTTTTCTGGGAACGTGTTCCAGTCCTTAATCAGTCTCATAATGAGGATTTATTTTTCCTTTAAATCCAATTGTCATTTGGGTATTTGCCTTTGTCCTCTGGCTGTGCAATTCTGAGAAGGGCCCTGCTCTGCTTTTTCTATAACTTCACTTTTTGCAGGATTATAATAGAGCTTTGTTTTATTTGGGATGAGCATTGAAAAAAAAATTCTCTTTAATATGTACACTTTCGTACAGTAATAGTCTTCAAACACTGAAGAATAAAATTTTGTCTGTTTCATGAGTAACCACATTTTTTAATTCATTGAAAAATTTCCTCTGTAAGGTTTTCTTAAGTCTTCTTCACAAAAAATACCAAAAAATGCTGAGTATTATTTTTAATTTTACTTCTTTTTCCCCTGCCTTTTGCATTTATCTGAAACACATAGGATGAGCTGAAATTCTCTTGTGCTACTGAAGATTGCTTGGCTCCAGTTAGAGTTTTTTAAACTCTTGCTTTTTCATTTTGATAGCTAGAGACAATTTTTCTGCTTTGCCATTTTGGCTCACATTTTTTTGCCAAGGAATGTGGGATTATTTCGGGGCCTGTTCTACACTCAACACTTGAAGTAGGCAAGAAATGGCATGGCTCAATCAGGAAACACAAGCTGCTGTCCACAGCCTCTCTGTACCCCTGACATCAGTTAGGAAGCCCTCTGATGGATGAGAAATCTGCCCTGGGCTGCTAGGGTGAAAGTGGAGTCACTACTTCTACAAGTGTTTCAAGAGGCCCCTGGATGCAGCACTTGGATTTGGGGTGGTAATGGTTGTGTTGGGTCAACAGTTGGAGAGGTGATCTTGGGAGTCTTTTCCAGCACTGATGGTTCTGTGATTCTATGAAAACAAAAGTATATGTTAGCATAAGTTACTTCTGCAGGCAAAGTTTTAGTTTCAGAACTCCCTGACAAACTTTCTGTGTGTCGTACTGGCGCTTTCATGGAGTCTCTCTGCCTTCCTTATCCTCCACGTACAAAGCAAAAATTGACACACTTCCCTACCACACACTGCCAGAGTTTGGAAGCAATCGTGATGTTTCTGGGAAGCTCAGGTGTTGCAATAATGTCAGAAAGGAACAAAACAAGAAAGGAAAGGACATGACTCTTCCCTTTCTGTGCCAGAAACAGCAGGAATAATTCTGCTTCATTGTAAGGCAGCTAAGCTTCCAAGAACTGATTTTATCTGAAGCTATTCTTGAACCATGAGACTTGTCTGAGTGTTCTGAGCTGTATACAAATTCAGATCCAGCGTCAGTCTTTAAAAGCATGGCTGAACCTGGTCTTCAAGAATAGAAAAACCTAAGCTAATGTTTCAACAATTATAAATATGAAACACAGGCGAAAAAGAAGAAAAAGAGAAATTATTTCTGATGATGACATAGAAGCATCTTGTTAGTGTACTTTTGTGGGGATAAGGTTCATGTATGGGTGTGGAACCTAATAGCACCAGCAGCCAGAGGACTGGAGCATCTGACTTAGCTCCCTTTGAAGGAAATCTGATAAACACATAAATGACTTGGAGGGAAAAAACAGCGCATGGTAAATAGAGAAACAAAATCTCCTCAAAACATATTGCTAATACAGACACTGGCTGAAAGACATGTAAACACATTAGGTACTACTGTCTTTTTCCTGATGAGTATTACCAGCAAATTCTTTCCTTGGAAATTGCTACGGTTACATTTCTAAAAGGAAAGCTCTGCAGCTTTCAATACTCCAGCCAGACCATTGCCAGGAACCAAATATGTTGGAGAGTGACATGTTTTAGTTAAAAACTTGCAGAAGCTTGAATGAAAGAAGTCTTGGAGCATGACAGCTCCAGTCCTGCTTTCCTTGGTCACAGAGACTGGTACTGTGGCATTCTTGTGAGCATAAAACATGGAATTAACCAACCTGTTAGTGAACAAAGCTTTGGGCAGACTGCAATAAAGCCAACTTATGTCACAAGCCATTGTAACCCCTTGTGAGTGCTGAAGGAAATAAGGAGAGGTTCTCTAGTTCTCTACTGTTGTTTATATTTTGGGAAATGCAGAATTAACTCCAATTATTGAAGATAATTCCTTAGACATATGAAATATAGTAACCCTGGTTTTGTGAGTAGAAACAAGCAACCTTCCATTGACCAGCCAATGCCTTGTACCTGGACTTCTGTAAGGCTTTTGATATGGTCCCAAAGGACATACCCGTCTCTAAATTGCAGACCCATGGATTTGAAAGGTGGACTACTTGGTGGAAAAGGAACTGGCTGGATGGACACAGCCAGAGTTGTGGTCAGTGGCTCTATGTCCAGCTGGAGGCTGGTGACAAGTGATGTCCATCAGGGATGTGTCCTGGGACCAGTGCCTTTTAATATTTTTACCAATGTCACAGACAGTAGGATCAGCTGCACCCTCAGCAAGTTTGCAGATGACACCAAACTGACATGGCCAGCAGACAGCAGAACAGGACACGATCCAGATGGGGTTAGGCAAGCTCAACAAGCAGGCTAGCAAGAACTTCATGAAGTTTAACAGGGCCAAATGCAAAGTGACATACCTGGGTTGGGGCAATCCCACACATGAGAACAGACTGGAGAAGTCACTGAGAGCAACTGTACCAAGAAAGACTTGGGTGTGCTGCTGGATGAGAGGCTGGACATGACCCAGCCATGAGCACTTGCATTCCAGAAAGCCCATTGTGTCCTGGGCTGCGTCCAAAGCGCCAGCATCCATGCACTGCATCCATGTGCATCAGGTCAAGGGAGGTGATTCTGCCTCTCTGTTCTATCCCCATGAGATCCCACCTGGAGTGCTGCATCCAGCTCTGGGGTCTCCAATACAAGAAGGCCATAGACTTGCTAAAGCAGGTCCAGAGGAGGCCACCAAGATGACCAGAGGGTTGGAGCATTTCTCCTATGAAGACAGGATGAGAGAGTTGAGGTTGTACAGCCTGGAGGAGAGAAGGCTCTGAGAACACCTTGTTGAGGTCTTTCAGTACTTAAAGGAGAGCTTAAGAAAAAAAAGGAGAGGAATGTTTTACATGGGCAGGTAGTGATAAGAGAAGGGGGAGTGGTTTTAAATCAAAAGAGGAGAGATTTGGATTAGATATTAGGAAGAAATTCTTTATTTAAAGGATGGTGAGGCAATGGAATATGTTGCCCAGAGAAGTTGTAGATGGCCCATCCCTAGAAGTGTTCAAGCCCAGATTGGATGGGGCCCTGGGCAGTCTGACCTGACCTAGTGAGTGCCATCCCTGCCTGTGGTAGGGAGGCAGGAACTGGCGGATATTTGACATCCCTTCCAGCCAAAAACATTTTATGGTTCTCTGATCTCTCCTGAAAGATTTCCAGACACACTTAGCTATTGCTCCTCCATATTTGTGTTAGGTTTTACAGAATCTAAGACTACCCCAACACCTTGCAGATGCTTCTGTGAAGATGACAAGAAATTGATGCATTCGGGTGCAAATTATGTAAGGAGAGATTGCTGCTTATTGCCGGCTGGTGAACTGGCAGGTTTGACACATCTCATTCTTGGGCAGCACCTACCTGGTGCTGTAAACTGCTGTTTACTGTGTGAAACGCTCCAATACCCAACTGCATCACGAGATGACAGCTTTCCAAGAGCATTGGATGATATCCACTCCTCTCCCTAGGATTATCTTTGCTATTATATTGTAAATATATTCTGGCTCTAATTAGCATGAACCTCTCTTGATGTGGCTTCTTGTTATGAACAAGATGTTTTTCTGTGCATCATCTATAGCACAGAATATCAGCCAACTATTTCAGAAGCATATTCATTACTTCACACTGGGAATTGCCAGTATATTAAATACAGTCAGGCTGAAATAATAGCTACTCTAAGGGCACCATTGTGTTATCAATCAAATACAGATGGACCAATTAATATTATGCAAACTCAATATCTTGCAGAAAAATTTCCAGTAACTAGGGTCACAACAGAAAATGCCTCCCAGGAAAGAAAGGATAATTAGGCTAAAAAAGGTTTAAAATCTCCCAAGGAAAAACTGTAAGTGTCAATTTAAAATACAGTTTCATAACAAGCTCTTAGAAGGTATGTTTTGGGAAAAATATTGGGGATTCTTAGTGAGTCTAGTAAAGACATGTATTTATTGAACATTGCAAAGTCTTTGTATGATGTGCCAAAAAACCAAAAATAAAGGAGGTCTGACACATTCTTACAACCACACAGTTTAAAAATTGTAGTATAATTCAGAATTCATTAAACCAATTAATCTGACCTCCATTACGATGTCTTTCTTGACTGTTATCAAATTCTGTACATGCTATCTCTTAAACTTAACTAAAAATATTACAGGAAAAATGAACTTCCTCCAAGGCAAGTTGAAAATTGGATGCCTACAATGAATAGGTCTTCAGATGAGCAAATAATCCTCAGCAGCTTTATAACACTAGTAAAGAGAAACAGATTTTAGACCTAATTCACCTTGGCCACCTTAGGAAGCAAATTAAATACTAAAGTTGTCTCTCTCTACTCTGGCATTTATTGCTATCAATACAGGGTCATTAGCTCAAATCATGCAAAAATGAGATGATTCCATCAACTGAGATTAGCTCAGTAGGTTAGAGCATGGTGCTAATAGTGCCAAAATTGTGGGTCTGATCCATGTATTCACACTCCCAATTAATTCACTTATGAATTGGACTTCATCACTCCAGCTCAGACAGTTCTGTGATTCTGACTATGTCAACCGAGGTTCAAAATAATTATATTAAGCCTTGAAAAAACACATCTTAAAATACAAAGCATTAAGTACTTAGTAATGGATTTGCTTTCCTTTCCAATTATCTAGAAAATATTCCTTAGGTCTTGACCTGATTTCAGCAGGTGCTTGTTTGCTCCGCTGTCTCTGAGATGTAGGGCTAACAGCCACTGGATCACAGAATGATAGAATGATTTGAGTTGTAAGGGATCATAAAAATCTTCTCGTTCCACCTCCCCTGCCATCAGCAGAGACACTTTCCTTCTACTAGACCAGGTTGCTCGAAGCCCCACCCAACAAGGCCTTGAACACGTGCAGGGATGGGACATCCACAGCTTCTCTGGGCAATCTGTTCCAGTGTCTCACCACCCTCACAGTAAAGAATTTCTTCCTAAAAAATAGTCTGAATCTCTCCTCCTTCAGTTTAAAGCTGTTGCCCCTTGTCCTGTCAATTTCCTGGTAACAAAATATATCAATAATCTCTCCACGAAACAAAAACTAGAAATCAGCCATCTTCTTGAGTACAGCACTACAAATATTAACCAGATCTGGTAATATCAAATGGAAGTCTTAGCATATACTCCAGTAATAAGAAGGAGAAACTTGCCCAAGGTGGCTCCCAGGCCATTTAATCCACTCACCAGTGGGTCCTACTTGATCCCACACTCACTTGCACACACTCACTTGCCCCAGTGGCTGTCCCCATGGACACACAAGCCCAAGGGCAAGGGCTCCAACTCCAGCTGCTCATGCTCAGACCCCCATTCACACAAAATCACAGAGTACATTGAAATGGCACCGTGTGCCTCTGATGGTGCTAAAGCACTCACAAATAGCAAAATGTTGCATAGACTGTTCAAAACTAGACACTAAAATATATAAATGCACTGTATCAGTGAAACAGTGCAAGCAAGGAACAGGTGGCTGAAATAGTCTTTTGTATGTGTTTAATTTCCAAGAAGATGTGTAAAAAGATGAGTTACTTAAAATGAATGATTATTTGATTATATCTAATCACAGCCTACTGAATTCAACACAAGTTATTATTACCTTTACAGCTGGGTAATGCTGTGGCATCTACCAAATGAATAAGTACTCAAGCCTGCCACAAGAGCTGTAAGAAACTGGGCCTTGCTATCAGTCAACATCAGCACCACTGGTGGGGCTGACTGCCCTTTCCCTGCCTTTCCTGCAAATCCACATTCCTCTTCTGCTCCTCAGCACAACAATAAAACGAATCTGTTTACAAAGAGAAACAACCCCTTTTGAGATGTGCGTGCAGAGGGGTGATAAAACTACTTAAGAAAGAAGAGTAAGACAAGCTCAGTAATCTGTTGGCCTCATTTTTTTTAATAGAGCATGTTTCTCTAGGGTGCACAGAGGAAATAGAATTCTTATTCCCTATGAAAATATCTCAGTAAAACAGCCTATTTGTTTTGCTGGCATCTCACCCTGCAGCACAGGAAAAGAAAAATTTACAGATGCATAGACCTCAGTATTGCAATCAGACAAAGAGCCTCTCAAAATGACATGACCTTGCCCTTTACTTCCCTCCACTGCATCAAACATTCCCATAATAACATGGTACAGCTGCTCTAAGGTGTGCTCAGGTGCTCAATCATGTGTCCCTCTAGTAATGGTGATGAAAAAGCCAGCAACGTGTGCTGCAAAAACTGAACTCGGGAAGGCTACAGCCCTAAGGTCTGCCAATGCCAATGTACTGGGCTGAGCTTTGTCTCCCCTTTGGGAATTCACCAGTCACATTCCACAGTCTTAGAAGAAGAGAGAGGTTCTAACAAAACACTTTAGTTTCTTTCTCAACCAGTTTTATAAACTGCCTTCTTGATGGATTTTGAGATGTATACACTCATCTTGGCTACATGCCACCGTGGGTGGATTCCCAGCCAGGCTATTCAGAGCTATAATGATTCAAGCTATTCCAAATAACCGTAATGCTGCTCTTGAATTTTCATCTGTAGTCATGAAATTGCTCTTTCTTTGCACAGGTTTGTAGAATTCTAATACCAGAGTCAACATCTCTCTTAATGCTTTGTTCTTCTAATTAAAATAAACCTCTTCCATCTTTCTTCTGGCATTAGCAATATGCAAATATTGGGCAGAAGATTACTGCACTCTATTTTTGCTGGCTGTTTTCCTGAGAAAAGTATCCTATTTATGGCACATGTTGACACAGCTGATTCCAATTTTCCTTCCAGGGGAAGCCTGCCATACTGCTGTATGTAAAAGCAATCATGCCAGTGTTTTGTTTCAGAGAGCACCCCAGCCTATGGGCGCTCTCTGCTGTCCAGGGAGCCAATCCTTGTTTCATTTGTCAATTTGTCCTCAGCTTCTTCAGCAGATGTCCGCAGAACCATCTCTGGGGTCATGGCCAAGAGTAATACCGAGAGGAAGACAATGCTTCTCCAGCCTAAGGACTTGTCCTCCACTCACTATTCTGGAATAGGAGTGTCCACACATGGAGTTAATCAGGGGTAAGTCGTCCTACAGACAAGCCCTTACACTAAACACACCACTCTGAAGGATGCTGAGGCTTTTAACCACATCCTGGGTACGAGATATTCATCATAGAATCCCTCAGCACTGTGCCTTTGTGCTGCAATCTGTACCTGAGCCTTCAACCTCAACAAAGATCAAAGAGCACATACCTGGAGCTCTGCTATTAACTTTAAAACCTTTTACAATGATTATAAATGTGATAGCTGTCATAATTCACCTGCACATTTAAAAAGCTTTTGAAAATTACTAATTCTTCTCCACACTGCTACTGTAGAGCAGGTTATCAAAATGTCTCTCACTGCAGATGTTTCACACTTATGTTCAATCACTGCATGTGTTTGTCAGGAAAATCTGCATTATTTTTCTCTTGTTTGTTGAGCTGACACAACACTAAGCAACTGAGTTGCTCTTCTTTTTTGATTTGTTTTTTTTGTTTTGGTTTGTTTTGGTTTGTTTTGTTTTGGTTTGGTTTGGTTTGGTTTGTTGTGTGGGAAGACTTGGGGAGCCATTGGGAAAATGGTTCGATGTGATGATCCTCTGAATTCCGTGGGATTCCATGTAGAAAGCATATTTTTTTTCTGCTTTCCCATTTTTGGACAAAATTAAAGGCAAAGATCCAGGTTCAATTCCTAGTTAGTGCTGTGTAAAACTGGAGTGGCTCCACCAAAACCAGGGGTATTAAACTAGATTTATGCTACTTTGAGAGCAGAATTTGGATGGCAGACTTTGTGGTCAGTGCTTGACTACACAGCTTTTTGACTAGAGGCTTCTGTAATCACATCTCCCAGAATTCTTCCCAGATGAACTTCAGAAGTCACTTTGACAATGCTGCATTTTTCTGTCAAAAATCTGTACTTTTATTAGTCAGCACATGCTCATGTAATCTTACAAGTACCAAGTAGGATAAAACTAGAGTAAGGAACCAGCAAGTCTGAGTTACTTTCTGTCGTGGGTTTGACCCTGGCTAAATGCCAGGCACCTACAACGTTTGCTTTCTATGCTCTCTCCTGCTGCAGCTATGCAGAGGAGAGGAAAAAACTAACACAAAACACTGGACTCATGAGTTGAGATAAGATCACTGATAAGGGCCGCACAAGATTCAGGGCAAGAGCAGGCGGAAAACTTAAAGTTGCAAAAAAAGTGATTTATTAATCTAACAGAGTCAGAGGATAAATTGGAGATAAAAATAAGCTCTTAAGACACCATTTCTTCACTCACCCCCCTTTTCCCTCTTAAGGCCCCACTTCTCAGCTCACCCCCTCCCTCCTTTCCAACTTCCCAACAACTCCCAGGCAGGGGCAGGGTGTGGGGTTTTTCTCTTAGGTCAGTCCATCGCAATTCTTCTACTGCAGACACTGTTTCTCTATTTGCCCTCTCTCTCTATTCAACCAACAGATCTGGGCTAGGGCAAGGCATGTGGGGTTTCTTAATCAGTCCAAGGCCACAATTCGTCTGCTACAATCACTGTTTCTCTACTCACCCCTCTCCCTATTAAGGCCATTTCTCAGCTCACCCCCTCCCTCCTTCCTTCTAACCAACAGCTCCGGGGTGGGGGCAGGGTGTGGGGGTTTCCTTTGGTCAGGGTCAGTCCATCAGGGGGAAGAATCCTCTACTTAGCCATGGGGGTCCCTCCCACGAGAGACAGTCCTGTGCGAACTTCTTTGGCGTGGGTCCAATGTCACGAGCAGCCCCGCCCGATTGCTGCTGTCCGAGATTCTCTCCAGGCTGCAGAATTGCAAGCCGAGGCCAGGCTGGTTCCATCCCGGGAGCAAGGCCTTTCTCTCTCTTGCAAGGCCTTTGCAACTCTCAGTCTCTGGGACTCCCACTGGATCACAGCTTCCTGCAGGCATCATCTGCTCCTCTGGCGTGGGCACCTCCCCACAGGCTGTGGGGGGTTCTCTGCATCCCCTGGACTCCATGGGCTGCAGGGGGACCACCTGCTTCCCCATGGTCTTCACCACGGCTGGCAGAAGGTTTTCAGCTCCGGCGCCTAGAGCACTTCCTCCCCCACCTTCTCCACTGACCTTGGTGCCTCCATGTTGTTCTCCCTCACATATTTTTACATCCTCCTCCTCCTTCCCTGGCTAAAAAGAAGTGCGTGCTCACATTGTTTTGATTTCTTCTTAAATATGTTTTCATAGAGGCGTAACTAACATCTCCAATTGGCCCAGGTTTTACCAGCAGCATGTCCATCATTTTACAGCCATCAGAGACTGGCTCTGCTGGACATGGTGGAAAATTTCTAGAATCTTTACTCAGGACATGCAGGAGCCATCTTTGTACCCCACCCTGTTCACTGGCAAAAACTGGGCCAGGCAAAACTACCACACTTTCACTTATTCCCTTATGTTTGCCTAGAGTTGCAATCTGATGGCCCCAATTTCTTTGGCGAGGTAAAGGCTGGCACAACACGTTGAAAATAAGAGGGCTTACGGCTTGTCCTGTACAGACTGGGTATCTGTGACCCATTTGACTGACCAGAATCAAGAACACACATCATTAACTATGTTTACACATCTAGTACCAACTGTAGGAAAAGCAACAGTTAATGTTATTTTGGGGTAATAAATCATCCAACTGTAGCAGTGTGCATTAGTCTACTACCCATAGTCACACAGATATGGACACAATTTCTGTATAATATTCTTATACATTTGCAGCAGTGAGAGCTGTCATCGGTAGTATCCTGCTCTTCTCCCAGGTGCTGCTGAAGGCAATATGATTTCCTGCTGCCTAAGAACAAAAGCATCCCAAGGACTGTAGCCCAGCTGCTGATGCTCTGTGCACAGAATCATTACAAAGTGCTCCATGTATGTAATTTTGGAGCATTGTACAACAACTGACACAGTGGAAGGAGCTGGATGTGTTATTGTTTTATTTTTTTGTGGTCTTCAGATAGGACAGGTTAGGAAAACCATGAATCCATTTAGGTTTTTAAATTTCACAAGTAGGAATGTATCTGCAGGTCAATTTCTGCTGCAGTGACAGGCAACATTCTTCAAATATTTGAGCTGTCAAAAACACTCCAGAGTTTATTTATACATTTCTCTCACTCTTGCCCCCTCTCTCACATACAAGCACTCCCAGATCCTGTGAGGCTGTCTTTAAACTTGCAGGCAGTTTGGATATCACCAGCTGATTTAGTTTTAATTTCAAGTTTAAAAAAACCCAACAAAACATTGTGAACGGAACTTTAGCATATCATAAGCTATGAAAAATCTGTGAACGTCTGTACAGTCTGGAGACTTGTGAAGTTTCATAAAAGTTTGAGCTGCCTAACATAAGCTTTTTCTGCGTTGTTATCCCAGTCAGTTCTCTTTAGTATCCTACTATGCAAAAACACTCTGCCAATGGATATGACAGAAGATTAACAAATTCTGGAAAAGATTGTAGAATATCATTAATGTAGAAAATGCAATTGTTCTATTGAATATGCACCACAATGTCCACACCAACTCCAACATTTAGGAATGGAGGGAAAGGTCAGTAATGCCTATTGTGAAATATCCCGTCTTCATTCAGCAATTACCTCTACTCTTGGGTAACAAACATGCTATCAAAGGCGCAGAGCAAAGCAGATATTGAGCTGTGAAACCAGACAGAACTTGAGTGAATTTTCATGTTTATGTAATAAAAATTAATTTGAGTAAGTCTTATATTCTCCATATTTTCTAGCATAGGTACTATATTTGAGCCCTGACGTGAGCTCTTCTAACCAACATTCAAAAATTAACATGTACAGGGTGTTTTTTCAGGGTGACATATGACTAAGTGATTACATTTAATTGTGCTAAAAATTTACTTTTTGAATAGCATGGAGCATATCATGTGGACGCTATCTACATCCAAGCTTCTTTGGAGCCTATACTATATTAAGGATATTGTCTTAGATTCTTGCTGCACTGCCAGGTTCCATCCAGATCACATCTCCCCTGTGGGAACAGCTACTTTCTACATGTGCTTTAATTGGAGGTGTTGATGTATGGCTTCATAATTTTAATTTCTTTACTGTGAACTGAGTTTACTTCACTGTTTCTTTTTCCTCCCTGGGGAAATCTACATTCACACGCAACATCTGTCACCTATTGACTTCTTGGGAACAAAGGCTGATGTCATTGCAGTTTCCACCCACGTGTCAACCTGCCAGTCTACTTGTGCCTGTCTCTTACCCACACCTCATTTTCCTTTTTATGAGTGTGATCTGTTCTGTACTTTTCTGCAGGAAGCGGGGTAAATCCTTTGCCTATAATTAATACAGCTACAGCCCATGCAGCTCTTTCACTGAGACGTGCTGCCAGGAGAGCTCTGCAGAGAAGGCTGTGGTCCTAACAAATATGAAACAGTGTGTGCCTTCAGGCAAGCTGAGCGTGAAGCATCCTGGTTTACATTGGTTTGACTGGTTTACACTTGCTGCTGATGGCAGACAAGGAGGAAACTGAGTGATAAGGATAGTTAAGTCCTTCAGTCCCTTTGTTTTGCTTTCAAGGCAAGAAGTTCTTTCAGCACCTCATTAGAATACAGTTCTAAGTGCTTGTTCTTGCCACAGAAGCAAATCTGTGTGCTGCAAATCTGTGTACTATTCATGTCTGGGATTGCCCTGACCCAGGTGCAGACCTTGGCTTTGTTAAACCTACTGAGACTCCCATAGGTCCACTTCTTGAGCTTGTCCAGGTCCCTCTGGCTGGCATCCCATCCTTCAGGTGTGTCAACAGCACCACTCAACTTGGTGTGACCTGCAAACTTGCTTGAAGATGCCCTTTGCATATGTCATTAATGAAGATATTAAATAACTCTGGTCCCAGTACAGACCCCTGAGGGCACCACTTGGCACTGACTGAGACTCTGAGTCATTGACAACCATGCTCTGGATGTGACTGTACAACAAATTATTTATCCAATGAACATTCCACCTATTGAATCTATCTCTTTGTAATTTTGAGAGAAGGACACTGTGGGGGACTTTGTCAAAAGCTTTACAGAAATCCAGGACATCCATAGCCCTTCCCTTGTCCACTGATGTGGTCACTCCACCACAGAAGGCCACTGAGTTGGTCAGGCAGGACTTGCCCCTGGTGAAGCTGTGCTGTCTGTGCTGAATCACATCCCTGTACTCCACAAGCCTTAGCCCAGCTTCCAGGAGGATCTTTCCATGATCTTCCCAGGCCCAGAGGTGAGGCTGACAGGTCAGTAACTCCCACTGACTCAAGAGGTGTGGGAAAAGACGTTACCATTAAAGAGTGAGACAAAAAATTGGTTGAGTACCTCAACCTCCTCCTCACCTGTTGTTACAAGTTTCCTGGCCTTGTTTATCCGAGTGGTATATCTTGTATGTCTTTCTTTTCCTGGTTAACATACCCATAGAAACCCTTTTTGATATTCTTTGCATTATTTGCCAGATTCAGCTTTAGCTTCATCTTGGCCTTTCTTACCCCATCCCTACACAACTGAACGTCATCTCTTTATTCGCTTCTTTCCCTTTAGTTCCTCCAGCAGGTCCCTGCTCAGCAATGCTGGTCTCTTGCCTTCCTTGTCCAGATTCTCGCCGCTGAGGAGTGTTAACTCATGTACTCTATGGAAGATTTCCTTAGAGATCTGCCAGCTCTGTCCCATTCCCTTAGCCCTGAGGGCAGTCCCCCAGGGGATCCTCTTGACCATCTCCTTGAAGAGCTGGAAATTTTCTTTCCTGGAGTTCAGGGCCCTCACTTTACTCCTTACCAGACCCATATGCTCAGGATTGCGGACTCCACGAGTGCATGATCACTTCAGCCCAGTGTTGTGGGTTTGACCCTGGCTAAATGCCAGGCCCCTATGACGTTTGCTCTCTATGCTCTCTCCTACTGCAGCTATGCAGAGGAGAGGGAAAACTAACACAAAACACTGGACTTAGGAGTTGAGATAAGATCACTGATAAGGAGGACGCGCAGGAGACAGGACAGGATTGAAGACTTAAAGTTGTAAAGTGATTTATTAATCTAACAGAGTCGGAGGATAAATCAGAGGTTAAAATATGCTCTTAAGACACCATTTCTTCACTCACCCCCCTTCCTTCTTAAGGCACCGCTTCTCAGCTCACCCCCTCCTTCCAAATAACCAACAACTCCCGGGCAGGGGCAGGGTGTGGGGTTTTTTTCTCTTA